>OZ023273.1:30483254-31083254 GCA_964007475.1 Hybos culiciformis | reverse complement strand
ATTACTTATACATACTACGTATCGTTTACAACATAATAAATCAATCCAAAAATTTTGATAAACGGTCCTTATGGTGCTAAAAAAAATTTAGTACCTTTCCTTAAAAAAGAAAAATACTATAATGTATAGCAAAATTCTAACTTTTTGCTAAAAAATAAAATAAAAACATGTTATAGAAAATTCTTTTTATTTTGATTTCCCATGTGAAAATAAGTTTTCGTTTATATCTAAGTGAAATAAAAATCCAGATGAAGAATACTGTTAAAATAGATTAGTATTTAGGTAGAATTTCTAAAGCTTTAATGTTGTCTATAAAACTCAATTCAATCATTGTGTTTTATGAAAAGAAGTTGCCAAATTTTATAACGTTACAGTTTTAAAGTTATCAAAAATTCCATAAAGAACAGAAATATTACGAAAACATGCTGAAAATTAAAAAAAATTTCTGATGTTAATGCAAGTTTTGAAAGTATAAATAAAATTACTGTTGTCGCTTGACTCATTGATTTGAAAAGTATAGTTCGTGTAAGTCGTTCAAATAATTTAGATTTAGTAAATAAAAGTTTAATTTGAAACACTAGTTTGCTTTGAAATCAAATAATAAAGGAATAATAGAATACACAACACATGAACGAATGAATGTTATGTAGTTTGAATCCTTAAGTCCTGTATTCATTTTTCTCTAAATACTTAGCAAAAATAAAAATCAAAAAGAATTCAGGTTTTTCTAACCCAATTAATCCTTACGATTTCTAAATTTATTTACTTTCGGATAAAAAAAGTTTATATAAATGAAGGAAGATATTTGCTATTTTGTTGTAAAATGATATATAATACCAATTTTTGAGATGAAACAGCATAAAGGTATAAAACATTCTTGGTATATTTCTATATTTTGTTTGTCCTCAATTTTTGCATTTTTATGATTGGTTGAGAGAAGTATGATGTAAAAATATTCTATTTTATAATTTTAGCAAATTAGTTTATTTACAAATTCTAAGAATCTTGATAGTATTTCTAACTTTTTTTAATCAAATAAAAGGAACATATTTAAAATATTAAAAATTATTGAAATTGTATACCTAGTTTAAAATATATATCACACTGTCAATAAAACTAAAATTATGTAAATGAAATATAAATAATGCTTATGTTTTTCGTTGTTGTCAAATTTTTATTTTAAACATATAATATAAAAATATTTCGGAGTTATGACAAATATTTTTACGATTATGACATTCACAGTTATTATGTTATGTAACCACATATCGACTGCTCAGAAATGAAACAACGTATAATGAAAAGTATAGTTTCGAGTAATTTGAATTTAAAGATTTAAAAATTAAAAAAAAAGTATGAAAAAATATCAAGTAGCGTACAATTTTCATCTAAAAAACACATTTTAATCAACATTAAGAATATTGCAAAGTAGTTGTACTTATAAAATCGAGTACGAGGAATCGAATGGTGCTATTGTCAAATAATGACGTATAAATGTCATACGTTGTTTCATTTCTCAGAAGACGATATATAATATATTACTGGAACACAAAGAACATATAATTTCAAAATTTAGAAGAAATTCATTTTTATGATACTGAAATTAGAGCTTACACCTCTCTCTTTATTCAAATTTAAATTCAATTATTACCTATAATTTTTATTATTAATATCAAACATTTCATTATCACGCAGATTCTTTCAGGCATAAAAAGAGTGTTAAGTTGAAAAAAAAAATATAATTTCAAATTGAAATATTGTTGTTGGAAAATTATCTTTAAGCTTATAAAAAAAATATATTCAAAGTGGAATAATTCTTTATTTGTGTTGATAATATTTTCAAGGAGCAATATTTTTTGTAGGTACAAACAGTACAAAAAAAATGTATACACACAAAAAAAATTTTTTTTGAGAGTATAAAATTAGATAGATATATTTTGATTGATTCGAAAAATCGGTTCTAAATCTGTGCGGCTAAAATTCAATTTTTCTTTTGACACAAAATAATTCTTTAAATTGTTATTGCCTTAAATTATATTCACTTCATTATCAACTTTTCTAAAATTGTTCTGTAAACAGGACATTTTTTGATATTTGAATAAAATTCACTTTTTCGTTGAAGGATAAAAATGTTCTATACTATAAGATTAAACAACAGTTGGTCGGAAAAAGAAAAAGAAATTACTTTAATCATAATCATTTTATGTTATTTTTCAGAAGAACACTTTTAAACATAGAAAACTTGAATTCAACTGAACAGATAAATTTAAATTCTAAATTTTCAGATTTTTTTTTTTTGAGTGAAAAATATGAAAAAAAAAAATCTTTATGTAAGCAAAATTTTTCATACTAAATTATGTTTTGATTTTGAATTTTGACTGATTGTTGAGGTATGAAATTTTTAGAATGATAAATTCGGAAGTGTCATATCCTGAATGAATAATAAAAAAAAATTCTTATAACGATGACTTGCGTCATGAACCGTTTAAGTATTTTTTTTTATTAAATCAGATATTTAAAGCTTTTTAAATTTTATTAGGCATCATTATATATTTTCAAGAATAATTTATGTTTATTTTTTACACGATTTTATTGAAAAAACACAAACTTTGGAACTGATATTTGACTCTATTCCCGCGAACCAATTTAGCACAGACCCTTATTTCCGGTGACAATACAATATTCCATGAACTCCAGCCCGTCGGTAATACGAATTTCGTTGGTAACTAAAACTTTTTTGAAACTACATTACCGACAAATTAAAATTACCAGAATTTTAAACTTTGAGTGAAATTGTGAGTAGTGGTGGAATAGACTAATAGAGGACATTAAAAAATATGTTCCGATTTTGTCCAAGGAATCAAACTAAGTCCAAATATGAATTTCAAAGAAAATTGGTAGATGCGTAAAGGTCGATTGAAGAGAGAATTTCGGCCAGTGACAGAAACTAGATTTCGATGAAAATTGTGGTTTGTTTGGGAATGAAAAAACTTAAAAATAATGCTTAGCTCCCGATTTCGTCCAAGGATTAGGGCTTGGGTCTAAAAACGGACCTTAAAGAAAATTGGTAAGTAAGTTTATACTAAGTTTTATTTTCTACTTTTCGTTATACATATTTAAATAATGAAATAGTGTAATTTAAATTTTTTTTTTATTTAGATTTACTCTTCTAATCAGGGGCGGATTTACACATTTGCCGCCTTTAGGCACTATTAAAAAATTTCGTAAAAAAACATTAAAAAAGACATTTGACTTCAACATGACATAAAAAAATAGTTTGAGGAGATTTTGAGCTCTTAGCCTTTATCGATTCTAAAAATCGCGAGGGCGCGAAAGGGCGCGCGCGCCGCGTATACAGTCCCGCATTTACACGAAGAAAATTTTGACTCGTCGCAAAGAATGATGATGGATTTGGTAGAATATAATAATGAACTAAGATATAAAACCAGAATGAACTATATATATAACTATATATAATAGCCAAAATGAACTAGAATATAGAAAAAATTTTATTATACCTAGTTCATTTCAATTATATCCTAGTTCATTTTAATTATATCCTAGTTCATTTTCATTATATCCTAGTTCATTTTCATTATATCCTAGTTCATTTAGTTTTATATCCTAGTTCATTTGGTTTTATATTATTATATTCTAGTTCATTTTGGCTATTATATCCTAGTTCATTATATCCTAGTTCATAGGGCCATAATATTTATAATATGAGAAATGTTCTCAAATTATGTTAAATAATGGACGAAGTATAGAAACTAACACAGTTATATTTCTTGATTATTTTATTAAAAAAACATTGATTTCGATATAGCAGCCATATATGCTAATTCTGATGGTTTATAAGTTCAAAATTTAATTAAACATTAACATGTATGGCTTAGTAAGTTCTTTGAAGAAGGATCTTAGTGTAAGCCAAAGCTTGATCGCAGAAAAAAAAAACACACACATTAAAGGATTTGCATTTTCATTTCAATATTTTCAAATATTAAACCACGGTAAATCTTTAATGTAGTACATAATGAAAAATTATTTCATTAAAAAAAATGATGAATAATGTCAAAAATAATTTGTTTATCATTGTACGAAAAATAACATACATTTTTTTTTATTTATGTACATATAAAGGTAAATAAATAAAACTTCGCTAAATTTTTTTTTTTGAATTTACCCACTTTGGGAAGAAAATCAAATGAGAAAAATAGACGATGCAAATTGAACGATATTTTTTTTCTTGTTCTTAAAATCTGAAAATCTTATCTGAAAGCTTTTCTCACACACATTTTCAAAGAACACACACATTTTCAAAGAAAATTTTAATGGGCAAATAACCTACATATACATAACAAAATTTAATAATTTTGTTAACTGCTTGGGGGTGAAAAATCTACACAAAATATAATAATTATTCATTTTGTGATAATGAAATATAATATTTTTTATTGCTTATTTATGTGTAGGTACATACATATGATTTGTTTATATTTTGCGAATGTTTTTTTAAATGTTTTATTTATGAAAAATAAAAAATAATAGTATTTTCTGTTGAAGTTTATTAAAACGAGATTTTAGCTATAAGAATATTTTATGTTTTAAAACATTTATGTTTATGTTTATATTTCTGCACAACTGGTACGCTTCTACACAACTGGTATTTTGTCTCTGTTTGCCTCCGCACAACTGGTATGCTTCTGCACAACTAGTATACCTCTGCACAACTGGTAATTTGTTTCTGCACAACTGGTATTTTGTCTCCGCACAACTGGTATGCTTCTGCACAACTATGGCCTAAATGTAATTTAAATAATTTAATTAAATTATAGATGAATTAAAGTAAATTAGTAGAATTAAATTAAATAAAAAAATTGTGTCATAAATAATCAGTAGATTTAGAATTAACTATGTGTTTATACACTAGCCTTAAGCAAATTATTTCTTTAGTTAAATATGAATAAAAATATTTATATAGTTTACAAAACTTGCAGTAGTCAATAACAATAATTATCCGTATCAAATAATTGTAGATCCAATATGTCCTGGCACTGATGAGTTATATTTCAAGGCTTAATAAATCGACATAAACTATTATTCTAGTTTCAAACTTGCTGTTTCTTAATCCAAAAAATTAAATAAAATATTAATGGATTTGTATTTATTATTTAAAACTTTTAATCATTGTATTAGCTATTATAAATTTTTAATTTATACCAAAAAAAAAACTCTTTGTAAATGTGACCTTTGACACTGCCACTCCTGTGCATCATATAACATTGTTTTTGTATAAAAATAAATACGAAAACGAAAAGTTTTTTCTTGTTCCAATTTTCATTCATGTAGGTGGATTAATTTTTTTCAATGAACTTATATAAAAATCATATGGTTTTATTAAATGTATGAGTTTGGATAAAAATATATAAAATATACACATTACTTTCAATGTATTAGATTTCCTATACATATATATTATTTATGTCTGGTTCAAAGAATAAAAAAGGATGTGTTTTGGTACAGATAATATTTGAAAAAGCTACTTTAAATCATATTTCTTTTATGATATGTGTCAATAATATTATTTGGGGTTTACACTATAAGTTATCATGTGTTCATAGGCTGCTCATACTTAATTTACGTATCCAAATTAAAATTCCCACAAAAACTGATTTTCTTTGTTATTATTACAGGAATCTAAGATATTAATTTTATCCATTTTTTTTTAAAAAGAATTTTTTTAAAAATATGTTAAAATAATTAAGAAAATTGAATATATTATTTTTCGTACCTGAAAAAATTCATAACATAGCAAAATAATTTATTTGATAGTTTTCTTTTAATCTATTTTAAATTTTTGTTTATGAAGTATTTATTAATAATTTTGTTAAAAAATTGGTTGTAAATGTACCCTAAATAATGATAGTAAAATTTTCTAATGTGGTCTCAAAAGCAACGAATTATTTAAACGTATTCTTTTTGTGCGTGAGCGTGTATTAAAAGTAATATTTTTTTTAATTATAATAAATCTGTGAAATACTTATGTATATAATAACAGATAATTTATATAGTTTTTTCTCCTCCAATGCTGTTTAATTAATTTTTTTTCAAAATCTTTCAATCTTTAAATTTGACTATTATAACGAATTTAAAATGGAAATATGGAACACTTTTCCTTTCGAAAAGCTTTTATTTTGTATCTCTAAAAAATAAATGTTACTTTCAAATATGTATGTCTCTAAGCTTCTTATATATTTATCTCGCGGAGATTGTTTTTTTTTTAATGGGAAAAATATAATTTCATTGAGTTTTCAGTAGAGTTGCGGCCGTTAAGCATTTAAGGTGTGACAAATCGGGGAAAAAAAATTTGAGATCTTCACTTTTAGTTTACTTTTGTAAATTTTGGAGAAGAATTTTTTTTTTTTGAATAATAAATAAAAAAATTCATAAGGAATAAAATTTTATAAAAACTTTAAATTAAATATTAATATAATATTAAAAAAAAATGTAAAAAATTATTTTTTTTTTTTTAATTTTAGAAAATGCAAATAATTTTAGATTTAAGTCATGCAAGTTGATTAGTTAAAAAAAAAAAAAACTAAATTTGACCCCAGACAAGGAGGATAAATTTTTAATCTTATATTGATCTTCAGATAACTTTCATTCAAAATTTTTTTTTTTGTTTTTAAATAATCTTATATTCGAATTTAAGAAAATTAACATTAGATGTGGGTTGAAATATTTTTTTTAATGAAGAATGTCAACAAAAATAAAACAGTCCTTTTTTATGTTATCAATTTAACATAAACATCAATTCATAAAAATAGTTTTTTTTTGTTTTTAATAATTTTATAGAAAATAAAATATTGTGCTTTCTCATTGAATTCTATTTATAAATGTTCAAAATTCTGGTTCATATTTAAACATATCAATGCAATTAGCTTATTTGTGGCCTTCTGATTTGTATGATCCGAAACTTAGTTTCTACATAATTACAGATAATAGCTTTGATTGTTTTTTTTTATTAACACCAATCGGGGCAAGTTCTCAGTTCTAATAAAGTCTCATTTTGAACGTGCGTAACAAATATTCTATAATGTAAATATACTATCTATACCTAATAATTTTCTTTTTTATTAAGTACCTACCTATTTAGTTAATTGAAATTTTTGTGTAATTTTTCTTTTAAGAAATTTTATTCTTGTAATAAATTTTGTAACAAAAGATTATGTAAAATTCAGAAATTCTTTTGAAGTATTAATTTTTTCTATTAATCAAAAATTCATTTATTTAGTGGTATTATATATACTTTTTAATCGATATTAATCCTTGGGGTATATTTCAAAATATTATTTGTGATATTATAATACTGTAAGCCCCAAAGTTATAATTTTCTTTTGATTAATTTGATATGTTTATAACGGGGGGAAGAAAATCTTCAATTGTCCTTTTATTGTTTTAGCAATTAATTATATATTGTATTATTTTTCCTTCAATTAAAAAAATTGAAAGAAGAAAGCATTATTAAAATTGAAAATTTCAATAAATTTTGCTTTTTAGATGGTTTAAAATAATTTTTAAAATGTTTATTTTAAATTCATAGTATAGCTGTATTTGTGAAAAATATTGTGAACACAATTTTACAAATAAAGACTATAAAGGATCTATAATTGTATTTAATGGGAAAAACCTTTTAAAATCACATTTTATATAAATCCTTTTAATAAATCCTTTTTAGAAAACATAATTTTTCTCTATTCGAATATATACAGAATGTTGGAAACAATATTTTTAATAATATTATATAGTCTGGAAATTATTATTTTTATTAAATTTTTTGCTTAACACACCGTAAATCTCTATGGCAGTGTAATTAAATTTTTATTTTTCAATTAGAGAAATAATAGTTTGGTACAACAATTTTATTTAATCAAATTATGGCATAAATAATTAATAAAGTAATGCTTTCATGCTATAATAGTTAAATTACTATCATTAAATAAACAAATTCCAAATAATTTTGAAAAGAATCATATTATTATATTTTTAGTTATTGAGCGATAAAGCATAAAGACTTAATAGTGAAGACTTAAGTAGAAGAGAAAATTTCAATAATTGTTGGAAACGTTTTGATTTCAAGAAATTTGAAAAAACAACTTAATCAAAAATCTGATGCCTTGATTTAAAAACAAATTATTGAAGTCAGTCTATAAATGTGGTCTATTTAATAGATACAGCTAATAATAATGTATATGTATACAGCTAATAACGTTTTTGATATTTATTAAAAAATATTCAGTATATGAAAAATAAAATATAAAATAACAACTTAAGGAAGAAGAAAAACGAAAGGAAGACATTTTAATGAAAAATTACATAAAATTAAAATAAACATTTACTTACCTGGAAAATTCAGAGAAATAAAAGATAAAATGAAATATGTAACAAGATTTTACTATGGAATTAATAACTATGTATATATAACATAGTGTTTTTTATTGTTTATAGGGCTCAAAATGCGTTAAGCGCTTCCAACAACCCAAATAAGAACAATGTATTTCGTAATGGCTGTAAATGCTAGATTTGAAAAAAAAGGCTTTTCACACTATTTCTTTTTAAATATACATGGTATATAATCATACCACTTACTTGTTTGAACCAAACAAGTATTTACTCTGTCCTGTCGTCTGGGAAATATCCTTTAGTATATACTTAAGTCCAACTGAATGTGGAATTTTTTTTATATTGCAAGAACAAAATTTATACATTTTGAATAATATACATAAATCGATCCCTAGAATATTGATATCGAAATCAAGAGTAGCTTTCCGAATCTTGCTTATAACATTGATTTTACTCGATTTATTTTGTATATATACTGAAAAATATTAAGAAATTTCTATGTTTGAAACATATAATTTTCCATTAGTTTTATTTTGAATTCAAAACTAATAAATGAATCATTTTCATATAACTGATTTCTTTCTTCAAATATAATTGCTTAGATAATAAATTTTTATATGACTTTATTTGATGAAAAATTAGAGGTAGATATTTTTCTTAAAAGAAAAATATAAAAATTATTATTATATTTTTTTTTGTAATATAGATACATAAGTAGGTAACTTGGTAATATATTATAGAACATATACATAAAAGATTAACATTTTGAAGGAAAACTTAATGCAATATACTTAATATAAGATAAACAAATGAAGGAAATTTTTATTTCAAATAAAATTAAGTATAAAACAATTGTCATATTAGATTATTAGAACTTTGTTAGATGTAGATTCTATGGAAATTGTTAAGAAAAAAAAATATATGTAGCAGTATATTATTTTGAAGAGCATAATTAATTATCCTAATTAACATCAAAATTCATTAAATTTGAGATGAATTTGAAGTAGCCAGATTTCTTAAGAAATATATTTTTTTTTTTATATATTTTATATATAAAATTATTTTTTGATTTCTTATTATTTTTTAAATTAATTTTGATTGCACTTAACATTTTTGACATAGTACCTAAGATCTGATTATACAGAATTTTATTTAGAAAATTTATGAATAAAAAGTGAATTTTAGTGATTTAGGAGGACAATTTTAAAATTTTTTTTTGTGAAATTTTATACAAAAACAGATCATTTTTAAAGCCAAATTTTGAACCCCCGGACTGTTTCATGTTTTAAAATGGTGTATACATTTTTAGAATCGGTAAAAATCTCTTCAAACTTTTTTTTTCTTTTTATTTACTTGTAAGAAAGTTTTGAAAACATTTCGAACATTTAATCTTAACCGATTCTAAAAATGTAGAAGCCATTTAAAGCAAGAAAAATTAATTGTTTCAAAATTTGACTTTAAAATAATTTTTAATGATTTTTTATTCATAAGCTTGTGCATATTGCTTAGCACTGCTTACAATATTTCTTTTTGTTATAAAAACATTTTACGAAACAAAAATGTTATGTTGAAAATTTTCTATCTATAGAAGTAAAATAGCCAAATTATTATAGATGAAAAATCATGAAAAAAATTTAATAAATATTGGATAAAACCTAAAACAGCATTCCGACTATAGTCTGGTATTTGAGAAAAATTGTTATATATTTGTGTGGTACATGGTATTAGTTTTAAAGGAACTAAATCGAAAAATATCTTCAACCCCTGATTGTTACCAAGATATGAGCTGTTTTTTTGAAAGTGGTATAAGTCCACTTTTTTAAAAAATGAGTTAATGGTAATTTTAATAAGATATAGCCACCTTCTCTCCATATTTACATGAAAAAATGATACATGAAAAAATGGACTTATACCACTTTCAAAAATAACAGTACATATCTTAAAATTAAAGTATGTATCTTAAATCTAAATGCTGAAAACGTTTTCCAAACTTCATTTATGAGGAACTGTTTTATATTGTTTTATTTCGCTTATTATTCCAATAACTTTTTCTATAATTTATCTAAGAGTTTAGTAAAAAAGCAAAAAAAAACCAAGAATTAAGAAGACTGAATATCTATTTTTTTTTAGTTGATTCGAATTTAAATTGAAATTTGAATTAAAGAATTGAAATTATTCAAAATTATTTGCACGCAACAATAATACAAAAATTTACAAAATCTAAACATTTGAATAATAATAAATAAAAACCAGTCAACAGCAAAATTATTTCTTCACAATTAGAGCGCGTTAGAAAAAAAAAAACAAAATTCAATTTTCAAAATCAAAACAAAGAAATAAATTTAATTTAAAAAACAATATATTATTATAATATATTTTAATTTTAATTTACAAGAAAAATAAATTGAGAATATTTTTATAAATTTTTTGTTTGTTTGTTTTTTGCTTTTTTTGTAACTCATTGATTTATTTTATTGTAATTCATTAAAACGAATAAAAAAACAAAAAAAAAATAAGAAGAAAATAATAATTAATACGAAAAGAAAATAATAAAGAAGAAAGTTAATTGAAAATAATTATTTTTATTTTATATATATACTTATATATCTTGATTTTAGAAAAAGAAAAGAAAAATAATAAAATTGAAATAATAAAATTTATTTGAAAAAAAAAAAAAAGAAGAAAGAATTGTTAAAGATAAAAATTAATTTATTTGGATTACACTTTATTATTATTTTTTTTGTGTTTTTTTATTAAAAAGTTTTTATTTTATTTTTCTATTTATAGTCATAAAAAAGAAGAACGAATAATATCTATTTTTTTTTTAATATAAAAAGTAAAATTAATATATTTTCGAAACAAACATATAAAAAAAAATTGTAAAAAATATATATTTTGTTTATTGAAATAATGTTTTCAATGTGTTCAAAAGTTAAGCCAAGAACTCCACCAAATATTCAATCGCATGGTAAGTTTTTAAATTGTATAATTTTTATATATAATATTTTTATGTAATATACTATATTTACTTAGACTTATAGAGTCCAGTTGTTTGATATTTTGACATATATTTAACTAGATCATTATAGGTTGCCTCAAAAAATGCCTATAAATTATTCAATTTTTTGAACATTATACATAAATGAAAATTTAAATTATACGTTAAACCATAGATTAAGAATACAGAAAGATGGGAACTTCATACAACATTTTTTCAGTCTTTTTTGGTATTTTTATGTGAAGGTGTTAGTAAAACTAAATAAAATTCTTTTCATATATTGATAATTATCACGTATTTTATTTTGTTTTACTAACACATTCACATAAAAATACCAAAAATAATGTCGTATGAAGCTCACAATCTTTCTGTATTCTTAATCTATGGTTAAACTTAACTTCAAAATGTATAGCGAGTAATATTTGCCAGGATTTAAAAAAATAATCTAATTCTGTTGTAACAATTAATGCATACAAATATGATATATGTAAATTTTCCGTTGTTTTATATCCTTTTTCATTTCGGAATTTACCAGCAGTGATGCCATTTAATAATAATAATAATAATAGTAATAATAATAATAATATAAGTTTATTTTAATGTTTTTGCCAATAAATTACATATTAAAAATTATTAGACTAAACTTAAATAGTAATGACCTAAGGCCATTTAAAACGTGCTGTTAATTTTATCACTGACAATTTTAACATTGTGATCAAGAAAGTGTCAAAAATGTTTGTTGGAGCGTTGAAACTAAGTGCAAAAATCCAAAACAAAAAAAAAATTCATGTGACATTAATCGTCTTCTATAATGATCTAATCCTATATAATACAGTTTTCAAGTGATTTCATCCTTATCTATTTTGTTATAACTTTTAAATCAAAAATTATTTAAAATAATAAAATAAAATAAAAAATCAATAAAATTTAAATTATCGAATAAAGATAAAACCTAAAAATCTATCTATATGCATTTTAATCTTTTCATTTTTATTATTATTTTTCAACTATAAACAGAGAAAATTCTGTTTTTTGTTTTTTCACTTAAAACATTAAAAACAATAAAAATAAAGAAAACAACAACAAATATTTTCTTGTCGTTTTACTATATAAATGTTACAGCAACAGATTATTTTTCACACAGCAGCATAAAGTAAATTTATATGCAACTCTATATAGAATTTATGTTGTTGGTTATTAAAAATATAAAGTAACTATAGTAAAAACCAACAAAAAATTATATAAACAACAAAGGATTTCGCAATTTATAAAATAAATTTTCATTACAAGAGAGGAGAGAAAGAGAAGAAAAATAAAAAAAACTATGTCAAGGAAACTAAAAGGACTTATTTTATCTTTTATTTTATGTTGTTTTCACAAAAATTACTTATTTAAGGTCTTTTTTTTTTATTGTGAACTTGTGTGTATATTGCATTTATTTCTATAATATATATATAGGAAAAATTTGTTACAAATTTCATTTTATTTATTTTTTTTTTCTATTAATCCCAATGCTTTTGGATATCTTTATTATTACATTTCTTCTTATATATATTATATTATTTTATATAAAGAGTGTGCATTTATAATCATAATAATTTACCCATGGGTCGAAATAAAAAAAAAGAAATATGTGTATTTGAGAAAAAGAAAAAACAACCCGAATTTTTTATATCTTACATATAAATATATATTTTTTTCTTTCAGTTAACTTTTTTTTTTATGTAAATTGATAAGTTTACTTAATTTGGGAATTTATACTTTTTAAGATTTCTCAACACGCACGAATATCTGAGAGCATATGTTACATTTTTATTCTGTTCCGATGATGTTATTTTTTATGTTTTCCTTCTATGGGAAAAAGTATAATTTTCATTAAATAAAGTCGAATCAAAAACATAAAGTCCTTTTTTTTTTTGTTATAAGTGGAATTAGAAGTTTAGGGATTCAGAAATAATAATGATTGAACCCTTTTTTCATATATTTTATAATAAATACATATAGGTATGTGTACATTATGTACGTGGTTAATCCATTTGTTTATTTTTTTTATGAAAATTGTTTTCTATTTTTTTTTATAGTTTGAATATGAAAAACAAAAAAAAAAAAAATATTGATGGATTCTATTAGTATTTGTTTTTTTTATGAATAGTTTTTTTTAATTTTTTTTAAAACACTGCGGTATGTATGTATAATTAATTAAATTGTGACCATTTTGTGAAAAATAAAATTATAACTTAATCTTTTGTTTTTTTTTTTAATCTTTTGTGGATCTCCAAATTTATCATTATCAAATTTTTGAAGTTTATACTTCTTTAGGCGCGTTGTATGATATAATTGAGTAATTCTGTAGGGGGTAAAAATTCATTTTCATTCTACTCATTCGACATTCGAAATCGAATTCGAAGTGACATGGTTTTTGACGTTTCAATACTCAAAAAAATTAGTGGTCCACTCAATAATCATTTGTCATTTAAAAAAACAAAATAATTTGGCGCGACAAATTTAAATTCAAATTATTTTTTAAAAATTTTTCGTTTACAAATTATTTAAAACTAATTTTTTTTTTTTTTTTTTTTCAAAATAGGTAGTTCAATAATCATTTGTTATTTATAAAAAAAAAATAATAATTTGGCGCGAAAAATTTAAATTCAAATTAATTTTAAAAATCTTTCGTTTACAAATTATTTAAAACTAAATTTTTTTTTCCAAAATAGGTAGCTCCGTTAATATGGTGTTCGCATTAGGAGAATATTAGTGGAATATGCTGTTATCCGGAATATTTCAGGAATATGAACTGGATTTTTCATATAAAAAAATATTCCGGAATATGTATATTCCACTTTCATATTCTAGTTTGTCAGGGTTAGAATTCTACATTTCTAGTTATTTTCACTCATTTTTTGAAATTTTGTTATAGTTGGCAACAGTTTTCTTGTCAAATTTGAGTCAAAATGAAAAAAAAAAACAAAAAAAATTGATAAAAAGCGAGATAAAAAGTCAAGATTTTCAACAACAAAAACTTTTTCTCTTTCTCAATTTTTTTTTTACATCATCAAATTCCAGTTCACATCAAATTTTGTAATGCGAACGGCAATTTGTTTTCCAGAATACAAAGGGAATTTAAATTATAATGCGAACAAGGTATAAAATAAAGATTACCTGCCGAAAAAATTTTGGGAAGCGAGCTACGGTTAGGTCGTGCCGACACAAAATATACAAACAATTTGTTTTTTTTCAAAACAGGTAGCTCCGGGGAAATTAATATTACCTGCCGAAAGATTTTTGGGTAGGGAGCTACGGTTAGGTCGTGCCGACGCAAAATATACAACAACATTTTTTCGGTCGTGCCGGAGCAAAATATACGAAAATTTTTTTTTTTCAAAATAGGTAGCTCCGGTGAAATTAATATTACCTGACAAAAAATTTTTGGATGGGGAGCTACGGTTAGGTCGTGCCGGCGCAAAATATACAAAATAGAACTGCCGACAGAAGTTTATACTTAAACATTTAAACTATGAAATAACAGTGGCTACAAATGATGGGCTGCTCAGTACAAAATGTAAATTAAAACATTTTTATTTTTTAATTTACATTTTGTACTGAGCAGCCCATCATTTGTAGCCACTGTTATTTCATAGTTTAAATGTTTTAAGTATAAACTTCTGTCGGCAGTTCTATGACTGCTTCGTGTTTTTTTTATCTGAGCTACATTATCAATTGTAGCTGCGAAAATTTATTTCTATAATATTTAGTAAAATGTCTCGTAATTTTTATTGATTTACTATTTGTTGCCAAGAATATCAAACATTGATTGATTTTTTATTAATTTGTAAATGTAGTAAGCTTAAACGTGAAAAACAGACTACTAAGTACTAACCAAGTAGTAATTACTGCTTAATAAGAACTCAAAGCCTAATTAATGTTTCACTAAGTATTGAAATTATGAAAATGATTCACAAGAATGAAATCATAATATCATAATAATATCATAAAAGAATGAAATCATAATAGGTTGTTTGTTGCGATTTACGAAAGTAAAACTGCGAAATGAAAATTTCTATCGTTTTAGTTTCAAAATATTTTGTTTGGATGCCTCCTAATTTAAGAGGCCCATATCAAAAACCCCTCCTGATTATTAAGCTTATTAACTTGAATAATCATAATATAGGACATATAATATTCTTAACTATAATAAACTAAAAACTCATAAAAAATTATTATTTGGTTACTGTAAGAACAAGCATTCGAACCATATTCGCTTATTTTAAACGTGAATTTTTATTAAATATATTATAAAAATTAATTGGAAATGTTCAACAAATTAATTTTATTTTATATTATTCTTTTAAGAATATTAAGTCGTGTGTAACCGAATGTCAAGAATATTTTTCATTTCATTAAATATAATCATTTTTTTTTGTTTCTAATACAAATAATATTGAATGATTTTATATATATTGTAGAACAAATCTACTGAATATTATTATGTCATAATAATTTTATTTAAAAAAAAATTCTTTTTTTTTATAATAAATAAATTCACTTAGGTCGAAAAATTAATTGAATATGTTTAAATAAATAATTTTATGTTTGGCTGCAAAATTGGTTTTATACTCAATTAACTCAAAATATATATATTTTTTTTTAAAACTGAAAAGGTATATCATGTATTCATTATGTGTATAATTGTACACATAAAAACATCATAAAATTATGTTGAGTGTATACTACATTTAAAAAATTAGATATGGTTTCCTGACCACAAAAAGTGCTCTTATTTTATTGTTAGCAAATGTCCCCTAATAAAGCATTAAAGTATTTCGTAATTCGTATTAAATCAATGAATTTTATCAATTATTGAATGGTATATCCTTAAAGTTCGAGATGAAAATTAAATTACCTAAGACTTTTGAACGCATTCATTACTAAAAAAAAATTATCAATATTCTTAGGATATTGAAAATATTGAAAATGTGTCTGTCTGTAAATTACAGTCATTCAAGTTATGGTTTGTGTTGAACTTAAAATTGAATGAAGCAAATTATGGCATTTATATAGTTTCCAAAATAAAGAGATTATTTTTAAATCAAATATTATATGTATTGTATTGCAAAATCATTAAATAAGCAATGAACTCGTCTGTACGAAAAGATTTTTTATTTGCGCTCCAAAGATTCTCAAAATAAAATTTAACAAATAAAAACACCTACTATCGTCAAATATATTTTTTATTAAAAATAGAAGCTTGATTTCTTTGTTGGCACAGGCACATATGGTTTTTTTTTCTTACGTGAAAACAGCAGGGAAAAATTAATATTTAATTTTTTTTTTTTATTGTTAAGAAATTAAATCACTGCAAAATATTCCAGGATTATTGTAAAAATATAAAAGAGAAGATTTTAAAAATATCCTCGAATGAAATAAATTGTGTTCAATTTCAATATAAATGATTGTTTATTATTTTCCGATAATTGTGTCTTACATGTTTTTCGAATAAAATAAGAATAGTGTTATTTATTCATCGATAATTTTCAATCTATATAATTAAATCATAGCATAATGTTTCAGGATTATTTTAAGAATAAAAGATTATAACAATGCCCACGTTGTAAAGTAAGATTATTATCAATCTGAAATGATTTCGATAATTTTCGATCTTACATAAATTTTGAATAATAAGAAATAATTGTAATCTTTTTTAAAATTTATTTTCGAATACAACACTGAAATAATGTCAAATGCTAATTCAGTTTATTATGTATATTTTTAATACATACATTGGAAAATCTAATAGCTGCGGCAGCTTTATTTTCTGTAAATTTTTTACTATGTATTATATAGTTCAAATCGAACTAGTGAATGACGTTAGTAAAATTTGCTATTTGTCATAGCAAGGAAAAATAGCTAATTGTGTTTCTTTTTAAAAATTTCAGAAATTCATATTGTGTAAAAATATTAAAAATATACAATTTTTTATTTATTTGTCGCTAGAAACAGAAAAAAAAATATAATTCTCGAATAGCAAATTTTGTTAAAATTCATTTGCTATATACATACTTTTATTATGAATTTTACACTATAAATGTAATATTTTAAGCACACTATCAAAAAATATGACAGTTTGAGTTATATTTTAATAACTGGTCCTTACAGCTAATTTTCCAACGAGTTTTTTTAATGTATAATGTTATTATAATATATAAAATATATTTTTAATATAAAAATAAAATTATAACGATTTAACATTTTTATTTATAAAATATTTAAGTTATCATTCAACAGAATTTCTTTTTCTTAGGTCCAAAAAGTGATATATAATCTGAGCCCGATTTTTGAAATTTTAATTTAAAAATTTTACACCATCGACAGTACGATTCCATTTTATAAGATTCGAATAAGGAATGTAAAAATAACTTTAAACACACAAAAAACAGTTTAGGAAACCTTTCTGGACAATAAAGTTTTGCTATAATAATATGTATTCATTCACCTTAAGATTTGAATTTTTAGAGATGCCTGACTACATTAACTCGATCAATATTGAAACAAAGAAGAATGCATCGTCGAATGATGTAACATTTTATGTTGATTTAATAATTAATCACGTAACAAGAATATTTTAGTTTTATCTATATACATATACCTAGAAGTAAGTGTACATACATAATAATCCTGTTTAATTATTTACAAACATTTTTAATTATTTACTAAGTACATATACTTTTTACGTTGTAATAATCATGTTCAAAATGTTTTTCCACATATACATAAATGTAGTAAAAAAATCAAATGCAGTGATTATTTTCAAATTAGGTCAATGAACATAATTATTTGTTTATATCTATAATGGTTATATGTGCTGTATGTTATATCTTATTCAATTTACTTTAAAAAATGTATAAATTATACTTTAAATGCTAGAGTGCACCTTCATTATATCTTTTTAGAATTCATATATAAATATATAAATTTAAATTTTATCTATATGTACTTTTCTATATATTAGCTTTCATAATGAAGTCAAGATCAAATATCGCGTCAGTCAGTCGTCTGAGGATATGAATTTATTTTTATATATGAAAACAAAATTTAAAAATCAAAAGAAATCAATAAAATTTTTATTTACATAATAAAATATACTTAAAAATTTATTATCCTCATCCACCCCAATTATAGAATTTAAGGAATTCTATTCAATTTTTATATTCTCATACTATTTTTTTTTTGTACATAGAGATCTTTTAAATACCCACACATTTTCATTGTAAACATAGTGAACAGAAAAGATAAAAAAACGATAAGATAAAGTGGAAAATATTGCAAAAACTTGTTGTTTATTTAGAAATGATGTAAATCGATAAAATGATGCATTTTTGTTGTTATGAGTTTTTCTCTATCCATATAATAAGTGCTTTTTTTGTGTAAATATTTTATATTTTCCTTTTTTGTTGCTCCTGGAAATATGAATTTTTCATAGATTTTTTTTATCCTATGTATTTTCTTTTTTATTCAAATAATAAAATATAACTAAATTGTGTTTTCATACATTTTGTTTGGATTTTAATTTTTTTTATTTGTGAATAACAAAAATATCTACTTCTTTTGCAATGACCTGGAAAAAAAATTAAAATTATATTTTCTTAAAGCGGCATCTACTTGTATGTATGTAAATTTCTTTATTATTTAAATAAACATAAAAAAAACCAACATAATACACCGATAAAAATTTGAATAGGTTTATCATATATTTTCAATTTTGTTTATCCAAATTTCTGATAGTTTCTTTTTATTTAATTAAATTACTAAAAAAATAAAAATTTCCAAATATCTAGGTACATCTTAAGATCCTAGTAGCGCAAACAAAAAAAATCATTATAGTTTCACTGCTAAATTTTAAAAATTTGCTACTGCGATGAAAGAAAGTCTCAAAAAAGTTTTTGAAATTCTAGAAAACTTCAAATTTGCTGACGATTTTAAATACTTTCACGGTAGATTGAAATTTCAAAGTGGTGAATTTGTCCCAAACGTCATTCAAGGAACTTTTTTTTTTTTAATTTAAATTGAAAATAATAAAACAGAAGAAAACAGTAGACATTTTTAACATTAATTACGTAAATATAAATGCTCTATTTTGCTCGGTGTTATAATAGAGATATTAATCAGTGTGGAGGGAAATTGAAACATTATATAGTGGCTTTGGTATATTTTGTTAGTTTGTCAATCGAATAGTCATTATTAGGTGTTCAAGTATTAAGGACATCACAATTATTTTATTTTAAGATAAAACTTGAAAAAATATTTTTATTCAAATTACCAAAAGAAAAAACAAGATACGTTACCTTGAACTGGTATTCTCAAATAATAATTGAAGATGATATATGTAAGTCTGTAAAATCATTACACTTTTATGTTAGATAAAATAAAGAGATTAAAGGAGGTATATGAAAATGTTGTATTTTTTTCCAAAAAATTTTTGGTTTAAAAAATTGTAAGTACCAATTTGGTTTATAATTTAAATTGAAAAATATTCAACAAAAAAATTCCACGATTCTAACTTGGAACTAAAAAATTGAACAATTTATTTTCATGAAAGGTAAATAAATAATTTATTAAATTGATAAACCTACAAAAATAAATTAAGTATTATTTAGACATTATTATTTATTTTTTTGTTCTACGTTAAAGAAATCTTATTTTTAAGAACAAAATATCTTTTTCGAAAAAAAGGAGCATTAAAGATACCCAATTTTTATTATTATTATTTTTTTTTTACCTGTAAGTATAAGACAAGGAATAAACGAAAATTTATTGTAAAAAATAATAGTAATCTACATACAATTTGTTTTACAAAAAAATATTAAAAGCAAAATTAGATATTTTTCTTTTACCCAATTTTATGGTAATAATAACATTTTTTTTTAGGCTAATTTTTTGACCTCGTACAAATAATTTAAGACAAATTAAATTTTTCATTTTTGTAAAACAAAAGGAATAAGAAAACTATTTTTGTGCTTTAAAGATTTTTTTCAAAGTTTTAATTTTTTTACCAATTTTCAAACCCATACAGCTAATTTTCTTTTTCATATATTTATAAAATATTTAAGGAAATACAAAGTAGAATATAACTGATGCACTAGAATATAATGCAAAGTTAAATTAAATGTTGAGATAAATTATAAAATGTCAAAAAGGAAATGTGGTAGAAAAATTTATATAGTGTTTTTACATGCTAGAAGTGAGTCTTTTCGTATGATGTGATTGAGTGGGCGCGACGCTAATAATTTGGCACTTTATTTAATATGGGAATACTTTAATAATAGGGAAATATTTCATTATAATCGGAAAATACTTTATTATAAACTTTGCTGATACCTATTTATATTTTTACTTTTTTTCTTTCTTTTTTCTTTTAAATTTGTTGTCTAATCTCTTATTTCATTAATCTTTTAATTTTTGTTGCAAATGGAATTTTTTCATACAGTAAGCAACTTAATTTTTCTTTGTCGTCCTCTTAAATGAAAAAACCACTCAAAAATTGAGCATAAAAAAAAATATATAAGAAATAAAAGATTCCTTAGGCTAAATGAACTTGCCAACTCCTGCTTAAATTATGTAAATTGCATAACTATTAAAACGATATAAATACCTTTAGAAGAGATCCGAGGAAAGCACGGACTTTTCATAATGAAACTTTGGGAAGAAACCAAACTGAAAATATAAAGCAGATAAAAGACTTGAATAAATGCTATATTGCGAATATTCTGAACAATTTTTTCGTTTCGATCTCTACCTAAATGCAAAACTCACCCTGTAACTAAATAACAAATCTTTCTGACCTAAAATTTAATACAACTACGAAGTTATCAACTTTTGACCAATTTTTACTTTATTGAGAATGACTATTAGGAAGACTCTTAGATATAATGTATGAGAATATTTCAATATACTATACATAATACGTATTAAAATAAAAAAAATATGATAGACAATTGTAGAATTTATTCTTATTTATATTTATGTACAAATTTTAAGCTTAGATTAAATTTGAATAAAAATAATATATAATAATATAAACAATGTAATATTATATAATTATATTTATATATAGCAAGTATTTGTATTTTTTTAAATTTAATTTTTTTATTTCATATCAATGAGACAATCAAATTTAATTAAAATGAAATGAATATAAAAGGACTTGCTTACATAATGTTCGTTATAATAAAATACAATTTTAATTAGATAACACCATAGGAACTAGAATTATATATATATATATATATGGAAAAACACTTCTAGGAAAAATGTATAGAAATTGTTGTTGTGAATGAAAAAAAAAAAAATTAAAAAAAAATTTTTTTATTTGTCTAGAAAGGGTATATGTAAGCTTCAATTTATTAAAATATACAGCCGACTATGTTATTTAATTGCTTACAATTAATGACTCGCTCATCGCGCCGTTCTTCGCGCCGCGTCAACCGCAGAAAATATGGCTCTCGTTATTTTTAAATGTTATTTGAACATAACGGTAAATAAATCATGGAAATCTAAATTTTCTAAGTCAAAAATTAATAGTTTCGCGAAATCAAACTGGATTTAAGGCATTTATTATTGCAATGCGAAATTTTGTTGAAATTTTCAAATTTTATGTAGAAGAAAAAAAGGAGTTAAAGTACATCCTTACACATAATTTTTCGCAGGACTATCTAGAGACTTATTTTTCAAAAATTAGGCAGCGGGGAGGAAGCAACGATAATCCAACTGCAAGTCAATTTGAAAATGCGTTCAAAAAATTGCTTGTTAGAAATGAAATCGAAGCTTCAATTTCAGCAATTTCTAAAGAATTAAATCCAACAAAAATTTTAACAGTGCCATATAGGAAAAAATCATTAAATGTAGTAGTAAATAAAAATATAACTGATGAGTATTTCTTGGAACCAGGACTGAAAAATATCTATATTGATAACTCATATTTTGATGCTATCAAATACATGACTGGTTGGAGTGAAAATAAATTGATACAAAATTTAAAATGTGATACATGTAAGAACCTTATTGAACTTGATGAAAAATATGAGTCATTATTTATTGCCAATAAAACCAAATTTCATCTGAGAAATCCAAGGAAAGATTTTGTTAAATTAGCTAAGCAAATAGAACAAATTTTAGCTACCTTACGCTCAAAAAATGAGTTATTTCAAAAAAATATTTTTCTTAAAATTTCAAATTTTATTTTAAATAATTTAGATTTTGACAGAATTTTATTAACTTTTAAAAGTCATCCACGAATTTTAAATGATTCCGAGAATCATAAATTATTATTTATCAAAGACTTTATTAAAATTTATACGAATTTAAAATTATTTATTTTTATTATTTAGTTTTTATCCTATTTTAAGTAATCCAGATGAGGTTTTATAACTTAAAAAAAAAAAAAATTTTTCCTCAAAAATAATAATCAGGATCACGCACATTAATATTCAAATTTTACATTTATGTTAGTGAAGTAAGAAATGAAAAATAGTATTTCATAACTCACTTATTATATTCTACAAATTGTAAAAATTAAAGCTAAATAAATAAATAACTTAAAAAAAAAAAAAAAAATTAAAATTATTTAATGAAGCTAAAATAAAAAATATTGAACTTCATAAACATGATTCAAGACATCGTTATTTGAAGATGTCTCATTTCAAAAACGAATAATGTTAGATTTTTGTTCGTTTAAAGAAAAAAAAAAAAAAATATATATATATATATGTATATATATAAATGAAAAAATGTTGAACCAAAAATAAAAAATCGATTTGTTATTTCAATTACATTATTATAATTTTAAAAATATATTATTATGTGTTATATGTGTGTTTTATTTTCAAAGTTTTTTAATTTCTTACAAAAAAAAAATTTAAATTAATCTTCGCTAAGATTTTATGAATCACAGTTTTATCGGCTAACTAATCTTACTTGTATGAATAAAATTCAATAAAATATTGCGATACGTACGCTTCCACCCTTTCTATCCAAATTTTTTTTTTTTATTATTTTTTTTTTTTTTTTCATAGCTAATTAGAAAGTGTTTTTCCATAGTTCTAGTCCTAAGGATAACACGAAATTGTTATTATTGACAGTCATGGCACAAATACATGTAGGTACTAGGTACTATAAATACAATGTGTAATTATCTATGTATATTAAGTTTTTATTTTTAAAATTATAATTTTACCTTTTTTAGTAAATGTGCTGCTAATCAGGAATTAATAATTAGGGTTTCTTATTTATTATTTCCTTTATCATACAATATATATTATAAAACAAAAATATGATATTTTACGGTTTTATGTGACTCAAACTGCATCTTTATTTTATACCACTAAAAGTATCTTTTCCAAGTTTTTTATGCATAAAAATATTATATTCTTCTTATGCTTAATGTGCTTCAATAAGATAATATGGGTTCCAGAAAAAAAGTCATCTTTTATTATCTGAATCAACAGATTCACGTAATAGTGTCACTAATTAAATTTTAGTTATAATTTACTAAAGATAATATTAATGAATTATTTCAAAGCAATTGTGATTATGAAGGTGCTTCGTTGATTAGGAGAAATTGTAATTCTGTATAGGCAAATTATATTATATATATAATAAGAAGATGTAGAATGGCATAGCAACGGTTAGAATTATTATTTAAAAAAGAAGAAATTTCCAAAATCGTTGTCCGAACATAATAGCGTAGTGTTATTCATTATATCAAAAATGACATTTTTATAAAAATATAAACATTTCTAACTATTTGCGAACAAAAAAATCTCATCCTTTTTGGAAAAGATGCTGTAATATAGAATATCATTTTTAGCATAAAAAATGTATAAAGACTTGTAAAAATTATCTTTCTTGTGTAAATTATCAAGATGTGACGCCATTAAAATTTGTTTTCTCAATTTTTAAATAGAAGAAAAGCACATATTATTTTCATGAATTTAAGATATTATTTTTTTGTTGTGCAATACAATTTTTTTGTTCACTATTATCTGAACAACACATTTGCAAAAATTCAGCCTTTATTTTTCTTATAAACAATGCTTTAAAACTGTATATTGTATTAACTGGAAGGTTGTGTAACTAATATGCTCAGTTCGTATGTGTTAACAATGCTTATTTTGGTGAATTTGTATGAAAGTAATTTAAAAAAAAATTCTTTGTCGTACTAATATAACTTGTAATAACATATTTCAACTGGAAGGATTAAAAGTATAGATACTATATTATTTTTGTTATAAAATTTTTTAAATTAATAACAAGTATGTTAAGGCGCGTTCTCATGAATCAATTTTTGTTGTCCTATTAAAGTCGATCAACAAATATTAATAAGAATAGGAGCAGAACCCCTTTTATTTAGTTGATCAATTAAAGTTTGTTTCATTCAAAATTATCGTTCAAAAACCAATAATTGATCTGTAGCCTGGCAAGAAATATGGTAAAAATATTGATATTAAGTTTCACATTTAATTAGTTATTATGAAATTTCCAATAGTGTCGATTTTTAGAAAATTTAGCTTGAGCTCGAACTGGGAGAGCACCAAATTGATTCATGATACCTTTTAATCAACTATTTAATAACTATTTTGTTTATTCTTTGTAAAAAATGGAATAAAAATTTGAAAGATTTTTTTTTTGTTTATTTTTTTTTTATTAAAATATAAACAGCAGGAATATATAAATTATTAACATTAATATGATAAAAAAGTTATAAAATAAAATAATGTATAAATTTTTCTTTCTAATAAAATTCTTGTTTTATTTTTGTTGCAAAAAAAAAAAAAGAAGAAACTTACCAAAAAAAAACAAAATGTTGACAACAAAGGATTCTTTCAAAAAATTAAAGAATATTTTGTTCTTGAAAAAGTTAAATATTTGAATTTTCGTTTTGATGAAAAATGGGGGTATAAAAATTTGAAAAAAATATTTTTATTTGTTTTTTTTGCTGTAAAATATTCTTTAATATATCTTTTTATTCTTTAATTTTTCCCTCCAGGACAACAATTTTCTGATGAATTATTATTGTTTTTTTTTTAAGAATGTATACAGTTGGAAAATTTATGTATTTTTTTTTTTTAAATTATTCAAATATTTTTTACCAAAATATTCTTTTAATTTTAAACGTTTGATTTTTTTTTTTTAATTTTAAACAATCAACGCAGTGGAAATTATTGTTTTATATTTTTCAATCAAAATCATAAAATTGGGTAAAAAAAAAAAGTTTTTACCTGAATTTTTCTAATTTTGCAGATTTGGGTGCTTTCTCCAACCCAAAATAATGTTCAGGCTTGGGAACGGCAATTTAGTTGGAAAGCGTCATTCGCGTCTGTATAAGTCTTTGCTTATAGTCGCCAAATCACTGGTAGAACCGGCTGTAGTAGGTCGAAAAAATATTCAAGGCTTCAAAAAAAATTAGATTTATTGAAAGGTTTTCGGAAGAGTTTAATATTTATAGTTTAATTTAAATACATATATTAGAAAAAGAATATTAATTTCTTAATTATTATTATATTTTCATCTCCCATTGAAAAAAATATAATTTCTTAAAAATGAACTTTGGGCTGTGATCGTAATTGTGTATTTTCTATACTCTGTATTTTTAATTTTCTGTATTTTGTTAATTCCGTATGCCGAAATTCTGTATTTCCGTGAAAATTACAGAATTTTGTCATATACAGAATTTTAAAGATACAGAATTTTGACCAACCGAATTTAATATACAGAATTTCAACCCGCTCTCCAAATTTGTTTTGAAATTTTTTCGTTTTTCAATGAGGAAGTTTGTAAATTTATCTATTATTTGATTTGAAAAAAACTTTAAAATATATTTTCCAACTTTCCCAATATTATAAAAATATATAAAGGTAAATAAAAATATATAAAAATCTTGAAGAAATATCAATATTCAAAAACTTGTACAAAAAAGCAGAAAAATATACCAAAAAAAAATTTTTGTAAATAAAAAATGTAAAATAAACTCTAAGCTGTCAAAAAATCAAACTAAACTGTCATTCTAAAAATATGAAATTCATTAATTTCATAAAAACTTCTGAGTCCTTTTAAAATTTTAATTTTGGTTTGAAACAATAAAAAAGTGCCAGATTTGTGTTTTTTTTTTAAACATATTTTTATATGTACATATTTCTTTTTTTTTTTCTTCTTTAAAGTTGATTTATTCATTTAATTTTTTTTTTTATATTTCAGGTGGGAAACAAATAAAAGGTGGATACTTATTGCGATACAAAAGTAAGTTTTTTTTTTTTTTACATACATTAAAAAAAAAAAAAATAGAAAATTCTATGGGCTTGTCGTATTGTTATAATCTTTTGAAAGGAAATTTGAATCTGGATACAAAAACGAAATTATATAGAAGACGAAGCATGTGTGGCATAAAATATGTGCGGTTAATACGCACGTAAAATTATTTTATCAACATTGAAAACAAAAAAATAAAAAAAAAAATAAAGTCATACTTTTTTTGAATTTGCCTTTTTTGAATTTGAATAGAAAATTTTTATTATTATGTGTACAATATAGGACTTCAGCGATTATGAAAATTATAGATAATAATCTACTTTTGTATTTTCCGAAAAGTGAAAATACTTTAAGTAAAATCCTTAGCCTGAAAATTAATTCGCATATAACTTCGTTTTTTATTAAAACGTTTTTATTAGTTCACTTTGTTGTTTGGCACAAATTTTGTAATCAATTTTTCAGGCACTTCCAGATGAGATAGAGGCTTGAAAATTGGAGCATAGGTCAGAAATGGATGACAATGCAACATAATGTAAAAATTATTGTGATTCCACGGTTCCATCCATGGTTCCACTGATTCCGAAATCTTGCCACTGTACGGATTTGGCTGAAATTTTGAACTTAAGTAGCATTGGGATCCGAGATGGTTATAGAATATTAGAAATGTTGATCCGAGGCTCCGATGGGGGGCTACCTTAGAAGCCGGTTTTTGAATTTTCGTATATTCCGATAAAATGTTTTAGCGTTGGATCGAAATACCTGGATTAAAGACTAATTATCGCAGGGCTCCCATCTGTGGTCCCGGGACTCCGGGGAGGGGGCTAAAAAGCAAATTTAGAAATTTAGGATTTCATAGCTTTAGCATACGTAAAATAGATATAAAAATTTTATGTTTTATTTATGGCTTAATTCGATTCAAATAAGATTAAAAAATAAAAATTTTTTTTTTAAAAACAACGTTTTTATAACGGAATAAAATAACTAAAAATTAAAAAATATAATCAGATAGTAATTGATAACCTCATACCGATTTCCCTGAAAATTAATTCTCACGAAAAACGTGGGGCGCTTAAAATTGAACATTTTTATCAATATCGTTTATCACACTCACCCCACGTTTTTCGTGAGAATTAATTTTCAGGGAAATCGGTATGAGGTTATCAATTATTATCTTATTATATTTTTTACTTTTAAGTTATTTTATTCCGTTATAAAAACGTTGTTTTTAAAATTTTTTTTTTTATTTATTTATTTATTCAACTTGAAAATACATTTTTATATTTTTTTTAGTTATCTACATAAGAAACAAAAAATGTTGATACGAATTTTTAATTATTGAGATATGATTTGGAATAAATCCTTAAATATTGCAACCTGTTAATTGTGTGACCATACTGGCTCACTCATCTCGTATAATATTAGTTTCATACAAATAAAGTATATTGAATGTCTATGAATATATAGTAATAGTATTAACATATACACTAAATCAGTGGTATTCAATCTTTCACGGACTTCGGAACCCTACTAGCTGCAAACAAAATTCGAAGAACCCTAATTATAAATTACTTAGAATGAGGTAAAAGACTCAGATTTATGTACTATATTATAAAAAGGTCTTTATAATTTTATTAAATTTTCGAATAATTTAATAAATTTGTGAAACAAATTCATGAGATTAAAAATTTTGCTAAATTCACAACTGTTCCAAAATGTTAACTAAATTTTGGATTAGAAAACTGTCAACTTTCGATCCCCGATTTTCCTTTCAAGGAGAAAGTATTGCCAAATCTGGAAGCCTTGACATTCTAGGTTCGAAAATAACTTGCGATTTAAGCTGGAAAATTCATATTTTCGAAACGGCAAAAAAACGCAGCGAAATGTCTTGGTTTTTTAAAAAGATGTAAACAATACTTTCCCCCCTCTGATCTCTTAAACATTTACAAATCCTACATACGATCAAAATTAGAATACAATTCGCATATATGAGCTGGTGCTCCCAAAACCCATCTTGAATACCTGGACAAAGTTCAGAGAAGGGCTATTAGATTGATAAACAATCACCAAACCACCAGCTCATCAACATCACTCAACCACCGTCGTAATGTAGGTTCACTTTCCATTTTTTATAAATACCTTGTTGGAATGGATACGTGTTCCCTGGAAGTAAAAGCCCTACTTCCTCAACTTCAAGTGTTTTCACGCTAAATACGTACTGCTTCAACTTCACACCCATATTTCGTAAAAATTCCCAGATGTGATAGAACGAGCTTCGGAGATTCGTTTTCAATTCGCACCGCGAGAATGTGGCATGCTCTCCCATTAAAGTTGTTCCCGACAGCTGGTGGACGCTTAATTTACGACTTGGGGGCTGTTCACAAATTACGTAACGGCCTAGGGGGGACGGGGGGGGGGTTTGAAAATTTGTTACGGTTTGTTACGGGGGGGGGGGGTGTTTATAAAAATGTTATGTAACCAAATTTCCTCCTTTTTATAAAAAAAATTACACTAAATATAATATTAATGCACGCAAAAAAAAACTTAAGTTATAATGAATTTTGTTTTGTTTATTCGAATAAAAAAATTTTTCAAAAAGTAATTTAAAAAGGTTTACCTTTTGTTATGTTATTCTTCTGGGGGGGGGGTTTCGGAATTTGTTACGATCTGTTACTATGGGGGGGGGGGGTTAAAAAACGGCAAAAAAAGCGTTACGTAATATGTGAACAGTCCCTTGCGACGTTTTAAGAAAAGTGTAAATGAATACCTACTAACTGTCCCACTTTTTAATCCCGTCTAAACTTCCTGTCCTCATTACCAAATCCATACTTCTTTAGTATAAAAGGTATATAAATTTTTTGAAAATTTTTGACGGAGCGCTCTTAAAATTTTTCACGGATCCAATAGTTCCATGGAACAGAGATTGAAGAACACTGTGCTATACAATGCATGTATCTAAAAATTTATTTCATACAGTCGAATACGTGGTGATTCTTCAATTCAAAAAAGTTTTCCTCTTTCTTGTCTAAAAAAAAACATTACAGGAAAAAAAAAAGCCCTACTATGACTATATTATTTCACTGTTAAAAAGTATAAATTTTTAATAGTGTAGATATCTTATTTTATATTTAGAAACTATGTATTTGAGTATCTCTTTTTTTTTATTTTTTTTTTTTAAATTTGAACTAAAACTTATTTTTTATTTACAATTTGAAACTAAAACAATTTTTTTTTTGTTAAATTAGTATGCAGACAAGAAGGTTGCCAAATAAAATTTGTGTACGTGAGAAAAAATAGAAAAAAAAAATTTCTTCTTTTTTTTGTTTTATAAATCTACAATAATTTTGCTAGAAAAAGAAAAAAACAAATTTTATAGCTAGGATAATTTTGATTATTTTTACGCCTTTTTTGTTCAACATCCCTGTGTTTTTTTTTGCTCTGATTTTTGTTTATTTCATTAGTAATGTTGTTAATTAATTTAATTAAATACTAAGCAAAGGACATTTGGTTTTTATATAGGTATTTTAGTAACTAATTACTGAAAAGAAAAAAAAATTGAACACATAAATTGCAGCTGTTGGCAGCATATTCATTTTGTAACTAAGTATGTTGTCAAATTAGAATTGTTAGAAATATAATCAACAAAGAGAGAAAAAGATTATGTTTCGTTGTTTGATTTTTAGATATATCTATATAATATACTTAAAGTATTAATTTTGTTGCAAAATTAAATTTTTACATGAAAAAACTAATATAAAATTTTTTATTTGGAATATTTTGAAGAACCATTTGCAAAATATAGCAGTAAGTTTATAACTAAAATTAACTAATTTTCTGACAGTACGTGTTTATGACTCGCCTAACATATATAGAAAAGTAAATTACAAAAATACTTTTTATACAAAATAATATTTTGAATATTACTGTAATTATTTGTAATCATTCGAAGTAAATTCCGTGGTATGATAAATAGCTAATTTTGCTAAAGTCAGCCGCAGTTATCTGTTCTTTTCAGTATATCTTTTATTCATCTTAGTTTTTTGCTTTTTGTATTTATTTACATTTTTTATTCAAATCAAAATTAATTCAAAGATTATTAGTATTGCAGTTATTATTAATATTTCGCTGCTAACAAAACATAGAGATTATGTTCTTTTTATAAAAATTAACTTAATGAATTTTTATCGAAATTTCTTGTATAAAAAAGAGGGTGAATAACTAAAAAAAATTAGTTGATTTTTGATATAAAATACAAAACTGAAATTATTAAAGTATATTCTTTGTATGTCGTTTATTTTTAAACAAAATGATGGGAATGTAAACTAAGTCTCGAAATTAATTTTTAAATTGGAACCCGAAATTGAAATCAATGCGTGTCATTTAAAATTTTGCACACATTTTCGTAGAAAAACATTAAAAAATTGTAAGGGGTCATATTTCGCACAAAATTTTTCTGTCGAATTTGGCTGTAGGAACTTAGAAACATGAAATTAACTCGGTCTGCCGTATAACATTATCATGGTTTTATAAAAATAGCAAAAAATTAAAGCTGAAAACTGATTCTAACTTTTTTTAACTAATGGTATAAAAATACAAAATTTTTTACGTAGTGAGAGAAGTGAGAGAAATTTTTGGAAATGGCATTTATAATTAATTACAAACATTTTATATTTTTTGAACATAATATTTAATTTGTTGAGCAACAATTTTATAAAAAAAATGATTTCAAACATTCCTCTATACAACTATACAGTATTATTATTAACGAAATTTACATAAACTTGATTATTCTCTTGCGAAAACTTTTAATCTTTAAATTAATATATATGTTTCTCTAGATATTATTTATATAACAATATAAAAATAGGTTCAATTTCCATGTACTACTTTATATTCTTCAATTCATAAAATGAAAAAGAAAATGAAATTGAGAAAATGTTAATTTTTTTTTCTTTAATTTCAAATATAGGTATAACAGAATATAATCAACTCTTAGTTTGAAATTCTAAAATAAAATAAAATGAAAAAAATATATTTTTAATTAAAAATTTCAATACTTCAAAAATTTTTTTGGAAAGTTTAAAATTTGAACAGAATAGTTAAATAAATATATTTAAGAATTAGTGTCTAGGGATTAGTGGCCTTAGTTTTTTACGAAATAAAAACAGTATCTCATCTATTAAGTGTGGAGTACGATTTTAATATTCCTCTTTGTACAGTTATGTATAGTTCATGCTTTTTAGTTTGTTCCTAGAGACGACATCCTACACACTTACTAATTTTCATCAAATGTTCAATCAAATGTTTAATCCATGTACAATCGATCAGCCTATTGATTTCATCAATGTTTAATATGTAATTATTTATGTTAAAACTATTTAACTGTGAAACAGGCGAATAGACTGACAAGCATAAAATTTTAACATAACGTCCGTTTCAAACTTTTGATAGATAAAGGGTTAAAAAAGTATTAGAACCGTCAGTTTAATTTTCTTTTATTTAATAATTTGTCAATTGGAAACCCCAATTTTTATTACGGTTAAGTTTTTTTTTTCATAAATTCACTACATATTAATTCCATTTAATTTAGAATTAGATCTTGAAAATAATGTTTCGGTGTCCGAAGAATAATCTTACCACTTTTTATTACAAATTGAAGTAAAATAAAAATAAACACAAATAAAATAAAACAAAAAGTAAATCGGGACTCAACTTATGGTAAATTATTATGAAATAGGCATATACTGTCAGCCTTATATAAAATAAAAAATCCCAAAAAGTCTAATTGGCCTGAAAAAAATAATAATAATAAGAATCATAATATACTTAATATACTTCATAGAATTTAAACTTCCCTTTTTTTTTAAACATAAAAACCTAATCCTAAAATAAAAATGAACAGATTTTCTTTTATAAAATACTTAATAATAAAAAGAATAGATAAATAAATTTAATATTAAAGAAATCATGTGGAAATTTTTTTTCTTTATTTATTATAAATATATTTTTTTATTAAATTTTCTTTCTTTGATAGTAAGAAAAAAAAAAAACTGAATAAAATTAAAATAACAGAGAGAGGGCTAAATTAAATTTGTGATTTTAGTAAATTCGTGCTTGTTCTAAAAATAAAAATTGACTTAACATTAAAAATATTTCTAATACAAGGGCAGAATGTATAAATGAAATATGTGGCCCGTTTCCGATTTCGGATCAATTTTTTAACATTCGATCTCCATAGATAGACGCACAATCGGGGGCTTAATATTTCTTTTAGTTTGCTCAATCAACATCTACTCACATTCCAATGAAATCCATTTTCCGTCCCCAGCCTGAATCCTTGATCACAATGGGGAACGAAGATAGTTCTGTTTAAATTTTATAAAAATTTTAAATATCTATAAATTTTACATGAAAATTACTTGTACCGGTTGAGAGCTTCCCCAACCCATGATCGAAGAATCTCACTCCTTATCTTGGCAGAAAGTGAACAAGATTGCGCATACTTTGACAGGACGGATGCACAAATGGGCGGACAGGCGAACGGAAAAAGGACAGACCAAAAGTGAAAAAGTATAGTCCATTTTTCATTTTCAATCGAAAAAGGTCTGGAAACTTAAAACTTCAATGCAATCATTTTTTTTAAACTTAAAGCCATATATTCCAAGAAGAAGCACAAAACTTTAATTTCACATTTCTTCTTTATTTTTCAGAAAAACTCGAAACATTTCTCAAGTTAGAAATTTGAAAACTTCGAGTTTTTTTAGAGAAAAAAAAGAAAAATCTAATGCGAAATGTGGTTCTTCTTAGTAGTATACAATACTAGGCTATTATGATTGTGATTTCTGAATCGAAAAATTTTCAATTCATTTAAATATTATTTTTGTTTACAGAACAGCTTTTATGGAATCGATGGTCTGAAGAATGGGTAATTTTGTATGATGATTCAACAATGGCCTGGTTTACGGTAAGAAATTTATCTTTGCGTAATTTGTTTTAAGTCGATATTTCGCTTTCTTACTGCCAAGGTTTTCTAGATTTCCATATTTTTATTTTCTTTTTTGAATCTAATATAAATTATTTCTATAAAATAAAATTAAATTTTTGACCTATCAGCTTTTCTCAAACCATTATTTTTTACGTCGCAGAGACAATGACACATTTAGAACAATATTTTAGCAAATTTAATTCTCATTTGTAAACAAAATAAACATTCTGTATTTTTTAATCGTAATTATAGGAGCCTGGAAGATCTTCACCTAGTGGCAAAATATTGGTAAAAGAAGCTCCAGAAATGTTAGCAATTGCACATTGGACAGGCCAAATACCAAAACGCCCACCTTTACCAGATGGATGTACTGTATCGCAATTAATTGCGTTGGGTTCCAGAAGAAAGCGTTCTAAAGTTTATTGGATGTTGGCAAAATCTGAACAAGAAGTGAGGTAATAATTACTTTATAAAAATGTAAATCGGTAAAATCTAAAAAAAAAATAAATATTTTTCATGTACCTAAAGTGAAATTTTAATATAGGAAATGTTCGATGAACTATGCTGCTAAAACTTAATATTAAGGATTAATTTATCCGAATTTATCACTATATCACTTTGTTTAATTCTATTGCTTTGTTTAATTATATTGACTTCGCAAATATATTTTAATAAACCAAAATCTCGTCGATACGTTTGAAATTGAGGAAAATATTTTTTTTAACTTTCATGTGGTCTTTTTTTGTGTTGTTTAAATTCTAAAACAAAAATGCATTAAATAGAAATAAGTTAAAAACAATTTTTTAGAATTAAGAAAAACTGTTTCCTTCTTCAGTCATTTTATTTTTAAATAATTGTATTTTTGAAATGGACATAACATAGCTTAATTTCCCTTTGTAATGGGGCTTAAGAGCATTCGCCATTAAGGCGTTAAGTTCTATGTCTTTATATCAGATTACCATATTCATATGTATAGCTATAGATTTAGGAGAAATATAAATTTATAATGTTTTAACTGTTTTTTTTTATTGAAAGATTAAAAACATGATTGGTTTTTATTTTAAGTAACTTTATATAATATAATATTTCCTTCGTAAGAATTATTATAATTTTTTTTTTAATAAAATTAATAAAATTATCTTTTATTTTCTTTTATTATATATATAGTATAATATAAAATAGATCTACATTTATGTATATAAAAATTAATGATAGAAGATGTAACAGCAAAAATATTTTCCTCTTTTTTTTTTTTATTATCGAGGTCAAGTTTTAGTCATTATTTTCCTATAATGATGAAACGAAGATATAAAATTAAGTTTTCTGCACTTGAATAATTTCTTTGAAGTTTTTCTTTGATTTTAATTCTGAATAGGGTTTTATAAGTTATAGTGTATGTAAATAGTATATATAAAGAGATAATTAAGTTGTGTTTCGTTATTTGTTCAATTAAATATTTAAATACATATTTTATTGTTATGATATTAGGATAAATTTATCTAAATTATTGTATTGTCTTTAAACCTACGTGTTAATTGTCGTTTAAAATTTTTATTTAAAAAAAAATGAAAGCATTGTTTTAAAAGTGTCCACTTGAAGAAAAATATTCTTAAATTCTATTGTAGATATATAACTCGCAAAAGAAATTCTTCAACCTTTAACCATGTATATACTTTGCGATTTAGATAAATTTTGAGAACATTTTGTCTTTGATTCAATTTTTCTTTTTTTTGTACAAAAACTAATCATCATTTCAGTCATGTTAGCAAAAACATATTAGTTTAAGTTATGGTAACAAAATATTGCATAATGTTATTTAACACTACATACAATATAATGTGAAAAAAAATATTATGTGAAATTAGAAATTTTAAAAATATTTCAAAATTTTTAAAATATTTCAAAAATTTTATAGATATTTTTTGGTTTTATAAATTGAGCTTGTATATGACACTTGTGCAGCACTTAAAAGAACTCTTTATAATTAAATCTTTTTAGTAGTTATTCATAAGAGTATAAAAAATATGTATTTTTTTATTGCATTTATACTGTACTATTGTGTATAATATGCAGTGTACATTTTATATAAACTTCAATTGATAAAATAATCCTATCAAAATATAAATTTCTATATTAATATTGCGGTAACCCATTAATGACTTCACTTTCACAAATTTTGAAACCTATATCCATATTAGTATTAGTACTATAGTTTTCGTTATTAAATTATTGTTATTTATTTATTTATTTAATCCATCAGGTATATACAGATTTTTGACTTAAAAATATGAAAAATAATTAATCCTGAAATTCATATTAAAATTAAGAAAGTACTAAAAAATGTTAGAAAATTCTATGTTCTAATAACAAATAATAATTTCTAAATGGATTTTAAAAATTTAACTTAATACTAATAAAAAAAAAAAATTTGAAAAAAAGATAAACTTAATTTCATATTTAACAATAACTTAATTCAACAAATTTAAGTTAAACCAATATATAAATAAATATGCGTTCAATTTATTTAATTATTTATTTTATTTTAATATTGGTTCTGTGAAGTGGAACTTTCATGAGGGATTGTGATCTGAACAGAAATTTTAGCACTATGAAGTAGCATGAGCTCAATAAGTAAGAGCAAAAGCAAACATTGTGCTTAAAATATCAAACCCTAATGAAAGAGATTATAAATCAATATAAGCTTATATACCTTTCTGAATAAGAAAAAAAATATTATCCTTAAATTTTATTGATAATAAAACACCGCTCAACTGATTCAATTCGATTACTGTGAATAATATTGAAATCAAAATAAAATTAAATTTAATATTTAATCTTTTAAAGAGGACAATATTTTTATAGAGAGTTAAGTGAATCTCATGAAACTTAAACTTTATAATTATTATTTTTAGTGAATTTAAAATTATGAGACAAAAATGAAAGGATGCTCTGCATAGAAAAGAAAAACCAAGAAATTCGAACAATAAGATTTTGTTTTAATTTAACAAAAAAACCAAAAAATATAATGTCTCTACTTTTTTAATTAAAATATAAAATTCTTTATAGAATGAACAAAAAAAAAAAAAACTTTTCCTTTTGTTAGTTTGAATTCAGGGTGAAAATACTTTGTTTTTGAAAACAATAGCATGATTTTCTTTTTCAATACCTTTCCACGAACAATAAGTTTTATGGTTAAAATAAAAATATGATTTAAAATTTTAAGAAGCGAACTAAAATGTCAAAGAATAGATTTTATATATTTTATAAACAACAAAATATTTAGTTCTTGAAAAAATTGTGATTTTAATCATTTGGCCCTAAAAAATAAAGTGTCAAGCTAAGGTTAATTATTTTGATGATAGAAAAAAAGATAATGATTTAGTAGACCTTAGCAGCATAATATAAAATTATAAGCAGCATTTTTTTATTAACCACTAGTTTTTAATGTATTTTATTTTTGAGGCCACAATTATTATTAACTCGTACATGAATTTGTCTGTTTATATATTTCTTTACTATTTTTGACACTCTCGTATACCCACTTTTCGTTATCACAGCGAGCTGAAATTTGCAAAACCCGGAAAATCGGGAAAAATCATTTGAAAATTTGGTACAAATTTGTTTAGTGATAAATCCGTTTCAGGCAAAATGCAAAGTTTTCTGATTTTTCCGAAAAAATTTTTCGGAATTTTTCGACTTTTCTGGAAATTTTTCCGGTAAAAAAGTTTTCTAAATTATGCAGGATCAAGTTCCTATCAACTATGGCATTATTATACTTTCTCTCCGACAATGGTGAAAACTCGCAGAAAAAATCGATGAAAATTCATGTAAAACGCTTTTCCGGAGTTTTTCCGACCAAGAAAGCGTTTGAGCGTTTTGCAACCTGAGACAAAGTTGTAGAGCGAAATGAGTTGTATAAGGTTGCTTTTGTAGAAAACTCCATGGAAAACCCGAAAAAGCGGGAAAATCATCGGAAAAATTTTCATCAATATGATTAGTCATAAAATTGTTTTAAAGCATCTCCATGCAGCACATAATAATAATTTAGTTAACGTGATAAAGGCAGAAAATAAAATTAAGTAAAAAACGAGTTTTCAAAGAATCTGAGTCCACATCTGTGTGTGAAGAAAAATTTATTTTTTACTTTTTCATGCGGCCTGGCCTCAGTTTTTTTGAAAACTCGTTTTTTACTTATTTTTTTAATTTAAAAACAAAATCTTTGAACGAAGTATGTATAAGACATTGCTGCAAAACTAAAATTTATTTAAATAAATAATATTGTAAAAATTAAAATCGAGTATTTCTCAATAATTTCAAACTATTCGATACAAACTTTAGTATTGTAATATTTGTAATAATTTGAACAAACCCTTATCTAAACACGCTCAAATGCTCAATTTATAAGATTTCTTCGAAACTAAGTTCAATATTTTATCGGGACCCAGGACACTGGATTCTAATTCTCCTTCTTTTCAATTAACCTCATAATATCAATATTTTGAAATAATCATTTTTCTTTCTTTTATTTTATTTTAATTTTTTCAGTGAATGGATAACTGCAATTACGAAAACTGTGAGTATATTCTTGTACATAACATATATATTACATCATAATAAAAGAACTTATTTTTTATTTAACATCTTCAGTTTATTATAAAATAATATATAAAATATAAATCTTAAGAAAAAAAAAAATTCCATTATAGATGGAAAATAAACTGAATCTCTTCAATTAAAAAAAAAAAAAAAAAAGAAGAAAAGAAGAATATATGATTATTCGTTGAAGCGTCACTTTTAAGAGTTATTTAAAAATAGATTCGTTTTTTTTTTATCTTGATAATGAACTTTATCTGAAAAATAGCCTCTTAACCTTAACTTTTGTTGTTTTTGACATTGAACAAGAAATAAAAAAAGAGAACTTTTTTTTTGTTTTCAATGAACTGTAAAGGCCCTATGGAACATTTTTCAAAATATATGAACTATGAAAGGATTCTATGATTATTTAAAAAAAAATAAATAAAGAATCAAGAATCCTTCAAAAATATTAGAAAATATTTCAGTAAAAAATTAGATAAAAGTATTTTGATTTCTTTATATTGAGATCATTAATTTCATCTAAAGATTATGTTAAAAAGTCAAGAGTTCTCGGTTCTAGGTAATTTAAAAAAATTGGTTCGCCTGAAAACAAATTTTTTTAAAACAAAATACATATTAAAAAAAAAAACTGTTTTAGCTTAGTTGACAACTTTTCATATCATTTTGGTTTTTTAAACGTTATAAAAATACATACATTTTTCTAAGTGTATTTATTACCTAACGACCCTAGCGTTGAAAAAAAGTATTTATTTAAATTAATTAATGCATTCTTCTATATATTTTTTAGTTACCACCTCCACCACAAATTGAATTAGTAATGGATAAACCCCACTTACTCAATAATCTTAGAAGACCATTAGTTCGAATAAGACGTAAGTATATTATATTAAAATTAATTAATTATATTCACCAATATCGCTGGTGTACTAACGAAGAGTTAACTATAGAATGAAATTATATTAAAAAAAATATAAGTAGAAAATTTTTTTTTACAGACGATACTTTTTATTAAGTTAAAAATGTTTTAAAAACGCTCAAATAAAGAAAAGATTAACAAAAAATAAACATTTTTTGGGTTGGGATCTGAATCCTGTATTGTATAATTCTGTATACCAAAATTCTGTTTAGCAAAATTCTGTATTAACAAAATTCTGTATTTCATAATTCTGTATAGAAAAATATTCTGTTTGACAAAATACTGTATTGTAAAATTTTGTATTGCAAAATTCTGTATTGCAAAATTCTGTATTGGAAAAATAAAACAAGCGCGCGCACGCATAATTTTTTATTTTTTTTTCCAATACAGAAAATCTGTATGTAGATTTTTTTGTGTAAATGTAAACTGTGGAAAACTATATTTGAATTCAATCAACCGATTTTTTATTTGTTTTCAGTTAAAATGAGCGAAAAATAATCGTTATCAAAACTTGTCTAATTTTGATAAGGACAGCTACAGAGAATCAAAAAAAAAAAAATTATTGCACGGTACCTATTGTTAGAATTTTTTTTTGACATGATTTTTGTTATTATACTTTGTACATCATATTAAATTTATTGAATATTAAAAAAAGAGAAAATTTGTTATGTATAAAAAAGATAATAATTATCTCCGTTTTTAGTTTTTACTTCTATTTTGTCATACAGAATTTTGATGTAGCAGAATTTTACTGTAGCAGAATTTTGTCAAACAGAATTTTCTACATACAGAATTTATTCATAAAATTTTTTTCAATACAGAATTTTGCAATATAGAATTTTGCAATCCAGAATTTTTGTTGTTGTACAGAATTTTGCAACAAAAAATTTTGCAATACAGAATTTTACAATCCAGAAATTTTGTTGTTGTACAGAATTTTGCAATAAAAAATTTTGCAATACAGAATTTCAACACGATCCCACATTTTTTCAAAAGTATTTTTCGACAAAAACTCAAATGGACGTTTAGTCTTAGAATTGATCAAGGAACACGTTTCTGACGTTACGTACCCCTTTACTGAATCATCCTGTATACAAAAACATATATATGTATAAGCAAGCAGATCTTAATGATTAAAAAAAATTAAAGTTCATGTAGAATGATGTACAAATGGTTTTCATATAATAGAAAAAAGTAACTTAGCTTTTTGTATTTTCCAACTCTACATAAATTCTATAAATTCTTATACTTTTCTTTTTTTTTCCTTTTAATCATACCACAGAATATTTAATTAATTCAACTAAATAAAATTTTTAAAGAAAGAAACGCGAATAATAATAATAAAATTCAGTTTATCCTAAAAGGTTAAAGATTTTAAGTTCAGCATTTTTTTTTTTTTTAATATTTTCCTTTTTTTACTTTTCCATCTTCTAACCATTAATTATTCAAAATTAGATGGAATAAACATTAAATTCATAAATTAATTCCAATTTTTATGCATATTAAAATTAGAAGATGTAGAAATTATCTTTAAAAATTCTTATTCAAAGATCATTATTACCTTAAAGATTTTTGAAAATTGAAAATGATGGTTAATACGAAATACTTTTTTAATGAACCCTGTAGTCTTATAGGTTAGATACTAAAACAGAAATGTCTTCAAAATGTGCCTGTGGAGTTCATTCTATAAATACTAGATCTGAATTAATTTAGTATTGTAAAAATGTTATATCTATGTATGTAATATACAATACACATTTTCCCTCTTTGCTATTATTTAAAGAAAATTTAATTTTCGATTTTTGCAAAACTAATAAAATGTTATTTGATTTTTATTGAATAAGAAATGGGTAAAATACAAATAAAATCCATTATGGGCAAAAGTTAATAGTACACTGGCCATTATTATAATAAGACGAAAAGCAAAATACACAATTAGATATAAAAAAAAAACTTTGAAAACTATTATTTTGGCTAAGAATAATAATAATGGCTACACAGAGAGATACAATGTTAAAAAAAAAAAGAAAATAATATTATTTAAAGAATAAAAACTTATAAAACATAAATTAATGGTGTTGGATAGTCCTTTAAGGATATTGAATAATATTATATGTTTGTATAACTATATTAAACATTTTGTTGAACAATTTTCTTCTTTCGTTTTTATTTTATTTTGTTTTGTATTTTGTTTCGTAGACATTTACATTTTTCTTATTTCATTTTTATCTAGATTAATTTAAATATAATGAAAGTGATGTTGTGTTAATTGAAATGAAATGGGCTCAAACATAAGAAAATAAGAAAAATTGTTATTAAGATAAAAAGAAAAAATTATGATATTAAGTTTAAATATGATTTTAACACGATAGCAAAAAGTTTTTTTTATTACCTATTATGTTTTGTTTTATTAGTTTGTGGTAGAATTACAAAACAATATAATGTTCTCTACAATAAATTTGAATTTAAATAAACAAACTTTTATTAAAAAACCGATAATTAGTTTTAAGACAAGTTTGCAAATTATTTTCTTTAAAATTCTTTAATTTTAAATAAACATTATCGTACCTTTAACTGCTTACATAATATTGAATAATATATTTTACTGAATATTCTGCGTTTCTGTTTAAATAATGCATTTAATTATTTGCCTAGCTGCAACAACAACTGAAGTGAAAGCACGACGAAGCCAGTCATCATCTCAGTCATCGCAATTAAATCCATTAGTACGTAGCGATGCTGCTGTAGCAATCTTAAGCAAGAAAACAGACACAAAAGCTTCATTAGCATGCGCACTGCCATGGGGACATGGTTGGGGTTGGGCCACACTGCCAAATGGTGTCTGGAGTGGAGGTAAATTAGTATTTCTATTCTTTTTTTAAATTTACAAAATGAACAATATACTTATTTCTTGAGGTGGAAAAAAAAGTTGTTCTGAAATTCATTTTGATACTTCTTTTCTATGCAGGACTAACTTGGTCACAATGCGAAGATACTTTCACCTTACATGCGCTGCCAACAACTCATTGCACTAATTTAGTTGAATCTGGTGCTGTTGATGGTATTTATCATACAGATATTGGTGCATTTGATTGGCATAATGATATTGAAGATATAGGAGCAGAGGACTTTGATTATGCTATGGATTGTGGGGATTTTATATTTTAAAAATGCCAATTTAGATGAAAAAAAAAAATTATTTAACAAAAAAAATTATTTATAATTTCAACGGAAATGAAATACGAATTGTTTTTATACTCCTTTACAAGAATACAAATTTTCTAATCGGCGAATTTCTTAGAAAAAAAAATTTGTTTTTTTTTTAAACAGAAGCAATCTTAATTTTAGAATATTCGAACATACATTGTAAAACCATTTAAAACTAGGATCTTCTTCTTTTTTTTTTTTTTTTAGAAAAAAGAGAGAGAAAATAGTTACTGAATATATTTATATATTTTCTTAAATTACATACAAAAAGTCGCGAATCCTTATTAAAAAAAAAAAAGCTCCTTGATATAAAGCACACCCTGGCGGTGATGTCATATCTATTTAAATTATTATTCATATAGTATCTATAGAATTATTTTTTGATAGCCTAAATTTGTTATTAAATTAAAATTAAGATTATATACATATAAGTTTTATCTGTAAATAAAAAATACCTATGTATTTTATAATTTTGTTAGATGGCTTGGGTTGGTTAAAAAAAATTCAAAATTTTAAAAGAGAAACATAAATTAAATTAAAATATAGTATATGAATGATACTAAAAAGGTTCAAAAGTTTTAAATCTATAAAATTAACAATATAATATTTTAAAGAACTTGTCAGAGTAAAATGAAATTGATTTTGAAAAATAGAAATTTCAGTGTTTAGTGATTCAAAATTTGAGCGGTTTTATTATTATATCCTCGAATTTTCTTATTTAAAAATTTTGCGTAAAAGATGTCCGCATTGCATATGAATACATGCATTTACATATATTATATATTTTACGAATTTATTCATTATTTTTCATTACATTATGCTTTTCTTCGAACAATAAAATATCACTTATGGATATTTTTTGATCATCTTATGTCGTTAATAAATTAAATATTATATTTAATTTTGTGAAACAAAGCATTATAAAAAAAAAAAACAAGTCACGCAAAATCTAAATATCTAAAACTATACATAAATTTTTCTGTTGTAATTTTTCTATTATTTTCAGTATTCACCATTCTTACAATTTCAAATTTAAACTCAGAAATAACTTTTTTTTATATTTGATTATATCATCATTTGAGGATGAAATAAAATTCCCATTAATTATGGGGTTAAGAATAATATTTGAATACTCACTAAAGATGATGATTATTATACTTAGAATTTAGTTTAAACTTTCAATATAGATACTTTTAAATAATGTCGTGTAATTAAGTAATAAATTATCAGAATAAAAAAAAAATATGTTTTTGAGTCGACCACGGCCTTATATAAAAATCGTTATTTCTTATCAGTTTGTTATCATCGTTGTTATTCTTAACATAAAAAAAAATTTAATAGGTATTAATAAATTGAATTAATATTTTATAAAAGCTGTTTTATAATTATTGTTTTATTGAAAATCGAAGCGAACAATTCTATATATGTTAATATAATTATTTTTACAAAATGTCGAATCTTGAAATATGTAATTAAATTTTGTCGAGTACAATTAAAAAACTACTAGTTTTTGTATTAAATATAAAAATACATAAATATCAATAGATATTTTAGGATTCGATTGTTAAGAAATTAAACATATATAGTTAAGCTCTGTTTCTTAGTCATACATTGGAATTGTAGTTATTTGTCCCAAATATAGGACTTATAATATAGAATACCAAAATTTATCTATTGTCATATTATTATTTTACTACAGCAATTAAAAAAAAAAAAACTAACAAAAAAAATACTAATCATGAAAATATTTACATATATATTTATTTAGAAGATATTTATATGGAACACATATATTTATATATTCGTATACTGAATGTGATGTTAGATGTATGTTGATTAAAATAAATTGCAAATTAATATATAAAAATAAATAATATATATACTATATCTGAATGTATAATGAAAAACAAAACATATTTATAATGAAAGGATATAATATAAATGTTTTATGCGCATAAGCGTTATATATTTAAAATAAAAAAATTATGATAAAAATAATAATAATAATAAAATAGTAAAAATAATTAAAAACCGAAAAATGATTTATTGCCATCATTCAGCTGTGAATGAAAAAAAAAAAAACATTTATATGAAAAAAAAAAAAAAAATAATAAAATTGTAATTATGAATTTGACAAATTAATTTAAAATGTAGAGAAGTATTATTATAATTATTATATAAATATTACCTATTTTAAGTGAAATTAGTAAAAAAAAAAAATTGTGTTTTACATTAATAGCATAACATAATATTATTATTTGATGCTCAAGATTTAAGAATAAGAATTTCTAAAGATATAATTATTCAAAAAGACAAAATGGAACATTATTTGGCTCAATAATAATAATAATAATATTTGGAATGAATTTAATATCTTTCTATGATCAAGTACTATATATATTAGGTTTTTATTATTAAGAAAATATATTATCAAATATTATTTTAAGTTTATACTTTAATAATCGCATACATTTTTTTATTTTTTATGTAGACGGAATCAGATTTTTATATTGGGTAAAGAATTATTAAACATTAATTTTTTTTCACTTATAATAATGTAGCGTTGCGCACAAAATAATAGCAGTGCAGAAAACATAAACCTTTTTGGCCTTCGAACGGTGAACTTTAGCACCAAAAAGAACAATTTTGTTTTTATCTGTCCACAAAATATTTCTCCACTTTTTTTGGGCCAATTGACATGATTTTTGGCAAATTTAAGTCTTTTTATTGTTAAAAGGCTTTCTGGTATTTTTAATTCATCTTTGACTGTTCTACTGGAAACGGTAGTTCTGATTCTTATCAATTTTGCTATTTTTCTATCCGTTCTTGGGCTTGTAACTTTCTTTTTATCTCGAATTTCTAAATTTTGTTTCTATTTTGAAGCATTTTTCTTAGCTTCTTTCTTAGAACTTTCCGAAATATTTTGCCTTCACTAATCAGTTTTTTAATAAGATTTCGTTCAATTTTTAACTTTAAATTTTTTAATAAATACATATTATTTCTAACTTACCAATTTAAAACAAAACCATTCAATTATGCTTAAAAAAAAAATTTTTTAACAGATTTTTAAGATTCAAAGGATTTTACATTTCTATTTCACTTGTTCTTAGATGTATACAGATAACAACTTGTAGCTTGACTTCTATATGTTTGATTATATATGTATATAGAATTACAAAACAAATTTTTTGCCTGACAAAGAAATCTCTGAGTGTTCAATATTATCTCAATTATAAATAATTATATATTTTTTAACGTATAGATAATTTTATATAAATATTCTATTGCATTATTTGGTAGTTTTAGCTTAAAATTTGATATTCCGTCTTTAGTTTCTACTGAAAATAAAATACCACAAAATAACTTAACTATAATAAATTATGTTTTGAAATATTATCTACTCTAAATTAAGTCCCGTAAAATTATTTTACTATTTGCTTTCTAAAAACATATATGGCTAATGTGGATAACATAATGATAACTATATGTACACACAAAATAAAAACACAGTAAGAATAAAACACCAAGAACGTAGAAATATTGAAAAAAAAAAAAAAAAATTTTTTTTAATTTTGGAAAGCTAATAAAAATATTTCATTATAAAATTTTATTCTAATAAAGAATTCATTCGAACCATCTACATATTTTGCGCAATAATAAAAATAAATTCATTGGAGTGGAATAAAATGTAAGCCATTTTCAGTATGTATAATTAATTTACTTTAGGTATTTTCATTAAACTCAATAAAATATGAACTCACAAAAGAAAAACAAATCTCATTTTTAAGGAACACTATATAAAATGTTTATTCTTTCTTATTATATACAACATACACAACTGACTTTGGTTTTTATTTTTGTAATGATGGTGTATTTTCTCACTTAAAAAAATCGAAACAAACAATGTGTATAAATATTTTTTATGTATCGAAGAAGTCAAGAAATAATATTCACACTATAAAATTTCCCAATTTTAGCCAAGAAATCTCTTAAAAATTAGTTGAATTCAGTCAACAAACATAATATAAATTTTAATAATGAACTTAATATTATAGAAACAATTTTTGTCATATAAATTTCAGTTGATTTCTTTCAGTGTGATTAATAAATTAATAAACTTTTTTAATTATCCTTTTTTTTTACAACAATTTTAAATTTTTTTCTTGCACACTACATAATATCATCTCATATAAGTTATGCATTCTTCATTAGGATTTTTAACTTAGATATACTGGATTGTTAATATAGTTCTGTCAATTAACTTTCACATATTTTACTTAGCGAACAGTGATTTTGGTTTCCTGAGAGAAAAATTTGATACAGAAAAAAACAATCATTCTTATAATAATTCAAATAATATTTTATTCCCCTGTCAAGTGTATTGAAATGAGTTTGATTATTTTATTAATATATCAGTTTCCTCTTTAATTTTTTTTTAATATCATCCTCTCAAAATCTTATTAGTAATAATTGAAATACATTAAAATTTTGGATTTACTTAAAACATATGTAACCCTATGTGTTCACGTTAGAATATGGATTAAATGTACCTAAAATATTTAGTATTACAAGCAAGAATAATAACAATTTGTTTTTAAAATGTTTAATTATATGGATATTTTGATATAAAGTGTTCTATCAATTTGCTAAAAAAAGACAACATATTAATATTTTTAAAATATTAATTAGAAATTTTTTCTCAGCAAAGTTATCCTCAATTATTTATTTGTATGATTATTCTCAATAATTTGGTACTTCGTAGGATAATAATAATATTGATTTAAATGTATATATAGAATTGGAAGTAACAATACTCTGAAAATTTTGAAATTAAATATCAAAGAGATAATCAAGACATGTTTGGGCAATACATAATTAAGCTATTTAGGAAATAAAATAATTGGAATTATAACTGCCAAATTTTTTGTATTAAAAAACAAGACAAATTTTTGAATTCGGCTTAAATTAGTAAAATACATAAACATTATACATAAAATGAATGAAATTTTTGTTCGTAAAGAAAATATGAAATTTAAATTTCGACTATACAATCTGAAAATTAGAAAAATATTTTGAAGAAATTAAAGAAAATATTCTGAAAAAGTAAATAATTTATTTTCCCAAAATAATAAATTATTTTCCAATTTTTGGGATTATAAAAAAAACCTCTTTTTCATTTTATTTCAGGATCTTATTCTATTATTTGTAAATAAGTTATATTTTAAATGGTTTTGAAGCAAGCACAAACATAAATTTCCAGCTCTCTACAAAGTATTAAAATATTGAAAACATCAATAAATTAAAAATATAAAATTTTAATGTCGTCTCGAGTCACAAAAAATTAAAAATAGTTCCTTTAACAAGAATCCGATGATAATTAAGGATAAACAATATTATTCCATCTAAATTTCAAATTAGGCTTATGCATTAAAAAAATGTAAAAATAACAATTGATGTGAGAGTTTTGCAAGTGTTTAATTAAATTTAAAGACAAAAAATTAGAAATTATAATAAATATCTTCTGTTGTACAATTAAAATGATATTAAGTATCATAGATGTTGATATTGTTACTGAACAAGTCAATTAATAAAACTAACAAGTTGATAAGATATAATACCTTTGAGCAGAAATTTTATAGGAAATTCCAAACAGTTATTTTTTAATAGATTCTGAAAGGTTAAATTTTACTTTGGTCTAAAATATATCTTTGAATATATACGTGAAAATATGGTACATATTATTAAAATTGCAAAGTTGTTGTTGAAAACGGGATAAGTGATAATCTTTCATTTCGAGAAATTTGGAATTTTCCAGGGATTGCAATATAATATTGTGCTTTTAGTAATAAATATCTATAAGTATTATATTTGTCTGAAATGTAAGAAAAAGATACAACAGAAAAACAAATGAACAAAATATATGTAGTAAAATTTGTAAACACAAAGTTAACAAATGTACCACATGCATTGAAACAACAATATTATACCTAACGTATAAACAAAATTACTCAGAATTAGAAATGTACATTACAAAACCATAATTTATTTTTTTTAATTTAATTTTATTAAGGTAAATTTATATTAACAACAAATTGTATGTTAGCTACGAGTAACTTTTTTGGAAAGTCCAGTTGATTAGAAATTTTTTTTTGACTTGATAAATTTTTTCTATCAATAATTTGACTTATGTTGTGATAACGGACGTGTAGAAAGGTATTAAAGTTCTTTAAAAATTATATAATTGTTGTCAGTTTGTTTAAATACTAGTTGGCTGACGTAAGTTGTCCAACTTTAAAGTCCATCAGGTATAAAACATTTTAGTTTAATTTTATCATTCTTTTTACCTTTTTGTTTAAATTGCATATTTTGCTTATATTCTAAGAGTACATAGACGGATCTATGCTTTTAGAAGTCAAAAAAACTAATAAAAAAATTATGAATAAAATATGAATGAATAAATATGAATGAATGAATAAAAATATGAAAAAATATGAAAAAATATGAATGAATGAATAAAAATTATAATAAAATATTATTTTTTAACATATGTTTGATATTTGAGAACCGGTTAAATAATGTCGCTTGTGAATGAGTTTGGGACCAATTTCATCAACAAGTCAAAATTCAAAATCAACTTCTTAACATAATTCAGTAAAACTGATTTTCAATCGTTTATAATTTTTATTTTATTTGTTGTAATAATTGTTAAAAATAAAGACTAATAATAGTTATTCATATCAGTTTTCATTTAAAAATTATTACTTTGTTTATCACATATAATGTTTATTTGATGATATCACTTGAAGTTTTTTTTTTTGAAAAACAAAATAATATGTAGAAGAAATCGATGTATCATGAAAATTTATTACACATACACGTCATAGATAATGTTTACATACTGCAATTAATTATAATATATTCACTTATTTGGATTAGAAAATCTATAAATGTATATTTTTCTTAAAAGAAAACAAAAGAAAAACAAAACGTTTAATAATGCAAAATAAATTTTAGTAAATACTTTCTATCTATTTTTGTATTAGAAATTTTAATTTCATACAGACAAATAGTTTTTAGTAATTAAAAAAAAAAAAATAATATACCAAAATATTATAGACACATATTATAAAATTTATATATATATATATATATATCATTAGAATTATATTTTTTAGTGTAAAAAAAAAAACCAAACAGAGAAAAATAAAAATCATGAAGTTATATTTATTTAGGAAAAAAAAATTATGGAAAAAAATATATTATATATTTAAATAAATATATGTATATTATAAATTATGAATGGAGAAAATTAGAACAAAAAAAATAAAATTTGTTTTCTTTTTTAAATTTAATTTTCAGATTTTCTTTGAGCTCTAAAGAAAAATTTGGGAGATTCCCAATTGACCATTTCAGTAGGAAATCCAAATGGATCTCCATGGAAATTGTAAACGAAAATTTTTAGAAATACACACATTTTTCATATGAAAATGGTCAAAAATGAAAAAATGTACCTAATTAATTAGGATTTTCTGAAGGAAGATTTCTTGGATTCTTGGTATATTGGGTACAATGGTCAAAATGTTCCAAACAGTTGGGTTTAATATAATTGTAATTAATTTCTTCAAATTACTTTAATTTTCATAATAATGTAAACAAAATATTCTACAAAAGCCCACATTAATTATTATATATGTTCTTTAGTATAACGCGTCCATCTATTTCGATGGTGCAGGGAACAGAATAAACTCACACACCAAGGTAGCCAAAAATTTTCCAAATTTTGTGTTGATTTTACCAAATATTTTTTTTGGGTGCATTGCAAGTTTTCATTTTAACAATTTTTTTATTTTAAATTATAATAGGGCTCGTAAATGCTAATAATATAATGTTAAAATTGTAGAATTCATGCATAATAAAAGATGAAATCAAATTAAAGGAACATATAATACGAATTTAAAACAGTGGCCATAATAACAAAATTTCGAGCCAAAAACCCTTGTCGTTAGTGCTTAAGTTTATCTACATATAATTTTATTGTGATAAACTAAATATAATAATAATAATAACAATAAAACATCATTATACCTAAATATATAATTTAAACGAAAAATCTTGATTAGTAAACAAGTCTGTGAGGTATAAATAATTTGATTTTGACATTAAAATTTATTCTTTTCTGATATATGTATGAAATGAATAAACCTAAAATAATTTTTAGCCTATACGAAATTTTTTTATTATAACAATGTACAACATTCAAAATTGAACAATAAGGTAAATGTTTGTTTTTTTTTTGTTCAAGTACCTACAGAATTTTCATTTATCAATATTTTTCAACGTCAAAATTCATAAATGTTTTGATTGGAAATTTTCACTCAGGCTAATTTAATTGTTTTCATTAAAATATTTTCATTGCTCACTGAAATGCATTATAAAATTTATGTCTGTAGGGTTTTGAGAATAAATATTTTTACCTTTAATTTCATATAATTTTTATTTTTTTCTAGCTTAATATTAGAAACATACAATACATTTTTTTTTGTTTTCATTATGTACAATACAAATATACCATAAGAATTTATAATAAAAGTTTATTTTAATGAGAAAAATTTTCTTCAAGATTTTCAAAAAATAAAGCAAACACAATATAGGCAAAAAGTATTCTAAGAAAATCAATTAAATGCAAATTTTAGTGTTCTTCAAGTTAGAGGTATTTGAATTTTCAATTTGGAATAAAAAAGAAGAAAAATAAAGGAAAGAAAAAAAAATATGTATTCTATATTTTAAAAAATTACTGAAGCAATTGTAGTCAACGCAATTTAAGATGAATAAAAATTCGATTTTTCGTTTTTGTTACACTTCCTAGTCGGGGAAGATGAATGTTGTCAGAATTACATACAAACCTAAATTTAAAGTATTCACCAAGAATAAAAATATTTTTAAAAATTTTCCAATTTTCCTTTAGTTTGAAAACTTACCTTTTTGATAAATTATTGGTATGATGAATATAAAATTTTTTTTTTATAAATGCGCGGAAATTGCTCTGGTGTTAGGTATATCGATTACATATCCGTGCTTAATGCAAGCAAGCATAACGAACAGAAGAACTATTAAATTTCAGATTTAATTAAGTACATTTTAAGATTTATATTTACAAAATAAGATTTAAAATTAGACCCAAAACACAATTCGATTTTTAAATGAAGTTAATACGTAACTGCTAGATAATTTAAAGATATAATTAAAGAAAAAGGATAACATTCAACAAATAGAAATATTATTAAATCACCAAACTTAAAACTGGAAAATTTTTAAAAATATAGAATAGTATCTTGTATCTAGTATCTCATAAATGTGATCGTTTCCAGCATTGCAAATAAAAAGTTTTTCCGGATGTTTTTTTTTTAATATTTCTACGAGCAATTTTGATTGAAATCCTCCTTCAGTTGATATTTTTCGGCACAATCGAGAGTTAAACCTTTTTTTTTAAGTTACTTTAATCTACATCTACTAATATATCAAAATTCATTGCAAATTAATTTTCATAATTAAGCCATTCGAGGATATTAATTTTTTTGGGCCTATATAAAGATTACTTAACTACTCAAAGATTACTTAACTACTCAACATGCTAATTTTTATCAGAATATTTCATTTTTGAATGTACTGAATCTTAAATATACCCCAAACATAAATATTAAGCTTTGAAACAGAAGCCGCGTCGCCCGACGCGACATTACGCCGTTTCTAAAAGTTAAAAATATTAGCAAAAGCTTTTTTTTAGCGAAAAATATTCTTTAAAAGCTTTTTTTATGAAGAAAACTTTTTTTTCATAATAATAAGTTTATCACATCTCTTAACCAAAAAAAATATCCTTTAAAAATTTTTTATTTTTTTAATTAATTTCTTCAGATGGGTTTTTGGAAACATGTATACAAACAAATGTATTAAATACAGTGTCATCGTAATGTGCAAGGTAGGTTCTATAAAATTATTATCGGATTCCTTAAATAATGTGAATACCTGTAAGCCAGAAACTTTCGAAAATCATTGATATAATTTTTTTTTTAATGTCTTTTTACAAATCACGTAGGTAACAATTTTTTTTTTATTTAAATTTTGAGTTGGATGGTCTTACTATTTGATTACATTAATCTGGCGTCCTTTCCATATTTGCAATCTAATTTTCTTGTCCCTTTTTTAGACGAAGCAAGATCAATTGTTTTCTACGATTTAAAATTGTGCTTTAAAGTTTTTCTACGAACGAAAGTTCTGTTATTGTACCTTTTATCAGTTTTAAATTAAATTCATACATTTCAGTGTCCTTGTTCAGCTTTTAAACATAACATAAATTCAAATATTTATAGCATAAAATTCAGCACATATAAATAAGTCAGTACACTATTTTGTAGGTTTGATTTATTAACTGATGTTATCTATATTTTAATTTATTAATAAAATACTACAAATTTTAGTCATTTTTATTTTAATGCAAGAGTTACGTTATCCTCTTCAACACCAGAACAACCTAAAATATAAAAAGGAAAACATTAATATAGAATTATAGATACTACTTATAATACTTACAAAATGTTAATAAACCGATCATATATTAGAAATGTCTGAAAATATAAAAAGAATATTAAAATATATACTATTAATAATACTTACCAAATGCTGTTATTTTAAGATCAGATATATTAAGAAAATCTCTTAGAAAGATCATATCGATAAATAATTATTTTGTCAAATACTTAACACTTTGAATAATTGTAAGAAAAATAAAACTAATTTTCAGAATAAGCACATTTGAATAAATTGAAATTCAAAAAGTATCAAATTCATATTTAATAAATACAAATTAATTTCCTTATCAATAAATTTAGTAGAAAGAATTTGATTGGTTATTAAAATGAATTTGAGGCGTTTCTTTTAAAAATAAAAATTGTAAAATTAATTAAATGAAAATTAAAGAAGTTAGTCTTTAAGATTAGATCAAATTAGACGGTTTAAAAAATAATAAATTTACTAATAAAAATAAAGTTAATTCTAAAATCGAATCATTCTTTATTTTTTTTTTCCTAAAATTGGATTTAGTAAAATTATTAAAAAAAAGTATAGATAATTTAATATCAACTTTGAAAATAAATAGAAATAAAGAAGTTTATAAATATAAATATAATACTTACTTTTGATAAACAATTTTATAAAATAAATTAATAAAAAATTAAATACAAAAATTTTAATAATAAAAATTCTAAAATTGGATTTAATAGAAACTAAGAAAAATTTATAAAGCTCGTAGAGATAAGAAAAATAAACAAAGTCATCAAAATAAAACTTCAGAAAAACCAATAGACAAAACTCAAGCTAGTTATGAATAAGTTGATATAACAAAAAAAAAAACCAATAATAAATTTTGAATTTCAAGATATAATCTATAGTAAAATTAAAATCTGACTGGGCCATGGTCATAAAAATATTGTTTTTATATTTAAAAATTATTTTGTGGAAAGTAATAAAAAAAAAAATATATTTTTTGTAAATATAATATGTCTGTAATTTAATTTTTTATTTTGACAAAATATGTTTACACATTGATTTTAGTATAATATTTTTTTTAGTTTGGCTTTGTAACAATCTTGACCCTAACATAAGTTTTATCGAAATTATTTAATAATAGTGTTTTCATTTGTTTCTTTTTTCAAAAAAAAAGGAAAAAACTGTAGATTTTATAATACAGACAAATTAAAAATGTTTTAACGATATATGACTGATGTAGAAAGTGTTTGATTTACATATTTTGAATTAATTTATAATAAACTTGATCTAAATTCCATCATTATACCGGTTTTTTATAATATTAGGACATTTAAAGACAAAATAAAATTAAGAATCAATTATTTGGTAGTCCGGCATGATAAAAATAATTTAAGGTTTATTTCTTACCCAATAAGGAAATATTTATAATTATAGATAATGATTTTTTCAAAACATAACTACATTATACTTATAGTCACACTAAACTTCCTTTCAATATTGGCAATCCTGAATTAATGTATATGTAACATATTTTGTTTGTGTAATAACGTTGAATTACCGAACCTTAATATAAAAATATATATGTATTATAAATGTTCATAAATACAATTCTATACTATTACATATTTTTTTATAACTACAATGATGATGATGAATTCTTATAATTGTTCTAAATGGAGATTATTTTTAATTTTTTAAGATATAAATAAAAATCGATAAAAAATATAATAATAATAAGTCGACGTCATTTATCATCTACCCAAAATAATACTTATATTATGAATCTGATTTTTATGTGTGATATGGGTAAAAGTTTCGTGCAACTTATTTTATGTGTTTTGTTTAACAACAACAACAAAAACAAAACTGTCAAGGATCTTAATACTGCTGCTTGTTTTATTATTTTTATCTTTGCGAAGAAAAAACAAATTGTTTTTTTTTATTTTTATTTTCAAACACTTTTAGGTTGAATAAACCTTGCTTGACAAGGTAAATTAATAACATTAAACATTCATTAGATAGACAAAGTCAAATTTTTTTATTTTAGTAAAAAGATTTTTTTTTTCTATAAATTTTACTGTCATAAAGTTTTTTTTAAATTCTAATGCGGGAATTTTTTATTTATGTATTTAAGGTAAATTATTTTATTTTAAAACAAATATTTCTTAAGTGTTCAAAAATTATGAAACATACCTATAATATTTGAATGTTCGTTGAAATGAAATGTCAAGTAATTTAAAAAACCAAATAAATCATCTTTCAATAAGAACTTTTATTTTTCAATAACGTCCCATATATAATCAAAGAAACGAATTTTTGACATTTCTTTAGTAGAAGCTCTACAATTTACTAACATTAACACGATTACCGCATTAAAATTACTAAAATCCATATGATGGCTTTTCAGAAAAAATAATTTTCCGGTGAAGCTCAAATATGTCAAAATGTAATTGAAAATTTTGTTAAAAAAATCATTTGTCCGATATCATTTTTAATTATGTACTTGTATTTAAAAAAAATTCATTGTATAAAGACCCTTTATATATTTTTTTAAGAATTTTTGTCCTGTTTTAATTGTCCATTTTTTTTTTTTTTTTCTAAAAATGGGTATATATGCATACTCATACAATTTTCAATTATTGCGTCACATACCTATGTCAACTTCATTTTCACATTTTTTAAAATACAGAATTTCCTTTGAGCCCTTACATTAATTATTATTATTGTCAAAATAATATAAAACTTAAATATTAAAAATGAATATTTATTTATCAAATGTTTGTTATTATAATAACAAATAAAATTATTGTACGCTTCAGACATAAAAAAAATTGTTGTAATAAAACTGAGAAAGAGACTTAAAGTTATTTAGTTTTGTTTTGTTTTTGGTTCATACTGTCAACAAATTTTAAATGACACTATAATGAATGGTTTTTAAACTTAATACATATAATATAATTTCACAAAATCAACAAATAATGGATAAGAAAAATAAAATAAAATCAAAATACCGAACATAAAAACTTTTGACATTATATGTTTACAAACAAAATCACTTTTTAAATTTACATACAAATACTTAACAAGTATATATACGTATTCAAAAACTTTTCAAAATAATATTATTTGTGTTTTGTTAATTCTTTGGAAAATTTTTCAGACAAAAAAGTGTTGCTTCTAATTTCTTATGCGATTTTTATCTTATTTTGAAATCATACATGTTTTAAGTTTTATAACCTTTTTCAACGATATCGAATCATGTTTTTAAACTTTAAACGATGTTTGGCGCAACACAGAATAACTAAATTGAATTTTAATAAATGTACAGAAAATGTATAGAATACATACGGAATGAATTGTGGATTCCTTCTACACTAATTTTTATATAGTGAGAGATAGTTGAAATTTTAGGCAATGAAAATTATACGCATAATTTTTTAATTGAAAAATAAACAAGAAAAAATTGAAATTAAATGTTAAATTTAAGTAAATTATATATCGTTTAAATTTTGGCACATTACAGGTCTGCTGAATATAATGATTTCAAATTTTTTATTTTTATTAATGTTAATATTTCTTAAATATTTATGATTGCCAGACTTAGATGCTGAATGAAAAATTATTTTATTTCATAAAAACGAAAAAAAGTAAGAAATTTTCCGTTCAAAGTAGATATATATATTTTCCGTATAAATCGCAAAACAACATTGTATGATAAATAAACAGTATAGTGTAACATCGCCTAAAATATTTTTGGTTAAAATAATCTATTCCTGAAATAATCTGAAAATAAGTTGAACAAATAATTTTCATAAATTTTTCTGGTTTAATCTCTGGCTAAAACAATATTATAATTAAATTTTCAATACATACATAATGTATGAACAAATATATATGTAGAATTATAATTTCCTTTTTATTCTAATTTTATTATTATTATAGTTGCTAATTCGTATTAAATTTTTTTGAAGGCTAAAATAATTTAAAAAAAAAAATTAAAAATAAATGTTAATTTAAAATATTAATATAAAAGATAATATTTAAATTTGCTTAATGTAAAAAAATAAAACTATAATAAAAATAGGGTTACCTAATTCGAAGTAATTTAAATTTTTCATAATATTTTATTGACAAATGAAATTACTTGATCGATAATGTAATAAAAAATTTATAGCGAAAAAAAAAAACTTTTATTACTTAGGTATAAAAAAAATATAATATTTTTGTACAAAAAGTAAACCAAATAATGGTTAAATTGTAAAAAAAATATATATACATAACATAGTATAAAAAAAATATATATAAATTTTGAAAACATATTTCATAGTTCTCACAGCAAAAAAATAACTATATAGTTTTATTAACAATAAAATAACCATGGGTTCACATATAATTTATAATAAAATTTTTACATCAATATTATAATATGTCAGTATAGTATTATGTATTATGTACATAGTTGAATTCATATGCGGTTTGCAGAAAATTATTCAAAACATAGTATCTAAATTTGAAGAGCTCAATCTGTAAAATTAGTTTGAAAATTGCTATGTTTTCTTAAGTATAAATTCTTAAAATATTTCATTTATGTAGAATTGTAGACAATCAAAATTTCGGTTTACCTGAAATAAATTGAAAGAAATTGTTAAATTTTAATCTAATTATCGTTTACATGAAAAGTGGTCAAGGTTTGTTGTGTAAATATTAATTTATCTGTATTACATAAACGACAAACATTTAAAATTGTCTAATGTTTATTATGTTTTTTTTTTTTATTGACATATAGTTAAAATAAAATAAACTTTAGTTTCAAACCAAAGACGATCGGTGTCACAAAAAACTTTTATAAGTTCATAAATGATTAGAAACGAAAAATAAAATTTCAAAGAATAATATTATCTCATACACACACTGAGTTCTATGCTGGCCTAAAAAAAGGTTAAGGTTAAAATTTTGATAAACTTTATTTTAATATACATACTTTTTCAAAAGTTTTTATCAACTAAACTAAAACTATATATATATATATAGGTATATTTATAATAAAAATTTTATAAGTTAACTAAGCTTAGCAATCAAACTTAAAACCATTAAAAATGAATTTATTTTATATATTAATTTTTTGTTGGTTTTTCATGAACATTTTTCTGCACTAGTTGTAGAGAAAAAAAAACTTGTTAACAATTTTGCCGAAATTTTGCTTCAAGAAATAAAACACAACAAAAAAATGGTGATACAATTTTTGGAGAATAAAAATTTACATCAGCGCCAGCAAAATTGGAACTTAAATATAAATCATAGTTAATTTCATGACAAAATTTTGCATCTGAAAATGCAAATCCTTTTTTTTTTTGTCTACTCATGTATATGTATTTTCTTACATTAAAATCAAGAACAGTAACTGTATTCTTTATTTTGCACATTTAATTTTATTTGAAAAAAAAAAAAAATTCTAAAAAAATTTATGCTTCAAAGGAAAAACGGGTAGTACATAAAAATATAAAATAATAAAATATAAAATATATAGATAATGTCATATCAGTTTGTGCCAAAAATTATGTTTCACATGCCGAGAAAAATAATAAAAAAAAAAATTCTTTATAAATTTAAGTTCATAGTAAGAAATGAAAACGAAAATAATATTTCATCGCTATGGTAAAGTTAAAACATCAAGCAGATACATAGATGAAAGTCAGATAAATTTTTTTTTTAATATATGTATAATTTTTCTTGGCATTATATTTATGTATTAATTACATAAATAATGGTAATGGAAATATGTACTTATTTTAGAAAAGCACAAAATATGATTTCGAATAAAATATGAATAAAAGATTTATATTAGATTTGATTGTTGAAATAGTTAGTTTTTAGAAATTAGTAATACTTACTTAGGTGCATGTGTTTGCGTTGAACCAAAATAAAAACGTGAATATGTTACTCAAACTACAATCTAAAAGTAATTTTCAAATTTTAAGAAAATTGTAACCAAGAGTAAGACACGAAAAAAAAAGTCAAGTGCAATGTTAATTTTTGTGATGGAAAAACATCATTTCTATTACTATATATCCTACATTGTGAAAAATTTTGTGAACTCAAATATTAGGTATTTTTTTTTATGATAGTTCCTCGATAAAATATTGCGCAAAAATTTGTTTTCATTAAAAATAAATGCACAAAATAAAGTAATGTTCGTAAACTCAATTTAAAGTAAAACCAATATTATGTAGATTATTATAAAATTTAACAAAAAACATTTATTATAAACAAAATCAGTTTCACGGCTATTTTAATTATTGAATTCCATATTAAAACAATTAAAATTCCAAATAATTCTTCATTGTGGTTTATTTGTGTCTTTTATATGAAAAATAACCGAAATTTTTGAGTAAAAATTGGTTTCAAATCCACAAATTAAATCACATTCCCTCAAACCGACATAAAAATTTCATGTGTGCGATAAAAAGTTAAATTTATTTTTATTATTATTAATGGATTCATGTTTTTAATGTTTGATACATTTTTTTCTCCAAACAATATATTGTTAAACTGGAAAAACACACAAAATATATGCACAAGCAATCATATATATGTACTTAATATACATATATACACATAATAGAAGTTATTGGGCAAAAAAAAGTCCTTTAATATGGTACTACGAGTACAATGGCAAAAAGCCAAAAAAAATTATGTGTTTTACTTTTTACATGATTGGTACTCATTTGAATTGTTGGTGTATTTTTCTTATAAACGTTATTATTCCGAATTTAAAAAATTAAAAAAAAAAAGAAGATAAAATATGTGAATTAATTTATCAATAATGTAAAATCCTTATATGTGGTCCCACAAAAAAAAGAATATTTTTATGTAAAACACCATGGTGCAAGTAAATAACAAAAAAACTTAAAGCAGTGCTCCGCAAGAAAAAATTGAGAAATTTAACGTTATAAAAGTCGATATCGAAGAATTGTACGTATACAGAGCCAAGTAAACCATTACGTATATTATCCTTTTCAAACATTTACAACCATTTTTAACATAACAATGTATGTTTATTCCAAAATTTATGAAAAGTCCGCATTAAAACAAAAATTTTCTTAATTCAAAATGAATCTTTGCTTAAGCAACTGATATTGAAATAGTAATGTCGAGTAAAAAAAATTAAAAATACTTTTTCCTTTTACTGAAATATGATAAATATATTTTAATCGTTATATATAAAAAAAATCCATTCATCATTATGGAAAATTAAAAAAAAAAAGGATTATTTATTTGAATTTATGTCGATAATATAAGATAATAATTATTGTTCGTTCTTTTCCTTATTTTTTATAATCCTTTTAAATAATCATAATGAAGTAATATGACACAGTAATAATAATAATAATAATATTACTGCGATTGTTTTCATGTTCTCATTACAGTTCCATCTATATTTATAAAAACAAAACATCAATTTTAATAACTTTAAATAAAAAAATTTTAAATGACATGTTAAAAAAATTATTAAAAAATGTTATTCCGAATATTGGGAGAATTTTATTTAATTAATTAAAAGTAACATTTTATTAATAATGTTCGTAACAATTTTCAGTTTGATAAGAAAGTTTTAAACTATTGAAACTAATTTCTTATTTTATTAAAAAACTTATTCAAAATAATGCTATTATGTGACTACATATTATTCGATCCTAGATTTTAAACAATTATTAATATTCATAAATTATATTGTCTTTAGATTTCAGACTTGATTAAAACTAAAATCTTTATTAAACTACATGCCAACTGAAAAATCTGAAAAAATGTTTTTCAAAACAAAACCACAGTAAATAAAACTAAAGTGATTTATATATAATAATATATTTTTTTTCAAAATAAGAATTATTTAGTTTCTCTTAATTAAGTGCTACAAAATAGAATAAAGTTTATTTAATAAAATCGTTATAAATAAATGTACATTGTATGTATACGAATAGTGGTAAAAAAAAATATATAAATGAAGTTGTTAATATTATGTATAGGGAAATTCTTTTTATAATGTTGATATTAAAATAATTATATTCGAAAGAAATATAAAAAAAAAAATAGAATTATGCCATAAAAATACTTTCAGTCATTTCACTCTGTAACGATAATTACATAGTGTAGTGTTTTCATAAATTACAGGCTTTAAAGTAAAATACATGTTGAATGAAAGAATAATTTAGAGAAATTGTGATACTGGTGGAAATGACTATAATAAAAATTATATTCTTTTTATTTTTGATAACAATATTATTACCGAAAAAGTTAAAGGAGTATCTATTAATTTGTCTACATACGACATCTACTACTTATATATATATATAAATTATAATTTGTGGAAAAACATGTTAATCACAAATTTTTGAATAAGGCATTAATTTTGAAAATTTATATCTACCTAAATTAGTTTTGTTTTCTATTTTTTTAAGAAAAAAAAATCATATCTATTTGGATTGGAAAAATTAATTTTATTGATTTTAAGTGTTTAAAGAAAAGTTGAAAGCATAATAATTTTATAAAATATATCTACTATTTTGAATCAAATTAATAAATTAAATCCTTAAATCTTGCCATATAAATAATATATAATATTATTATTAAGACTTTAATATCAACTCTATTGAATAGCACTTAATATTTCTATGTTTCGAAAAATACATCATGTTTTCAAAATATTGATAATATCAAATACATAATTTTGGTTCAACATTGCCATTCAATTTACAATTATTTAAAAAAATTATATTCTAATCAAAGATAATTACACAATTATACTTTCATTGTTCAGTAATTTAAAAAAAAAATCATAAAAAATGTCACAAGAGCATTTAGTGAATAGCAAAATTTTAATTACTTATTGCTTTTTTTTTTCAAATAAGGATTTGTCTATCTTTAATTGCACATTATATCCTGTATAATAAAAAAAAAAAAAAGAACAAATTTTCTAAAGCAATTGAATTAATCCGTAGGTCAAGGACGGATTCTGTAAAAAAAAATAAAATAAAATAGTTATAGATATAATAACACAATACATAATTTGTAGAAGTTTATATATATATATAATATGAATGTAAAATATATAAATATTCAACATTGTAAGAGCGTGTACTTCATTAATCTATAAAATTCATTCTCGCAATAATAATATAGCAATGTGTTATTTGTTTGTTTGTATTAAAAAAATATATATATATAAAACATAGAAAAAATATTTACATAAATTTAATCCAATCTACATTCATTAGTGTTTTGGTATGAAAAACACTTTTCTAGTTATTATGACAGAATATAGAATTTATGTTTTTTTTTTTTATAGTATAATAATATGATTTAGGATTTGAAGAAAGATATGTAACTGAGAGGAAAACAAATGTTGTTATGAAACAAAAATTATGTAAAGATAAGCTTATTATATAAATAATATAATAATAATTTCAATATTCTGTATGGTTTTTCCATAAAAGGTCACGACTAAAAATATCGATTTTACAATCAGATAAAATTAAATTAAAACAAAATTATTATTATAAATTTAAGTGTTTTTGAAAAATATTTTATTAACTATTATCTGACAATATTGAGTTTTATAGAAGAATGTTATAATTTGGAAATTTTTTTTTTCGATGTATAGAAATATTTTTCCCAATACGCAATTTTAACTGATTTGATGTTGTATTTATTTCAAAAATAGAAAATGAGATTTTGACATTTAGATGTCTGAACAAGAATACATAATAGTTATGGATAAGAAGTTTATATTTTATTTTGGCATATTCTTGTTAGTTTCAGTATAATCATTTATAAAATATAAGCTTCAGCGGAATATCAGTGGTATTGTTAATGGTGTAATTTTATCATTAATGATAGAGAATTAAGTAATGTATCACCTAAAAGTCATACTTTTCTGTGTCATTGTAATAAAGTATTTTCCTGAGACACTGAAAAAAATCAAACTTTTCTACATTGAATTCAAAGATTATATTATTTTCATTCCAAAAATAGTCTAAAAAGGTTTAATCTATTTGAAAATTCACAGTATCAACGGCAAAGATTGAAAAATTTGAGAAATTAACAAAATTGTGGTAGGAAGAGACCATTTAAAAATTAAAACAAAAATTGTGAATCCTAATTTGTTTGTAGTGAAACTTCATTTTTTTGTTCATTTCACACGGATAAAATTAAAAGTATATACACAAACACAATATAGCTATGAACATTTTTTTTATAACTTTTTTCCTCTAAAAATCCAAAAATTTGATTAAATTTGACCTTGAATCAAGTATAGAAATTTTCAAATGTAACCAAACAGCTATAAGAAAATTATTAAAATTTGTATCATTGAATTATTTAACTTTGAAAAAAAAAAAAAAAAAAAAAACAAAAAATATAATATATAAATATACCTAATTATATGAAAAACCGCACAAATATATTGTATCCTTTTATGCGAAAAATTACTATCAACCATACATTAAATAAATATTGCATTTTCTAGTTAAATTTAATACAACTACGAACATAGTATTTGCATTCTAGAAATTTTTTTGCAGGTTCTTTTTTTTTTTTCCTGAAATATATATAAATTCATTTAATTTTACCGAAAGCTTAAAATTCTTGAAACCTACTCTTTAGAAAAAAAAATTTCCCACAAAAAATGAATTTTCTCCAAAACATTTTCTCTTGCGAAAAAAAAAAATTAATTTTTTTTACATATAAAAAAAAAACTGCCTATGGCACATCTAGCAAAAACTTAATAATGAAAAAAAAAAAAAAAACTAAAATTTCGAATAAAAGTTCAAAAGCAATTTTATAAAAAATTTACAAATAATTTTTTTCGGATCGATAGGTTCATGCGCTTTCGTGGCTTTGAACTTTTTAGGTTGTAAAACGTAAGGGAAATGAAAATATTTGAAAGAAAATAAAGTATACCTAACATTGGTAGCCCTACAAAATTTCATATTTAATACAGGATGTTTTGGTTTTTTTTCCCGGTGCTCAAATGTTTAATATTAACATATTTTTGCCGCCAAGGTTTTATTATGCAACTTATGTTTTAGTTGAACTAATTCAATTTTCATTTCACTTAATAAATTAGAAAAAAATTCGTATTAAACTTCTAAATTCTTCAAATTATTAATGTTTTGACTTTTCCAATATAAACTTTCTAAAGCTTTAGTCAATGTTACAGACACATTAATTTAAATCCATTCCGATACTTAAGAATCCACTCAAATCAATTAGTAGACTATAATGTTATTTTCAATTAGTAGACACAACATTATTTTAAAAGTTTTATGTTACCCATACACCCTGTTTAATTTGTATAAAACAAATATATATATTATATATAAACTTATTATTATGCGCAAACTCTAAATTTACTGCCATGGTCAAAATTTTATTTGTATTTATTCACTAAACAAAATAAACCAATAAACAATTTTCACTTAAATAATTTAATATCCTTAAATAAAATTTCCTATTTTAGTATTATTTAAAAATTGCATTTTGTGATATAATCAAGCTAATTTTGTCATACGGGCACAACAATAAGGATAAAATTTTCAACCTACACAAATGTAAATTGTTGGAAAACTTTTTAACTTTAGGAAAAATGAAAAAATAAAAAAAAAAATTATATATCCCGCATTAAAAAAATTAGAAATTAGTGCAGTCGAGTTTTGTTACGGATGCAATAAGGACGAAAAATTATGAATTTTGTCGGGGAAAAAAAATTAAAAAAAAAAAATATTAATTTGTCCTAAATTGTTCCAACTAAAATAAAATAAAATAAGAAAACATTTTGAAAAACTTACTAAAAAAGAAATTTTTTTTTCGAAATAGACAAATTTTGAACAGAAAATGAAATAAATTAAAAAAAATTTTACTGATTGCAAAGAAATATGATTTCAATTGCAAAAAAGACTATACAATACATATATCCTTGAAAAAGGATATTCAACATTTTATTTTTTTCTTCAAACACAAAAAGTAAAAAAAATAATTAAATAAAAAATATAATTAAATGTCTAAAAAATTATAATTTTTTTGTTTTTATTTTTGATCATAGTAAAGAAAATTTAGACGACAAAAAACATGATGGATTAAAGGTGAAGGATATTGATTGATTGATCGAAAAATGATTAATCAAAAAATAATAAAATGCAAAACACATAAAAATTAAACATAAACAAATTATTTTACAAAAAAATTCAAGAAATTAGAATAAAAACATTAAACTTAATGATAAAAATAAAAATTGGTAAAAATTGGTCCAATGATATCAGTTTGGGATAAAAATTGTGAAAATTGATAAAATTATTATTTTTTTTCTTTAATCGAAAAATTTTAATATTTCATTAAATTAAAAAAATATATGTACGATACGATTAGATAATTAATTTTTTTTTTTAATTTTTAAATAAAATTTAAGAAAATTTAATTACAAAAAAAAAAATTAAAAGCTTTTACGCTACACAAAGTCAAGGGAAATTTTTATATTATAAAGCTCCAAGAGGGAAAAGTTAACAAAATTTTCTCTTAAAATACAGAAAAAATATCAAAAAAAGAAAAATAAAAACAAACATAAAAAAACCTATTTACGTCATTAATATTGCTCTTTCTTTCTTTTTTTTTTTTTCCTACTATTGTCACTCTAGTATAAGAAAACCAAAATAAAAAGGAAAATCGCGCGAAACATATACCATAAAAAAAACTGAAAGATTTTATCAGCTGTCACATATACAGATTGTGCTAAAGTTTTTAAAATATTATAATTTTTCTATGTGTGTGCTTTAAAAAAAAAAAATAGAGCTATGGCGCATTTTCATTCAGCTGTCATTTAATTTTCTTTTTTTTTTCTTTTGTTATTTTCAAGTTAAATTTAACTTTTTATGCGAAAAGTATATATACTGGTTTAATAAAAAAAAAATTAAAAATAATTAAAAAAAACTTACAAAAGAACATTTCTAATAATGTTAAAAAAAATTATTTTTTAATTATCTTTTATATATTTTTTTTATTATTATTTTTTCAGTTAATTAGTTAAATTGTTGAAAAGAAAACAAAAAAAAAACAAAAAATTCAAAATGGCGGTCACGACTGACAACTTAGTAAAAATTGATTCAACTGATAATGTCAGAATTAATAATTTAAAAAAATCATTTAATGGGAATTGTGTAAAAAGAAAAAATAAATTTAGTTTAATTAATCATATCAATAAATTAATTATTAATAATAGTTTAGAAAATTACAACAGTAATATAAGTAATAAAAATAATAATAATTACAAAAATAATAATAATAATAAAAATAATAATTATAAAAATAATAATAATAATTATAAAAATAATAATAATAATAATAATAATAATAATAATAATAATAATAATAGTTATAATTATAATAATAAATTAAGAAAATTATTTAAAATGAATTTAATATCCTATTTAATATTATTATTAATATTAATATCATTTAATTGTAATGCATTCCAATTGGACGGATCACTTAATTCATTTGCACAATTTCGTAAATGGTATGCGGGCTTAAACGGTTCACTAGAATTAGAATTTAAAACAGAACAACCGAACGGTTTAGTTTTATATACAGATGACGGAGGTACATTTGATTTTTTTGAATTAAAATTAGTCGAAGGTGCATTACGATTAAGATATAATTTAGGCGGAGGCGCACAAATAATAACAGTAGGAAGAGAATTATTCGATGGACATTGGCATAAAGTGCAAGTAAGTTAAATTTATATAATAAAACAGTACATAAATGTATGTAAACATATTATATTTTTGAGTTGTTTAGGTGAGATGAGTCAACGAAAATCTCTTTTTATAAATTAATACATCACAAATTTTGTAACTTTCCAATTGTTGAGTTTTTAATAATTAAATTTAATTTCTAGATTTATTATTACTAATGGTTAAGGTATACGGGTATTCCTAAAATATTATAAATTTTTTGCCGGTAAAAATTATCCCACAGTTTTTAATATTACAGTGGTATTATATATTATAGGAGCATTTTAAAAGTGAATCAAGAAATGTGTACCTGTAACTGGTATATCTCTTTATTGAATTCAGTTTTATTAATTAACAAAATTTATCTAATAATTATAAATGTAATGTGTTATTAAAATGTGCCTTGCAAAACGATTTTTACTCTGTTTTTTATTTTTTTTTTGTTACAATTCCTACTATTAATTTTCTAATATAGATACTGACATTGGCAGATTTCTTTTAGTAGGCGTATTGAAGCTGAATGATTTATATAATTTAAAAAAAAAGGTTTTTCATTAACTAATGACAAATTAGTGTAATAGCTGATAGGTCTTAATTCTGACATTCTGTATTTTCAAAAAATTCACAAAACATTTATAATAAAGTTTGAGCATAATGAACAAAATTAGTATACATGCTATTTGCTATATGTATATATATAGTGATGAAAATAATACTTTCCAGTTACGATTCGAATATAGACTCTAATACTTTTTTTTTTCAATCAATACATAACATTATGAGAATACATGAAGAAAATATTAGTTTCATTATTATTTATATTATTATTATTAATATTATTATTATTATTAATATTATTATTATTATTATTATTATTGCGGAATATAGTAGTCATAAAAATTAATGGAGCAGTAAAAATTTGTTATTCTATATGCAATAAAAGCTTTACTTAAACAAATACTACATTAGAATTTATTATGATGTTTGATTTCGAACATATATTTTCAATTTAAATTTGTAAATGAAGATAAATATTGAAATATGAAATAAAAGTATTACACACTATATTTAAATTTTATGTATGCATATACTATTACAGACTATCAAGGTTGTTATACAACATATTTCCATCATTTTATATTATATGTATTAAATTTGAGGATGCTTTGTATATATTCAAGTATATACTTAACGGATTATGCACTTATGAAATCAAAATAATTTTTGGAAATTTTGAAACTGAATTGCTTAAACCTATAACTCAATACATATCTATAAATAGGAATAATACTAAAACGTATATATTGAAACTGTACATGAGTATGATTGGCATTTTCCAAGTCAAGTTTTTAAATAATTGTATCATTTGAATACAATAATTAACTAATTAAGTTATAACTTTGATTGAATGACTGCCTCTACATTTCATTTTTACTATAAAAAAAAAAAGTTTTACAATAGAGATGGAACTCTTTTGCTCTGTTACTAATTTACCAAGCAGAGATTGATATGCGTTGAAAATGATTCATAATTATTTATTAATGCGAATCTGTTTTATTGACATTAATTGTAAATAATTCTGAGAATCTAGTTCCGTACTTTATGTAACACGTATTATATACCTAGATAAGATGAGCTTTTTTTATGTGGCGAATTACCTTTGACATAATTTTTTTACGCTTAAAATATTTTTGAAATGAATGAATTTTTAGATAAGTATATACCTACTTTTTTTTTTGTTTAATTCATATTTCTTTTGCTTTCTATTCATAAAATATTCAATGAAAATTTCATATCCAATGACTACAAAAGTAAGAAAAAATAGAGAAATTTTGCATAGGATATTTTGTTTGTAAAAAAAAAAAAATTCATTTAGACTATTTTTAATTCTTTTATTTTCCTATAAAATATAAAAAAATACTACAGTTTTGACCTGAAATTCTGTTATCTTCGATATTTTTTTAATATTTAGTTAGTTTTTCTATTTATTTTTTTCTTAGGTTAAAATCCAGTCATATTTCCAAACTCGATTCCCTTTTTCAATACGATTGTTAACTATCTTTATACTTCAACGTTTTAGTAATATAAGAACAAGGTTATCAATTATACTTTAAACTTCGCACAGGTAGAATAAAAAAATGTTAATTAGAAACTGTTAAATTGCATCTTCTATTCATCCCCTAAATTCTAATGAAAGAAATATATATTTTTTCATTTATTATATATTACAATATATAATATTTTTTATAATATTATAATTTATGATATTTTTTACAATATTATAATAAATAATATTTTTGTAAGAGTTTGACCAAATTTTACTTTCAGATGGTTATATTGAATTATAACTAGACTGCGGATTTATATGCAATTTTTTGTTTTCAGGTTTAAAAAGGAATATACTTTCAATATCGTCTTCTAATAAATAGTAAAAGAGATTTTCGTTAACATATCGAAATATGCATTTTTTATGCAAAATTTATGCAAGTGCATATGCAGCAAATATGCACAAAACATGCAAATATATTCAAACACATGCAAAATATGCAGAAAATTTCATTAGAGAAAAAAACAATTATTGAAAAAAAAAATTATTATTTCGCACTAAAATTAGTTATTCAATTGAAAAAAATGTTCAATTATAATTCAAATCGATTCAAATTGATGCTGCTAAAACAATTCCTTTAAAGTAATACCGTTTCCAAAAACGTTTAAGTTTCTATTAAAACAAATAAGACCGATTCAAAAACATTAAAAAACAATTTTGTAAATTTTTTTGATTAATTTTTTGGTAACTGAAAAAACTTACCAAATAATTCACTTTCACGACAAAAGAACTACAAATTTTTCTAAGTTACATTTAACATTTTCACAAAACTTTTCACAAATTTAATAAAAAATATCGCCAGAACACATCAAAAATTGTTACCTTTTCGACGAAATATTGACTACTACAAGCAACAACAACAAAATTTCAAAACCAGACTTCAAAATTTAAAAAACAAATCAATGCAAATTTTAGTAAATTTTTTTCAGCGAATCCCTTTTTTATCGTCGATTTCGCGCATTTTTTTTGATAGTGTGTTTTAAAATGCGGTAAGAAGTACAATGCCGTAATCAGCGGCGAACTGCCACAAAAATTCGGCCCGGGCATTTCAAAAGTAACTAGGCTAGCGAGAAGAGAAAAATTTTTAAATGAAAAAATTCCCAAAAAAAATTAAAAAAATAAACTATATTTAAATTCCAAAAAAAAACAATTCAAATAATTTTACTTTACATATAAAAATAAAAATTAAAAATAATTCACTTTTTTGATTTTTTTTTTTTCAAATACGGTTAGCGCAAATATTCAAGACAGATAGATACTACTCGATTTTGCTAATTAAAAAGCAAACAAACACTTATTTAAAGAAATAAATTCTATGAAATCGGCCCCAATAATTTAAAAAAATAATTGTTTAATTTATTTCTTCTTGGATAATTAAATTATTAAAATATTACTTTGAATTCTAGTTTCGTAAGCTTGTAAAGAATATATAATATTAAACAAAACTGTGGGCCCACCGGGCATTTGCCAAGTATGCCCGACTGCCAGTCCGCCGCTGGCCGTACTCTATTATAATATTTATTACTACTAATGAAACAATAGTACTTAATTTCTTAACTTTACAAGATAGAAAACAAGATATCGTCCATGAAACAGGAATATATCCTTAAAAAAACCAAATGTAATTTTGGCGAGCAAGCGGACACTTTGTTCAGAATATATCCTAAAAAAACCAAATATAATTTGGTGCGCAAGCGGACACTTTGTTCAGAAATAATTGGAGGTACATAGTACCTTTTCCCTTTCAAAAATGTGTGTCAAATTGATAGTACATTTTTTAATTGTGCTAAAAAAGCATGTAATGGATTTTTTCTAATTTTTCTGAGTACGACTGATCGACGCGTCATTAAAAAGTACATAATAATGCATCATTACCTCATAAGTGACAAAACTTCGTGATAGGACATATTCCTGTTTCCTGGACGATAATAAAATATACTTTGATATGCAAAATATGCAAATATGCAAAAATATGCAGTATATGCGAATATGCAGATATAAATACGTTTGAAATAATTTGTTTTTACACCAAACGTACTTAGCTGTTTCTATTTTTCTTCTAGGTTACTCCTGTAAGAATATGCAATTACATATAAATCCGCAGTCTAATTATAACCATATGTTTTACTTTATTAAAAAATTACAAATTTTCATATCTTTAAATTTTTTTAACTAACCAACAATTAGTTTCAATACATAAAATCAAATGTTTGCGTGTATCAAACCGATTATTGTGATATAGTTTTTACGTAAGGATTTTCGAGTTCTCACTTTTCCATGAAAGTTGTAGTTTTCTATGAATATCACAATTTTCCATGAATATAACAAAAAATGTAAAATAATTTGGGATCCGCTGGTTACTGATAAAAATAAATGTTTTTTTTCTCAAAGTTTTTTTTCTTGTCTTATGACCACGGTCTGATAAAATTTATATTTTTCTCAAAATCTTAAATATATTCAGTTAACCAGATTTCTATAACTATCTAATCACTCATCATAATTAAAAAAAATTATATGTCATAAAAGAACACAAAGCATTTGCATATACATACTATCTAATATAGAACTTCAACAAGAGTTCAAATTAATATTAAAACACAATGGGTAAAACTATAATAAAACCAAAAAAAAAATTATAAGCAAACCACAAGAAAATTTCATTCATAGATTATTCGTACTGGGTCGAAGGCAATTAAAAGAAAAAACAAAGCTCCTATCTTTAGAGAAAGCAATAAAGAATAATAATTTTGTTTGATTTTTTTCTCAGGAAATAGTATCAGAGAGTAAATAAAAATTAATTGAAAAAAAACAAAAAAAAATTGTAAATTGTCTAGGAAAATTCTTTTTGTTTCATCAACAGACGAATAAAAAGAGAGAAAAAAAAAACTGAATTTAAATAATGAGATCTATTGAATAAGGATGATATTATGTCTACGAACCAACTCTTGGGTTATATTCATTTTTATTTAGAATATAAATATATACAATATAAATATTATATTTATTTACATTATATGCATATATATATGTACATAGATACGTACATTTTATATAAAAACTTTTATTATTTATATCAATATGTAAGTATATAGAACTATAATATAATGTGGAAATTCCTGTTCCTGTTATATTGTTCTTATTTTTATTGTACTTATTTTTTAGTTGAATTATTATGTAGTATTTTTATAAAGTTCCACCCGCTATGTCATTCGAGCATTGTGTCATGTTATTCCTGCAATTTTAAGTCATTGGAACATTTGTGTTTTTTTTTTTTTAATTTTAAGCCGTACAATTGGAATCTTACATACTTGTATTATGTATATTAACAGACTTTTTTTGACTTCTATATTTTCATACATAAAATTATATGTATGTATATTGTTTTTTATTAATTCTATGTTTTTTCACTTAGAAGTTCTTATGATAATGATAATAATATAACTTGATTACAATTATAAATATTATTGCTCTTATGTGTTAAAGTTATTCTTCGGTTTTGGATTCGGTTGCCAAATAGAATATATTATATTTAGTAAATGATAGAATTTAATAAAATAAGGGTTTAAATATAAAGGATAAAGAAGCCTTAGCACAATTTAAAAATAAAAGACATTATGAAACAAACTAATGTTGCCTGTATTACGCATGCTATAATAATGTTTGGCAAAGCGCATACTACACTAGGATTAAAATGCTGCATCCAACATTATAAAAATTTGTACCACAATGTCGAACAACTAGGAAATCTATCATAATAATAATTATAAATCCCGCGTTTTTATTGAAAAGTATGAAAAGAAAATGTTTCAAATAGTATGTTGTACAATTTAGAGCAGTGAATGAAAATCGATTGATTTGTGGTAACCACCCACCTTTACTGATTCAATAGTCATTATTAAATAAGTATTATAATCGTTTCGCTTATGGTCGACCGATGATAATAATAATTATCGAAACATTTTCATAAACTTTTTTAATTAGTAAAATGTTATTTTGTTATTTAAGGAAAATATAACAAAAAAAATATAATAATTAAAAAATTTGTTAATTTAATGTAAAAGAGATTTTTTTTTCCATCCTATGATTTTAAAAGAATAAGTTTTTGTGAAAACGTTTTTCTTTTTCATGTATATACCATACATAGATAGATACCTATGTATTATAAATATTTCCACAAAAATATTTTTTAATTTAGTTCGCAATTAGACACGTTTGTTCTAATTTTAAGGATAAAATAACTGCAAACTTTTTATTCAAGCTTTATTGCGATAAATTATTATTATGTTTTTTTTTTTTTTTTTGTACTCCCTATTCACCTCAATTTTACCTCCGTTTTTCCTCAATTTATTTATTTTTTCACTTTTTAAATTAATTTGTATATATGATAAATTTTTATGTTTAGTCTATTAGAAGTAGTAATTATTCCTTTTCTGATTGATTTTTCGGGGAAATTAAATATATTTATGTGATTTTTAATTTGAGATGAGTTAAATTATTAATGAAGATTTTTAGACTTATATTTTTGGGTAGGAATACTTGAGTCACATTATAACTTGTTGTGTAATATATGGACCCGAAGAAAATTCGAACGGACTTATGTTCAAAAGCTCATCAGCACTAATGTTTTTTTTTCATCTAATGAGGACACAATTACCAGTTTTGATTGCACATGAATAATTGAAACTTTTTTTCACACAAAATTGCAATATTTTCGTCATATTCAATTTGATTATAAAATTATTAGTTTTCTGGTCCAAATATTAATAAAGCAAAAACTTTGTCAGAAAATTTTACTTTACACATATATATTTATATAAATGACATATGACATTTGATTTGGAATTTTTAATGAAAACTGCAAACAAAATTAAAATTATTCTTTCATAACTTTCAAAAGGAAATAAAGGAAAAAAAAACAAGAAGATAAAAATATAGTAGACATTGTGAATAGCTTTTATACTCTAAAAACATAATCCACATAAACTTAACATAAATTTATTAAAAATAAATGGTACAGGTGCAATAAAAATAAACATTCATACTTAAGTTTTCGTTTTTAAACGATATTGTTCTCAAAACTTTTAAAAACAATTCATTTCAACACACGGTATCTTTGATACTTGTAAGTAAAACGAATTTTTTTTGGAAAAAACAAGAAGAAGAAAACACTAAAATACTGTCATATAGAAACATAGAAATAAATTGTGTTAGAAAGTTAGCAATGTTAAAAGTAATAATAATATTCTGAGACTCTAATAAACGTCAAGAATTAAAATCTAACAATTCTACAAAGTCATCATGGCGCTTAATGAATAAAACATTTATATATATCTTAAATTTTTGATATTGATAGCGTTTTGAGTCTTTTTTCCATAAGTTCTAAATATCAATGTTCAATTCTTACGAACACCTATAGGAGTGGAAAAACTTGTATTTCAAAGAAATATTAAGAATAAGAACAGAACAATTTCCAGATACTAGTAAACATTATTTGACGTATTCTGCCAGCTTTTCTTCCAAACAAAACCAGAATTGAAATTTTTTACCCATTCCAGTTAGTTTACATTGTTAGATAATCACACAGTAATCACACAGAACGCATACCGTCGTCGTTAATATTTTTTTGTTCAACAAAGACATTTAACAAAATAAATTTTGTTCACTTTAAACTAAATATCTAGGTAAATGAAAACAATATACATATATATTGTTTAAGAAAATTAAATAATTAAATTTTATCTTTGATAGCACATTTTTTAATTTTTTTGAATGCATACTAATTATTTTTACTATATTATAAATACGTCATATTCATATTTCAGGTAAATTACATATTCACGTATAAATAATATAATTATGAAAAAATAAACAAATAAAATAAAGAAAATATACGTTGCGAAAAAAAAAACATCATCGTTATGTGAAGAAAATATTTATTTAAAACATAAAACTTTAGAAACAATGATGCATCATCATCATCATCACCATCATCCAAATACTTACTCATATTTATACATCACTGAACAATGATGTCAACTTCAAAATATAACATTCATAGTTTATATTAAGATAAAAGAAAAACACTTATTTTATTTTTCATGGTGGAAAATCAAATAAAGGCTGTTTTCAATATTATATCCTTCACAGCATGTTTTTATTTATATTACATAAAATACCACGAAACCCACATTATAAATGTATGAGTGTATTTTATACTATCTAGATTCAATATTTTATAGATGCATTCATGTTTTAAACTCATATGACCCATAAATTTGAATGAAAATTTAATTAGATTCCTCAGAATAGGATATTGATTTAATTATACACTCGAATTTAAAAATTATTTTTTTTTTAATCTTTTCTTTTATATAAATAAAATTTAATATATAAAAAAGTATATGATTGTATTCACGTATAAGATCATTTGTATGTATAGAAGAAATTTGAAGTAGTCATATAAATCTCATTGATTTTGGCGTTTGGGCAGATATTTAACCCTTTCTGTTTTATAAAAATCTTCTATAAATAAAGGCGATTTATTGAAGGTTTTTTTTTACTCGAAATGTAATAAAACTATGACCACAAAAATTCTACCTACTAAGGATACAAATCTAATCAATTATCGGAAGTAGGTCAGGATAACAATAAAACAATAGCTAGACAATCTAATGCTCATAATGAATGTGCAATTGCGGAAACTCTCTTCTACATAATCTACAAAAAAAAGCTTTATTTCTAAACACTTTTGAATGTCAAATATTATGTAGTATGAACTTAAGAATATACATAAATTATAAGTATTTGACGCAAAATAAAGAAATTATTAAAAAATATTGTATCTTTAAGTTAATTTCATTCAAAATTATGAATATTTATATTATTATGCAGTGCAATAAAATATTTTAATTTTTTTTTTATGATTATACAATCTAGCGTTTTAAGCTTCGAAAATAAAAAAGAATAATATCAAATTCTTTAACAAAAACTTCTACATTATTTTATGTTCATATGAGAAAAGTTGTGTGTTAATAATTTATAAATTTAATGTCAGTCGTATGTGAATGTTCAGCAGGAGTTATGTTAACAATAAAATTTATTATATGAAATAGAAAGAAAATAAAATTACAAAAAAAAAAATCCCTCAAAAAAGATAAAATATTATGAATTGTGTTCTTTTTCTGAAGCATTTTTTTTTTTGAGAGACTACTAATACCTACTTAAAAACTTTTCAGTAACATAAAGATATTAAGATAAGTATATAACAATTAGTTCTGCTAAATTTTTCTTTTTTTATACATGACATACAACACAGAATAGTTATTTTCTTTGATATACTATTCTGTACATAAATATTTTAAATCATAATATATTCATTTGGTTGGAAAATATTTTTTCTGTATATAAATATAAATGTATATAACATTCAGGTTATTTTACGAGAATGTAATTTGAGCACAAAGATCGAATAATTTTAGTAGTTTTGTTTTTATTTCAAATAAAATTTAAACATTTCAAAATTTATGTATGAAAAATAATGTAAGCAATAGGTACATAACATTTACTATAACCACATAATTAAACAATGAGGAGCTTATACTTTTAAACAGAAAACAATAATATTGTTTTATAATTTTATTCGATAACTTTGTTCCATTTAAATTAAAATAATATAATGTTTATTTAATTTCATATCAAGCTCACTATACATCAAAATTTTAATCGTTTCCTTAATTTGTATGAAATCCAAAACGTAATTGTGTTGTGCCCTATAAAATTTCAGTGGGCCGCTGATAATATTTCATTAAGAGTCCTGGTTCTTTTTAAATTGTTAGTTAATTGTTTTAATAGTAAAGACAGTTTAAAGTTTGCGGCATTCGCAAATAAATATTAGTAAATTCTAAAAAAAATATGAATTTATGAAACAAAGTTTATAATAATACTAGCATAGAATTTTCATCTTTATGAGAAGTGAAGATTTAATTATAATTAGTTTAATTAAGAAGAATAAATAATGTTTTATTTCTGAATGAAAATATTATATCGCCTGTTCAGAAATGAAACAACGTATGACATTTATACGTCATTATTTGACAATAGCACCATTCGATTCCTCGTACTCGATTTTATAAGTACAACTACTTTGCAATATTCTTAATGTTGATTAATATGTGTTTTTTAGATGAAAATTGTACGCTACTTGATATTTTTTCATACGTTTTTTTTAATTTTCAAATCTTTAAATTCAAATTACTCGAAACTATACTTTTCATTATACGTTGTTTCATTTCTCAACGGACGATATATAAATCTAACTTGTTTACAAAATATATTTTTATTGGTATTTTCTAATTAATTCTAAGAAGAGAAAAAAAAAATAAATAAATATATTTTTCCAGGCTTATCAGCCATGACTACAAAATATAATAGTTATTTTGTAATTAAAACGGTTTTTTTGTCAGAATTGTTGAAATAAAAAAACTTTTTTTTTCATACTTGGTTACATCTTTTTGTAATTTCTTTTACCATTTATATACATGTGAACATCTCCTTTGCAAGGATTATAATTTTTTTTTTTGTATTTGAATATATACAAATATTTTATTGTGAATGTGTAGTATTTGTTACAGTTGTAATTATATTTTATGGCACATTGTGCTCAAAGGGAAATAAACTTTTTCTTACTATTTTTATTGCCATGAATTGTGGTCAAAGTTTTTTCCTTGAAAATAAATTAATTTTTTTTTTACAATAATATCTAGCTAGATACTTACCTTTTTTTTGGAAAAGTATATCAAGTACAATAATCACATTAGTATTTTTTTAGTATAAATAATGTTAAATATATTTGGCCGATTTGATTAACTTTAAATAATCAGTAGGCAGACTACTATGGCAAGAAAATTGATTATTTGTTGAATAAGTTTATTGCTTGGTGCATTCAAAAAATGACAAATTTTTTCTTTTAAACATTTTTGTATTTATATCTACGTATGTACGTGTAAATGTATTTTTTTGAGTATGTCCGTCCATTTGAAAGGACATTTTTTATTTCAAAGTTTTTTTTGTACAAGAGTGCTTCAGTTTTTATAAGTTTTATATTTTTCTTATTAAGAGGGAGTTTAGAAATATTTTTTTTCGAATTTATAAAATAAAATTATCCCAATTTCGTAAGAATGTAGATAATTGTAAATTTTCCGTTGCAATGAAATGTTAAAAATACTAATTAAACATCGAAAAAACAATTCAAAAACTCAATAAGTATTAATTTTACCCCGCAAACGGAATGAATATCAAATTTAATATAATTTATTATTATTTAATTCTATTTAATTCATTTCAAAAATTTCTCTAAAAATGTAATTCATATTTAAAAAACAAGGAAGCGCCCTTAAATAAAGAGATCTGAAAAATTTAATTCTGTGAAAAAAAAATTCATAATTGAAGTGAAACTTCTTTAGAGGCATTGTGATTGAGAGTGAAAAAAATGTAAATGTCAAAAATGTAACGCTGAATGTCAAAAATGCCTCGATTATTGTCAAAAAAAAGGCAAAAAAAAAAGAAAAATTTGTGTCAGCTGATGATAAAACCGACAGCCGCTAGCAACTTAATGAAGCTTATCAGCGCAATAACCTACTCTATATTGGCTCAGAATTAAAGTCGAAAATCCTTTTTTTTTTTTCGTTTGAAAGGAAAATAAAATTTATTTTAAATTATTGAATAACAAATATTTCATTTATTAATTATTAGTGCTAATTTTCAAAAATTTTCAAAAATAAACTAGTCGCAGTCGAAAAATCGATTGGCGTCATGTCTTATATGCACCTGGCCATTTTAAATATTTATTTAGCCGCCCCAGAAAATACTACTTGCCATGAAGTTTCACTTCTTCCGTGTGTCCCGAGACTCACATATTTTTTTTTAATATGAATAATTTTAGCATTTACTTTGTTGAGTCTGTAAGTAATTTCTTTTAATTTTAATTTTTCAATTACTTTCTCCAAATTAGAAATTCTAGAAATTAAATTAAAATTATTCAAATAGTTGTTAATTTGAATCCCAAATCACAATTTTCCAAATATGTAGTTTCTTTTACATTGGGGGGCTGATCCTTTAAAACTTCGAGCTTTAAACACCTTAACATGTACATAAATTATATACATACGTAGACAAATGTTTTATTTTAATCACAACAATGAATATTTTCGAATGACAATTTCATGAAAAAAAAAAGGATTAGATATAGACATAAAAAAAGAATAAAAAGTAAAATTCGTCCTTTTTCAAGCTAAATATATATGTATACAATTTTTTATTTTATTTAATTTTTTTCAGGTTCTACGAAATGATGACCAAACAACACTGATTGTTGATGGAGTTTCACAAATGCGATCTTCGAGAGGAAAGGAATTTCAATTTGGCAAATTTGCAACTAATTCAGATGTATTTGTTGGAGGAATGCCAGCTTGGTATGTTTTTCCTATTCTTGTTTTTTATTTTATTTTTTTTTTACAACATTTTCATTTTCTTTTCATTATTTTTATTTAGAGAATGATTTTATATTTGCCTATGCTGCCTAAATAAAAAATGTTTTTCCTGAAAATTTTTTTTTTTTTTAATATTAGAGGTTGAAAATTTTTAAACATACATATAAATATATAATATGCTCAATGTTTTATTTTGAGTATCATATATAGTTATTGTGGAATTTAAAATAGCTGTCGTATAAATTGAACGTACAGAAAATACGTAAACTGCTTTATAGTGAATATATAGTAGAGTATAGAATAGAATAACAAAAAAACAGAATAAAAGAGCATAAAATGCAGATTACTAATACCGGAAAATCTATTGAAAATTTAGTCGGGATGTGTAAAAAAAAAAAATGTTTTCCTTCTTTTTTTTTTTTTTCAAAATGATTAAAAAAATATACACATTATATATTTTCATCCAAATAAAGATTTTCATTTAATTTTATGTTCTTTCCGAAATTGTGGTCGCAACTTTTTTTATAAAATCGTATACACTTAAATTTAGAAAATTTCTAATATGACATTAATATTAAATGAAATAAAAACTTATAAAGGATATTGCAATTATATAGTAGCTTCCTAAAAATAAATTCAGTTCTGTTTCAACTTTGGTGACCATGTATAGTTATATACTATGCTAGTCCGTGAACACTTTGATTATATAAATTCAATGCCAAATAACAGGAATTTACTTTTTAAATATCTACTTATTAAATATCTAATTTCCCGAATTTCAAGAAAGAACATATTTTTTTTAACTGTGTATATGGAAATCATTAACATAATATTTTGCGGATCTACAGTAAAAAAAAATTTTGTTGTATAATCAGAAAAATTTAGTTTTTATTTAACAAAAAAAAAAGGAAAGAACATTATTATACATATGGTGAATACAGTATATTACGACAACGAAATGGCTCAGGTTGTTCAACTTTCACCTTAATAACGATATGATAAAAAAAAAGAAAAGAAGAACCTTTTAATATTAAGATACCATAGTGATATAATCTAAAAATAACAATACTTATAGTATATGTAACTACTGTTTTTGGAATTTATTCTTTTAATTTTTTAATTATTTCCATGGATTTCATTTGGTAAAACTAGGAAAATTTTTGAAAATATTGCATCTACAACTTTTTCTACTGAAAGTTATTAAAGATTTAAAATGTTTGTTAATTTCAGTCCTATTTCAGACTTGAATATACATACTAAAAAGACTAAAATATAATTGAACTATGATGAAATGAAGGAAAAGAGACTTTAATATTGAGTAACAAAGAGTTAATATTTAATAAAACTTCTTTCGAACAACATTTAAAGAATAATTTCATTTATAAGTCATTTCCTCATATTTTTTAATTAAATATTATTTTTACTGTTTTAGAATGGTACGTTAAAGTACGTTTAATATTATTGTCTACAATTCAAATTTTATACATACATAAATTCTTTCTAAATATTCTAATGAGTTTCAGAAATAAGCAAAAAACCACGATTTCATTCAAATTTATTTATTTGTTATACAAGATTTCTGAATAAAATTTTTCAAATATAGAGGTAGTAGAAATTTGAAATAGGGGCAAGTTAAAAATTTTAATATAATTTTAAAGACAATGTATATAATAGTTATGTTTATGTATGTTTTTCTTAAGTTTAAAAACATTTATCTCAAATTCAATGCACTGTCAAGCACATCTTGAAATTGAATATGTACAAAAAAAAACAATTAATTCATAATAGAATTATGTTGTTATAAATTATGCAGTTTTAACGATAAGACTCTTATATTGAATTCAAAAAGCTTGTTTGTGCACAACTTTTAGGCATAAATTATGATGTATATAAAATTTTTTTTTAAATAATATTTTTTCCTCCATATATGAAACACATAGTCAATAAGCATGTTGTTTATAGAAAATTCATGATGAAAATTAAAAATTGGCTTGGAAAATAATTTTTATTGAAAGTGGAAAGAGTGAATGCAAGTTTAAATATTATATGCTCTGTTAAAATCCTGTACAGAAATTTATCAATTTGACTAAAATTATTAATAATTTTAATGAATATTCATTCAAGAAAAAAATATGTTACGTTCCCATATTAAATATTTAACTAATGTAAAATAAATACAAAAACATTTTGCGAGCGATCATTATAAGACTAAAAAAAATTTCCTTTCATTATTGCATTTATAAGTTGATGAAATTTCCATATATGATTATTATATCTTAAGTATATGCAAGTAATACAATATTCCAATTTAAGCTCAAAATCCTTAGTTTACAGAAATTATATATTTAATACTCTCTGAATTCAAAAAAAATATAAAATAAGTCGCTTCTTGGGACACTATGATCAGATTAAAACTTGTAATTACATATAACAGAATAATATAATATGTACTAACTAGACTACATACAATAAAAAACACAATATGCAACATAATAATTCCAATGATTTTGTAAATTTATTATATGTATAAATATTTATATATAAAATATAATTAATACCAATTTAAGGTTGGTAGCTTCTTTTTGATCCCAAAAAAAAAACATTTAAGCAGAAGACATTTTAGGCTTATAAATGAGACATTATAAACTCTATAACTATTTATGATAAATTGTACACAAGATTTTATCATTCTATGGATTATTTATTATGATGCCAATGTACATAATATAATGATAATTATGATAAATTATTGTTATTAGCATTAATATTAGTTTAGTTAAACTTATTTGTGCTTGTTGTGCATATAGATAGATATATACATATTATTAAGTAATATACATTATATTATATTATATAATATAATAAATGTAACATATAAAAATAGTATATTATAATATTACTTATAAAAAAGTCATTAACCCTAATTTCTATCTTGCATAATCTATAATAAATTCTGAATAAAAATAAACTATATAATATGATATACATATATGTATATAGTACATGTACCCAAAATAAATTGTGATAAATTCAACTGATATCAGATTTTTTGGTTTAATTAATTGGAAACTCAACATTTCTGTCATTATTATTTTCAAGATAATAGAAACCATGTATGGAATAATATTTTTTCATTAAAACTTAAACAAAAAAAAAATTATATTTAATTGAATGTATTTAGTTAAAAATAGTGATAATTAGTTGTTCAAGTTATTTTTTTCTTTTTATTTCAATGTATATATAAACGATAAAATTTATTAATGTTCATTCTTTCGAAAATTGTGATAAAGTTATGCGTATAATTAATTATATAAAAAAAAAATTGTGACATAATTGTTTATCTATAATAATTATTGAAATTTTCCAATTTTGATACGACTTTTAACCAAAAGATTAAATTTTTTTCAATAAACATTTTTTCTACAACAATAAAAGTAACTTAAAAATTTTAAATTACATTACAGACAAAGTAAAATTAGTGGAATTTTAAATTCTTATAAAATTATGCACACAAAATTTGAAAGTAATCGCTTCAGAGGAAGAGAGTCAAAATTCAATATTGTAGATTCACATTCACTATGTTCCTACAGAAAATAAAAAAAATATTAGGACTGGTTGATTGAATTTTTGCTTTCTTAAATCCATTTTGAAGTTAACGTGCGATTAGTTAACTTTAAAATGATTTTAAGAAAGCAACAAAATGTTGCGCCGCCGATCTTATTCCAAGATTCGGACAAGGGTTGAAAAAGTCGGTATAAATTGTTATACTGTAGGAACTAAAAAGAACTAAAAAGTTGAATTTAAAAATCAGAATAATTTGCGAATACAAGAAAATAATTTTTTTATGTTAGGAAATTTGTTGACTTGCATATATATGTGTATATAGCTAAAAATTTAAATGATGAGGTTCTCTTAAAACGAATATTTATCTTTTGCTTTAATAGCCCCCACGATTTTAATTTTTATAGTTAAATATATGTATGTCAACAAATTTTCTAACATAAAAAAAATATTTTCTTGTATTCGCAAATTATACTGAGTTTTATTTTCTACTTTTTAGTACATATTTAAATAATAAAATCGTGTATCTTAGAATTAATTTTTTTTTTGTAATATTAAAATAGTTTTACAAAAATAGTTCATGTCTCTAAACAGAAAAGAAAATATTATCTATTAACGGAAAGAAATCATTTATCTGTGACGAATGTGTATTTAAAAAAAAAATAAATAAAAAATGAAGAAAAAGAATATAAAAACTTTATACCAATTAACGTTGATTACATTAAAAATTACCCATTTTTTTTTTTTGGTTGTCCTCTTAAAATTTTCCCATTCTGAATACAAAAAAAAAATAAAATTTAATTAAAGAGGACAATAATGAAAACAGTAATAATAATAATAATAAAAAAAAATAATAACGAAAGGAAACTTTTTTTTATCGTAAAAATATAAGTTAAAGAACCAAAAAATAAAAGTTTTGAGTGGTACAGTACTTTTATTTTAATTTTAATCGGATTAAACCCACCTGAATAAAAGTTTCTTTTTATCAAAAAAAAAAAAAAAAAAAACAGAAACCAAGAAGTTTTGATGAGTTCTGAATTCTAAAAGTTCTATATTAAAAAATATTTTTTTATATTATATTGGTGAGAATGGAGATCATAAAAGTACAAAAAAAAAATCTAAAAGGGGCAGTACTTAAAAAAAAATGTTTTTAAAACATGAAATCATGCTCATGAATTACATTAAAATTTATATTTGAAATTCATTAATTTGAAGGTCTTTTTCACTGGTTTTAAAATTTAATTTCAAGGGTTAATTTCATTTTTTTTTTTCTACGTTTTAATATATATAATATGTTTTTTTATTTCATTTTTAGTTTTTATCAGTTGACTTGTCTGTTTTTTATTTGCTGTAGAATTATATTATTTTTGAATTGTTAAGTGTGTATAGATTATAAAAAAATTAAAAATAAAAATCTTCATTAAGTCTATTAACTTTTAATTGATGTCAAATATCAGTTTCTTCCAAATAGAGATTTATGTTTATAATATTTTAGTTAAAAAATGTATTATTTAAAAATTGTATTTTGGTACCAAATACTATTATATTATATATTTTTTCTTGCCAAAAACATTTATATTCTGTAATAAATATTTGCAATGTCAGTGCAAATATTTTTTTAATTTTAAATTCAATACTAAGTTATTAAATATATATTCCTGTCAAAAATTTTAATTTTTGATTCATTTCATGAAAACTGAAAATTAATTTTATTTTATGAAAATTTTCAACTAGGAACATTTTTTCCAACAAAAATTCTTTAAATATGACCAGTTAGTAAGTTTTAATAACATTATATTTTTTTTTTATTTTGTTATATATTGTTGAACTGTTTTTTTTTTGTCTAATTGTAATATATACTTATGATATTTATATATATAATGTACAATGTATATATTTATATAGTATATATATTACATAGTAATGAGAAATAATTAAATACCCTGCTTAATGTTTTTTAATAAATTACGTTAATTAACCGCAAAATACTTTATAATTAACCATAAAATTTTTTGGAATTATTTTTAAGTTAATTACCAAGTCTTTAAGAAAAATATTTACCACAGAATTAAATTAAAAGAAAAATAAAAAATTAAAAGTAAAATTCAAAAATTTGAAATAAAATACGCAAAAGGGAATTTACATTGTTATGATTTTATGCTTCTTTTTTTTCAATTTTTGTATTTATTTTATTTTTTATTTTATTTTTTTAAACAAAGATTAAGGATTCACATATTTTAAAGGAAGTTTAACATTTTAATTCAATGCTTAGTAGCATACATCGCAATCCTCACTCATTTCTCATAAAAACTCATTTGTTTTAACTTTTGAGTGAGGAATGAGGAGCCAAATGAAATGAGTGAGGAAATGAGGCAGTCCTCAAAAGTTTATTTTGTTTATGTTTTGTAATAAAATGAAAAGAATAAAATAAAAAGAAAACAAGAAAAAAAATACTGGGTTTGATTATAAAAATGAAGCGAGTCGATGATCCGGCTGGCTGATTGATTTACATGTTTCAATCCATAATACATAAGCGATAGCGCCGACAAAAAAAAATCTTGTAATGCAAGCTAACTTTTATCAACACAACCCAGAATATTAATAGACCTAATTAGTCCTCATTTCTTACTCACTCACTCACAACCATTTGAGGAAATGAGGCAAAAATGAGGTATAAATGATTACCTCAATTGAAGCAAAAAAGTGAGTAACAAATGAGAAATTGCGATGTATGCTTAGTAGGTACTATTATGTTTTCTTATTTAATAAGATTTTCTCTGGTATTACATAATATTATCATCAAAAGAAAAACATGAGGGTGAAATAAAATGTGTATGCAAAAAAAAAGAAACTTTTTTTTTTGTTTTAATAATATTTGTTTATTTTTTGCTTACAAAATGATTAAAAGATTTTGACAATAAGTTGTTGTTTTTATTTCTAGAGTTTTTTTTTTAGATTAAAATTGACTTCTGACTTATTGTTTGATAATTCTATTTTTAATATGAATTTTTTTTGTTATTGATAATCTAGGCTGCGAAATTGAAGCTATTTTGAATTCTAATTGAAAATAAAAATTACTTTATGCGGTAGTGTAAAACTGTTAAATATAGACATTTTATATATCAAAGGATTAACGAAAACAAATTTAAGAATAAATTATTAAAATTATATTATATTCCTTGATTTCTCAAACATTTTTAATTTTAAATATTCAGCTTATATTTTATTATTTTTGAAAGCTTGATTATAACCTAGGAAAATTTTCAAAGGGTTTTGTTTATCCCTGAATAAAGATTATTATCCAACAAATTGTGTATGTAGTATGTACTCAATATAATATATTTCAGTAGATAAAGTTAAATTAAATCAAAACTTAGCTCTGTAAGTCAATTATTATATAAGTGAAAAATAAAAAAAACTTGTAAATTGAAAATATCTTGGAAATAAATATGAATTGAATTGAATTGAAATAGAAAGCTTGATAAGTTACGAATATGAAGGTTTTTTTTTATTACATATAAACATTTTTTGGAGAACTTTCTTATCATTATTCGCCTGATGAACTTAAAGATAAGCTATACTTAGTACTTAAAATGTAATGTGAATACAGGATGATGGTATACGTAGAAAGAGAAGAACATATTACAAGACTTTTATAATAATAATAATAAAAATATTAGTTTTAAAATATTAAAATTTTGTTTTAAAAAAAAAGAACTTCTTTCTCAGAAATATTGAAGAAACCCTGATTTTATTCTAAAATTATTACATTATTTTCTTGAACAGTGCTTACTCCTTTTATAAAACGAAAATTTTTTAAACTATTAAAATTTAATTTGAAAATTTAAAATTGCATGAATGAAAAAATAATATTATTCTGCCGACGACGTACATACATTTTATTTTTATTTTTAAATAAAATGATTCTTACCACATATTACCTATTTTGACCTTCAACTGATTAAAATGTTAAACACTTTTTTTTTTTCCTATATTTCGGTTACGGTCATTCTTGTTCCTTTACTTTATTTTTCCTCAATTTTTCCTCAGAGAAAAAAAAGAACGAATAATATTTATTTTTTTTTTAAATTTTTCATTTTTTTTTTCTTTTGCTTTTAATTTTATTTTATCAGAAATCTAATATAGAAGTGTAAATTAAGCAACTAAACCCTCAAGAAATGAACCAAAAATTGAAAAAGAAGAATGAAAATAAAAATGGGAAAAAAAAATATAAAATTTTTGTTTTTTTTTTTTTGTTCCATGAAGCCTTATGTGAATTAAAAGAAAATAAAATAAAAGTTTGTTCTATCTGAAATTAAATTCATAAGAAAATGGAAAGAAAAAAAAGAAATTGAAAATATATGCACGCAAAACATGAAATGGAATTTAGTGGTATATTCCTTGCGTGTAAAAATATAATTTGATTTTAGCTCATGCTAACAGCTTATGATTAGGGCAATCTGTCAAAAATAAAAAAACAAAAATTTCAACCATATCCACTATAATATAATGATAATAATGTATATAACAATAGGAAAGTCGTAATATTTTTGCCTGAAAATTTAAAAAAATTTAATTTGTTTTTCATATGAAAAAATTTTATCATGTTTTTTTGAAGAAAAATATTTCTAATTATTCTAAAGATAAAATTTTAAAAATTTAAAAATAATAATTATACTTTTATTTTATCAGAATTTTGTTCAATATTAGAAAATTACCCCGTGATACATGGAAAACAAAATTCCGCCATGAAAATCATAAATCTCGGAGTTTGCGCATTTTCAAAAATAGAAAAAAAAAGTATATAATTTTTAATAAGAATATAAATCTCGTAGAAAAGGACTTTATTATTTTATTCTAATAAGAAAATTGTGTGTAGTACATATATATAAATATTATATAATTTCTTAAATAAACTTTTTGTAAATAAATGCTTTTGTTCTTTCTCCCTTTTAGCATAAAACATATTAAATTATAGTTAGTTAGTTGCAGTAAAAAATTAAAGTTAATTCAATAATTTAAGAAAAAAAAGTTGTTTTTTTTTTAGATTGTTAAGTAAAAAGAGGTCAAAGATCAAAAGTTGGAAGAAATATTATATCGTATATGGTCTGTGAAAGCTTTTACTTTTTGAAATCCAAATAAAGGTCATGATTTACGTGATCCTTAACAAATTAATCAAATATGGAAATTAGGGGAAACTTTTATTTCTAGTGTGATATTAGATTTCTTTTTTGCTATTATATAAATTAACAACCTATATAACTGTATTAGATCTGAAACTAGAAATGTTAGACTGAAAGTTTTAGAACAAGGATAATATAGATTCTTATTTAAAGCAACAAACTATATACTGACTACATACTGTGCATATATAATTCAAATTTGATACTTGTCATAGTAAGGAAAAATACCTAATAGTTTTACTTTTAAATGTATCTGTTCATTTGATTGCAGAAACTCTTATTGTATAAACAAATATTTTTAGTTATTATTTTTCGCTAGAAAAAATAATAAAAATTATAATTTTCGAGTAGCAAATTTTGCTACAATTCATTTTTGCAATTGTCGTTATGTATTTAATAATAAATGCAATATTTTAAGTATAATTGCTGCAACTATATAGTTAATTTTTAAACGATTTTTTTTTCAGTGCATATACAAATTTTGTATCCCACAAACATAATTAAAAATATTTTATTACCACACTATAATAATATTAGAAAATGTGTTTTATTTTATTTTTTTCAAATTTATTTCCAATTCAAAATTCAAAGTACAAATAATAAATACTTATTTTATAAATTTTTTTTAAATTTATATTTATGTTTATTTGTCTTTCATGATTCATACGAAATTGCAATATTTGAGCCGTTTATTTTGAAAGTGGTTTAAGTCCATTTTTCAAAAAAAAATAGTTAATGATAACAATAAGCACAATAGTATATGTTCTTTTTATTTATAAACAATTTGAGTCTAGTATCATTAAAACCGCTTTGATTTTGACACTTGAAAATTAGCTTATTTTTAAATCAATTCAAACACAAAACCTTAAATATCTCAATACAAGAACAAATGGACTTAAATCACTTTCAAAATAAACGTCTCATTTATTAAGACATATATTATGTAATTCTAACATCTCCTGCATACTAATAATATTTATGATCTTAATTTGAATTCACAGAAATTATGTTTATTAATGATTTGCAAAACATATTCAATGAAAACATTATTTCATCTTTTACATTATCATTTACGTACTAAATGAATTCATCAATTTCATAATAATTAGAATAATAATAATAATAAAAATTTTCTGTACCAGAAAGCTGTCAAAAAAAAAAAGAAAAAGTAAATAAGAATCAGAATATTAAGAAAATTTTTTTGTAGCATTAAAATTATGAACGAAAATAAAAAAAACAAGTGATATGTAAATTGTATGCATATTGTATGTATTGTAAACATGTAAAATGAAATTAAGAATAATTTTGCATATAATGAAATAATATACTTGGCACTTCGTTCACTTTTTTTCACTGGAAAAAAATGAACAAAATGTACGAAATGGACAAAATGGACCAGAAAGATGAAATAATATCGAAATTTTGTATGCTTATTACAAATAATAATAAATCGTACATTTTATTTTGTTCGATTTATAACCAAAGTTATAAGACAGATATTAGTATCTTGTCGCAAAAAAACAAAATTTTTATTTAATTAAGTTATTTTTTTCGAATTCTTATATTTTTGCCCAATTTTGTTCATTTTGTCCAGCACATGCATTTCTTCCGCGACGGAAAGAACTGGCCAAAAACCGGGGGGTTTTTGAACCCTGTACGGGGGATAGGAGTATTGAAAATTATCCAGTTTTCTTATCTACAAACAATTTCTAATAATTTTCAAACTGAAATAATTTTTAATGCGCAGGGCTTCGGTAAGTTGTATTTACATTCGCAAATTAAGCTCGGTAAATGGTCCATTACATGCATCAATACACATGCAATTATAGATACAATACAATTTACATTCCCCTGTGATGTAAATTGTATTTACATTGCTCTATATTGTATTTACATTCTTCATTTTGAACTGCGTAATACTATAAACAAAAATAATATCACTCACACTCACAATATTTCAAACAGACAAATACCAAAAAAAAAAAAAAAAAATTGCAAATGTATACCTCTCACATGCATCATATCAATGTCAAACAAAGCTTAGTTTATAATGCTAAAAATCCATATTTTCCCTCTGAGCTAATCTATATTTTCCCTCTGAGCAAAAAAAAAAAAAAAAAAAGAACCAATAAAAAAAAAAGCGGCTATTTTTTTTTTTTTTTAAAAAGCGGCCAGTCGATCAGTCGATGAATTTTCTTAACATGTGTTTCAATCTACTATTTTTAAAGGATCTTCGAACCTCTACTAAATTTTTAAACGACTAAATTTTTTACTAAATTTTTAAACGAGTGTGGTTGGATTTTAGTACAAAAATTTAGACCACACTTCAAAAATTTGCACTTATTTTTATTCAAAAAAACAAAATGAATAAAAATAGAACAATGGTAACCCTGAAAATATCTTTGTTGTCATTATAAAGTTTGCTGTCTATTGTCAAATGTCAAGTAAGAATTTTTTTTCTTTTATCAACAAACGAGGAAAATGGCAGCAACAAGGAGATTATTTATTGTAAATATAAATTATAATTATATAATTATTATTTGATTTGATTTTTAATTATAAAAAAAAATAATTATAAAATTATTATTTTTTTTTTTAATAATTAAAAATAAAATTAAATAAAATTTAAGAAGACCATTAGTTCCTAAAATAATAAAAAAAAAATTAGTAATTTTTCTAAAAAAAAATTATTCGATTTTTTTGCAAAAAACAAAATGAATAATTTTTTTTGGAAAAATTACTAATTTTTTTTTTAATATTTTAGGAATTAATTAAATTTTATTTCCTTGCTTCATTTTGAACTTTTTTGTTTATTTTTTTTATTGTAAATGTATTGTTTTCAACTCCCTCTCCCATGCACATTAAAGCAGTATACAATACATGTTAATCAAATTTGTTATACAGCTCGTTGTGTATACACACAAACACATAGACACTCGTCAATATTATATCACTCGACCTTCGGTCTCGTGATATAAACATGACTCGTGTCTATGTGTTTGTGTGTATACACAACTCGCAAGTATAACAAATTTTCTTAACATGTATTGTAATCTACTATTTTTACCAATTTGAAAAAAAATAAATTTCCGCCTAAAAATTTTACCGCCGTTGTAAAGGATATTGTTATCATTAAGTAACTCAATTTTCATTTTTCGTAACAAAAAAAAAAAACACAGTTCTAAGCATGTTATTTTTTAAATTCTAATCTTATTCAACGTAATGTCGAAGTTAAAGTATAAAGTAAAGTAAAAAAAATAAAAAAGTTTTCCTTTTCCATTTCCTTTTTTGATATTTAATTACTTAATCTTGTTTTTTTTTTTTTTTTTTTTTTCAAATAAAAAAAAATTTTATTTCTTTTCAAAAATTTTATTTAACAAAGTTTTTTTTTTCCTTTATTATTGTGAAACACAAAAAAAATATAAAGTTATAAGCTTTTTTACTAATTTGAAATCAAAATATCTTTTTCAACGTTTCTTTTTACCTTTTTCAATTTATTTTTTTTTTTTTCACAAAAGAAGAAAAAAAAAAATTATTATTATTATTATTTTATTTTTCTCTTTTATCAGTGAAAAAAGAATAACTTTGAATTTTTCACATTAAACTAAATGTTTTCTTTTCTAAAGCAAATTTTAACCAATATAAAATAGTTAGATTTTTTTTTTACCCTGACATACCCTTATATACCTTTAAAAATTTTTAAAGGTATTTTATTATTATTTTTGATACGAAATGAACAAAAAAATAAATAAAAAGTGAAAATTCTTTTCCTATTTTTTGGTTTTTTTTTTTTTTAAAAGTAATGAAATCTGTAAAAGCTTTTCTTATTCATTTATGTGGGTTTGAAAAATTGAAATTTTTCGGGTTTTTCTATAGATTTTTTTTAGTTCACTTGAAATGATAAACCGAAAATTTTATTTAAAATAAAAATGAAATGTAAAAGAAAAAATGAAGATTTATTTTAATTTTCTTCTTTTTTATTTTTATATTATATTTTTACGAAATCTGAGTACGATTATTTGAAAATGCGTAGAATTATAGAGAAAATATACCTATATATAGAAAATTCTACATATTTCAATTTCTTTAAGAATTTAAATTTTAATTTTATTCTTAATTTTATATGGTCAAAATTAATTCACGGAAGATATTCTTTTTTCGATTTTTTTTTTAACGACTTATATGAAAATTTGAACTATAATTATATTTGAGTCTACAAAGTGTTGGTATATACAAGCAATATTTGTTATTAAATATTTGTTACTAAGCAATATTTGTTATTAAATAAATATGCGTTTTTTATTAATTATATTTCAAACCAGAAAACTTAACTAAAATAAAAAATTTTAATGTATAAATATTTATTTTTCACATCATAAACACTCATCAACAAAGCAAAATCGCGATATTAAAGTGAAATTTTGGAAACGGGCGAAATCAATTGTTTCAGAGTAGATTTAATAAAGGATTTTAATTAATGTTTTTTGTTTTAAAAATTATTCACTAAAAATTAAAATACATAATATGATCAACATTTATTTTTTGCTTATAACAGCTTTGGTTGAGTAATAATACAGCTTTGGTTGAGTAATAACAATAAATGGTGTATATCATTAAGAATCATATGTAAAATGATATAGAATGAAAAGAAGTATGTTAACTTCGAATTTTCCAAAAATAGTTAGGTATACATCCATCTTAGCGTAAAGTTTTACAGGGGGCGAAAGCAATACGACTCTTAAGATTTTTGAAATTTTTCCTTATTGACATTAATAGAATAAGTATGGGTTAATAAAATTATAAATTATCTATTTTCAATAATAATATTGAATACGAATAAATATAAATTGCAAAAAAAAAATATTTTTCAATAATATTTTAATAAATATTATAATTGAATTATTTATAAAAAAAAAAATAAGTAAAAAAAAACTGAGATCAGGCCGCATGAAAAAGTAGAAAATAACTATTTCTTCACACACAGAAGTGGACTCAGATTTTTTTATTGGGACGTAAGTGAATTGATTCATGAAGAGAAAGAATATTCAAGAGAAATGTTCCAATCAAAAAATCTGAGTCCACCTCTGTGTGTGAAGAAAAAGTTATTTTCTACTTTTTCATGCGGTCTGGCCTTAGTTTTTTTGAAAACTCGTTTTTTACTTATTTTTATTTTCTGCCTTTTTCACGTTAACAAATTGTTATCATATGCTGCATGGAGATGTTTTAAAACAATTTTATGACTAATCATATCGATGAAAATTTTTCCGATGATTTTCCCGCTTTTTCGGGTTTTCCATAAAGTTTTCCACAAAAGCAACTTTATGCAACTCATTTCGCTCTAAAACTTTGTCTCAGGTTGCAAAACGCTCAAACGCTTCCTTGATTGGAAAAAGTCCCGTAAAGCGTTTTACATGAATTTTCATCGATTTTTCTGCAAGTTTTCACCATTGTCGGAGAGAAACTAATGAAGCCAGTTGATAGTGAACTTGATCCTGCACAATTTAGAAAACTTTTTTACCGGAAAATGTTCCGCAAAAGTCGGAAAATTCCGGAAAATATTTTCGGAAAAATCAGAAAACTTTGCATTTTTCAGAAACGGATTTATCACTAATCAAATTTGTACCAAATTTGCAAATGATTTTTACTGATTTTCCGGGTTTTCCATGGAAATTTCCGCTTCAAATTTTGATAGATTCAATTGTCACGCGAAATGAACCTGTGTGCCAAATTTCAGCTCGCTGTGATGACGAAAAGTAGGTCTACGAGAGTGTCGAAAATAGTAAAGAAATATGTAAACAGACAAATTCGTGTACGAGTTAATAATAATTGTGGCCTCAATAAACAATAGGCAAACAATTTAATTTTTTCAATAATAATGAATTATTGTTGCATCAAAATTGAGCAAATCATGTTTACATTACAATCGATCTTACATCGTTTCTCCCTACTTGTAAGAACTTCATTAAGCGACACTATTCAATAATATGAGATTCATTAATTTTTTAGAATGCTATGAAAAATTGTAGAAGAACGCTTATGGTATTCTAAATGTATTGTTTATCAATAATTCCTCATTTTCTAAATTTTTTGTTACATTCAGAATTGTGTGAAGTAAAAATTTTGTATATAAAACAAAATAATTTTTCTGAATTTATTTAACTTTCCTTTCAAAATCAGGACTAACATTATTTAATGATCTATTTTCCATTAGCATAAAACTAAATTTTAATATGCACCAAAAGTTATGTATACCTACCTCCCATACATGCATAAAATGTATCTTCAATGGTGAACTTTTGACAAAAAAAAAAAAAACTTTAAATAATTTTCGTTTCGGCACTATGGAAAAATAACAAACCAAAATAAAGTTCTTCTCATTATTATTAAGTTACATTTTTTTTTAATATTCTTCTTTTTTTTTAAATATATACTTTCAAAAAAAAAAACAATACTTTTACTTCGTTTTCTAACGGAATATTATGCTGAGCAAAAAAAAAAAATATATTTATTTACCAGAGAAACCTTTTTTTTTATCCTTAAAGAAAATGCTTGTGTGAAAAAAAGTGGGTGTGAAAACAAAGATTCTTTTTAAGTTTTTCTTACATAAGAAAAAAAAAACAACTTTTGAGAATATTTTCATTTTGTATCTTTTTGTTGTACATATATATAAATAAAATATATATATGTATAATAAACATACGTAATACAATTGTATGTACGCATTTTTTGAAAACATAAAAAAGGATATATTCAAGTTATAGCAATAAAATCGATAAAGTAAAGTAAATTTTTTTTTAAGGACTTCTCTTTTGATTTTTACCAAAAAGAAAGTATAAAAGGATCAAGGTATATAATTTCTAGAAAAGAAAGGAAATTTAAAGAAAAAAAAAAATAGAAAATGGGTATTCTTCATTTTTTTTTTTTTTTGTTAAGTAAAATGTTTTTCTGAAAATTATGAAAAAAAAAAAATTGATGTTATGTTTTTTCCAACAAGTCCTTGTAAGTATAGAAAAATAATAAATTGAAATTTTTGTGAAAAAAAAAAAAGTATTTGTAAGCTCAACTTTTTTGTAAATCAAGTCCTTGACCTTTTGAGATTAGAATATAAAAAATAAACGTTTTTGAATAAAATAAACTTTGAATAAAAAATATCTTAAATTTTTTTTTTGAATTTGCACATACATAGACTAAAATTGTTTGTATGTAAAATTTACTTTGTAGAATTTTTAGGGTGATGAATTGTTAAAAGCTACAAATTTGTAACTCGTTTTATTATAATAGTCTGAATGCAAAAACGATCTAACAGACGAAGTTTCAATTTTAAATATGTGCTATCATAATAACAAATCTATATACTTGTATGGTAACAATAAGATTCTCGAATATTTGTATACAAAATTGTTCTAAGTAACAAATTGAAAAAAAAATTAGTTAGTCAGCGAACCATAGAATATAATATAATTGTCATCTTTGTGAATAAAGTTTTACTAAAACATTAGCGAAAGCTCAAAAATGTACAGGATTATATAAATAGTAGAAAAGCGCACATTAAAAAAAAAAAAAAACAAATCCTTGAAACATCAAATAATAATAAAAATAATAATAATCACCTTCCATACTATTGTGTATACCAGTACATGTGGAAAAGTATGCTCAAATTACAAGGTTTTAGATACAATGTACTTTACAAATCTAACTATGTATTTATTAACAATTCATTAGACTTTAATATATGATTATGAATAAGTGAGAAATTGAAAAAGAAGTAAAACTGAACCCATAAGAAAACATAAAGTAAATTGTATTCACTCAAATTTTTTTCTCTTAAGCAAAATAAAACGTGGATCAAACAAAATAATATTGTTAGTTCGATATGCATATATATGTAAATAGATAAAAGAAGAAAAAAATTACTCAACTAAGCTGTTTTAAAATGATATCCAACATACTTTATTCTTTTTTTTTTTACAAAATTGTATATTTTCATCCTTTTTCTGTAAAAGTCATTCTGTAAAAAAAAAAAATTAAAATTTCAAGTGATATTATTTTCCATAAAAGAAAATTTCTTATGTAAAGCATTCGAAATAAATTTAAATTGCTTTGTGAATTGTTCAGTTTGTGGAGTACATCTTCCTTTGGGAAAATTTGTTTTTCTTTGTTGTTTTTTCATTTTCAGTTTTTTTTTTTTCTTTCTTTTTCTCCTTTTTAAAATAGACATGTTGTACGTTGATGTTAAAAAAAATAAAATAAAAAAAACACAAAAATGTAAAAAATATATATTTTAGCCCCATAATTAGATAACTACCCCATTCTTCTTGATTTTATTATTAATTTTATTATTGTTATTATTATATTTTCTCTTGTAAAATTGAATTATATTATAAAAAATTTTTTTTTTTTATTTAAACATTATGCGAACCAAAATAATGTCTTTAGAAAATTAAATTTAATAAATTGGAAGAAATAATTTCTTTATCAAAAAATTGAAATTAAAATAATGAAGGAAAATTCCATCTTAGTGAAATTCCTTTAAATTAAATCAATCATTTTATATTTTAAATAGAACATAATTAAATCATGATATAATTTAATTATTACCACTTACACTCTTGCAAACGGGCTTATTTTTTTTTTTATAAAATCATTGAAATGAAATTTTTCATATATAGATATCGAGGGGAAAGTTTCCATTCAAGTACTATTTTATTAGAATAAAAATAAACATTACCTTTGATCTTTTTTAAAATATTTTCAAATTTAATGAAAAATTAATTTTTTTTGAGTTTATAAGTATACCTATACATAATAACCACAAGTTCACTTTGCCGCCAAACTATATTATAATTAATTATAATTATACTTACTAATTTTTATTATACTATAATAATAAAAAAAAAATTCTAACAAGAGAAACTTTTATTGCTGTTATTGCTGTTAAATTATTATTTTTTTTTCTAAATTATTATATTTAAAAAAAAAGAAAAAACTTAACTATGGGTTCAATTAATTATGTGCTACTTTACATTTTCATTAAGTTTTCATATGTGTTCCTGTTTAATATAAATAACTATAAATAATAATAATTTTTATTTTATTTTTTTTGTTGTAAAGAGGAAAAATGTATATTGCATTTATTAAAATTTATTCTATCATGAAAGTAATATTACTAAGTGTTTAAATATACAAAAAAATTAGTAAAAAAAAAAACAAAGTATAATAAAAACCACTTAGTTAAGTGTACATATGAAAATATACTTAAAAATATAATAAATACATATATATATATTCTATATATGTGCGGTAAAAAAAAAAACTAACCAACTAACGAAAGGGGCAGTATATTAATAAAAAAAATACTGGAAAATTACAGGAATTCCTTTTACTACTATTAAAAAAGAATTTTCCATTTTGAAAAAAAAAACATTATGTAGGTATATAAAAAATTATTACAAATTTTATGTGAAAAGTTGTAAATTTTAATACATATAACTAACATTGTCGTCCAAAATAGGTAATATTAATAAAATATTCCCTTATGTTAGTACATTTAACCTCTTTCTTAGAATTGATTTTTTATTTTTTGCCATAATTACGGGCATTTATTTATATTTTTAGGTCAAAATGATGAAAATAGTCTTTTACTTCTATACTGCTTTTACACTAATAACTTCCTGATTTTTCTTACATTTACAAGATTTCATAGATTCTCACTTTATTTGGCTATAAGTAAACAATTGGTAAGGTGTTGATTAAAAATTCAATCATCTGTTCTAAATGTATGTTTATTTCACGTTTTAATTAATAACATATATATTAAAAACGGTTTAAATAAATGCGAAAAACGTATCAAAATTTTTAAGCAAAACAGATGCGATATGAGAACTCCTGTAGTCAGTTCTGGTATATATGAAAAGTTCCCTTTTATGACTAATTCTTATATCGGTGAAACATACATACTTTCCTTTAGTTCGTTGGTTAAATTGCGTGCTATTAACTAATAATCAGTTTCTAACAATCAACAACGGACTTCATGCAAGGAATAAAAATCAGTTTTTTTAATAATTATTTATATTTTTATTTTTTTAAATTAAGGACATTTTTACCTTGAATTTTATTATCAGAAAATATATGTATTTGGAATAAAAAAAAATTCAAATTAAAATTATACTTGAGAAAAAAAAGTTATACCGTTTATATAAAAAAATATTGCATTTTATGCATAAAAATGTTTCTAAAATATTTTAAAAGGTAAATTAAAAATTCTCGTTTGGCCTGAAGGAAGTACTAAATTTGGAAAATTTTTAGTTCAGTAGGAAAAATATTAAATTTTTTCTCTAGATTTTCCTTATTTCCCTTATTCTACGTTTATAATATATTTTTAACGTAATAAACTTAGTACTCTACAATAGCAGTCTTTAAAGTTTAGAAGGTTGTTGTTATAAGTAGGGCGGCGATGAGTTACTGGTGATGATTTGCTTGCGATTCATATTTCATATTTTCATGAATCAGCGTTAATTTTTCTATTTGTATGTGCTTAATATGCACACATATTATTTAAATCTTTTTTTTAAGTTAAAATGCAAATGAAGTTTGATTGTGTTTTGTTTGTTGTTTGTGCACAACGTTTTGTTTCCAATGTAGACAATTTATACCGCATTTGAAAGGTCTTTGAAAAAGCTTTCAAATACAAGTATTTTTTTTTTTTCCAAAAAACAAAACATTAAAGTTACTGGAGATGAATTACTGTTGATGAATTACTGTTGATTTTCATATACAATTTTTGTTTGATTTTTAACTAAATCATTCTATTTTTCTTGATTAGCTGGTAGTGACAAAAAATGCCCTAAAGTTACCACAGTATGCTGCAAATAAAACTACAAATAATTTTTTTTTTTGAAATATTAAATTAAAATTTTTATTAAAAAAATATAATTCTATAATTTTTTTCTTTTTGAAAATTGTAAAAAAAAAACATTTTAAATTAAACTATAACACAGAAAGTATACCTTATCCACTTTTTAATAGTGTGAATGGTCGTTTCTTACTGTATGACACCGGATTAGCCACTGATAAGTTTTGTGCCTCTACAGAATACAGGCGGAATATCTTTTCATATGGCAATGACATCTGAGCCATCAGAACTATTCTGGCAGAATGTTGGTTCTACTCAGTTATGAAACTAAAATAACATATAAGGTAAAAACTGAGATTAAAGCAGCTTTAATTACCAAATTTCAATTTTAATAACCTTCTTTACGAATCACTATTACTTTCTTTTTAATAAAATAAAAGTTTAACTTGACAAAATTAAATATTCAATTAAATAATGATTACATCAAAGAATTAAATGCGATTGCAAATTGAATGTGACGGCAGTGAAAAGTTTATTTAAAAAATTATCCTGTTCATAAAATCCTTATACTTTTTTCAGTTTTATGGATTTGGAATAGTAAAAAAAAAATTTCATTATAAAAATGAACTTTATTAACGTACAAAAAGAAATTCATTATTTTGAACTGCCTTGATTAATTTCAGCCGCTCAAAAACTACATTTTTTCAGCTCAAGTTAACATAAGTAACTGTAATATTATAAATTTGGAAAAATATGAATGTTTCATAGTTTATACACTTATTTCCAATTCCATTTAGTTCAACAAAAAAAAAAATTAAATTTTTTCAATTTTAAATTAAATTTTTTTCTCTCGAAATGTACTTGATTTTTTTTTAGTTTTTTTTCATTCAAGTATCATTTAAATAAAAATGCACTCAAATGAATAATATTGAAATAAGAAGGAAAAAATAAATTGAAAACTTTGAAGCTCAAAATTAAAGGTAATTTGAATAAATTTATCGTTATAAATTTTTTAAAACTTTTAGGAAAAAATTTAATTTTATTTTTATTTATTTTTTTTTCGAAAAACAAATGAAAACTTTATTGACCATCAAAATAAGCTTTAAAGTAAAAACTCTTTTGTATTTCACAAAAAGTTTAACTTGAAAATGATAAAAAAAAAATATATATTTTGATACTTTAATTACTGACCCTTAACTAATGTCAGACAATTTCGATTTAACAAAAAAAAACTAATTCCATTCTAATAACCAAGAGGGTACTAACAATTTTCTTGGTGAATGCATAAATTTTTACTTTACCATTAATGAAAAATTCAATAACAAAGGTCCTTTTAGTAGAATGGGTTAGCTTCTTTCCTTTTTTTTTTTTTTGTTGAAAATCTCTGCTATTTATTTATATTACAGAAAAAAGGGAGTAATAAAAATATTTTTTATTTTAATATTTTGACAAACATTAGCCACCAAAATTATTTACAATAAGTAAAAAAAAATTTTTTTGTTACAGGAAGAAAGATATAATTTAAGCTTTTTTAATAAAATTTTTTTTTTTTTTTAAACAACAATTTTCTGCTTCATAAAACTCTTTGAATTAAACTATACCCTTTTTATGATATATAATAAAAAAAAAAAAAAAATAATAATAATAATAATAAATAAGGGAAACTCTTTTTCAAGTGTATATAACCCTTACTGTATAATAGCGTATTGTTATGTAAACAAAATATAATTTGAGTAATTTCTTTGAATATTTCGATTGATCACATAGTTTACATCTCAAATTATCTGAAAACTTAATTATGTTAAAGTTTTATGAAAAGTTTTCACTTTGAAAACTTCGAATCCTTATATTATATTTTTATTCTTAGAAATTTTATTAAAATTTTTCTATTATTTTAAATTTGCTACCCGCACACGGAACCAAAACAAGGTGATATTTATACAAAATCTTTTCTTAACAAAAAAAAATGTTGAAATGCTGAATTCGTTAAATAAATATAAAAGACAAAACTTAAAATTTGTATTCGTGACAACAGAAGATAAGAAGATTTTTTGGGCGCTTCTATTCTAATATTCTTTATTTAAAGCGAATTCATATAATTGTTATGGTTACAAAACAAAATTTTTCAACAAACAAATTTATCAAAAAAAAATTTCTAAAGACTAAAAATATTTTCTAGTTTTAAAAAGGTTTATTCAAACAATATTTTGTACTAATATTTCATTCAAATATAAAGTTATAGAATTATACTATATATAATAATAAATATAGAAAACTGTTTCAATTACATTGAAAAAAAAAATTATTTAACTTGAAGAAAATGTAAAGAGTTTTATAAATTACATAACCTGAAGAAATTTTCAAATAAATTGTAAATACTTTTGTGTTTTTGAGAAGAAAATAAATTCTAATTCTACTTTGATTTGAATATTTGAATTCTTTTTTTATATAATAAGTTGTAATGATAGGCCACCAACCAAATAAGAAAAACAAAAACCAAAAAACAATATACCTAGCAATAAAACCTTTTTTGTTCAAGAATTCCATACAAATAATTTGTTCTTGAGGGCTTTGTTTTTCTTTTTGAAATAAAGTTTAAGAAAATAAATAAAAACATTTTGAGGAATGAATATTATGTACATAAATGTACATTTATATATACATTTTTTTTTTAATAATAATTTCACTAAAAGTCACATAATTTAGTTCCTATTTTTGATTCAAATTTCCTTGAGGAGGTAAAAGAAATATGATTTCTCTTACTTAAACTATTATAAAGCTTTGACAAAATTATTAAAGTTTATGATAAAAAATCGGATAGAATTTTATTATTATAGAGTTTCAAGAGATTTTTGTTTGCGCGCGCCGCAAATCCCACTGACCGACCACCAGTTCGCCCGCCCGCCACTCCGCACCCACCTATTTGGCCCTACACAAAAATGGGACCAATCGGGCCGGTAAATGTACTGTAATATTAACATTTACCAAAAGTAAACTCACATTTACCAGAATTCGTACATTCGCCGGCCGTAACATATATACATCTCAATATTGTTATTGACATACTTAAAAATAGAGTTAAATATTAATAAAGAAAAACAAAATTAAAAACTTTATGCAAAAAAAAATTTTGTATTTGCTTAGGATTAATTTTTATGTCATTTTCTTAATTTTTCCTAACATGATTGATTCGAAGCTTTTGTCCTTGCAAATCACAGAGAACAAAAAATAAAAAAAATTCAACAACTTTGTCAAAAAATTTATATGGATCAAATTTTTAGTTTCTATCAATTTCTAAACAATCCTAAAGAAAAATTAAACTTCAGATTTAATATTTTAGTCGCACCTAAGTAAATATTTCAAAGTTAACATTCGTTTATGTTATTATGTTAAAATTAAATCTATTATATTTAGTTAATTTTTTCTAAATTTTTGCACATTTCTTTTCATTGTACAAAAGATAAAAAGTCATTAAAGCAAAAACTATGCCAGAAGAATTTACATTTAACATTATTTAGTTTTAAAACACGAAGTATCGATATCAATAACTTTATTTCAATTTCAATTTCAATTTATTTCTCATTTCAACATTATACATTACAATTTCTTATACTTAGAAGTTTAGATTCTAAATTGATCTGTACAGCTATAATATTTTTCTTACTATTTAAAATTATAACATTTTTTCTAAGGAAAATTTGAAAAAAAAACCTTATTTACTTATTTTTTTCAATCAATAACTTTATAATTTTTTTTTAATAAAACAAAGAAGACTCATAAAGAAAGTTGAAAGTTAAAAGCAAATGATTTTAATATTCACCAAATTGACAATTTCACTCGACCCTTAACGCAAAAAACAAAAATTTCCCTAAAGATTTAAAAAATTTTCAATAAAATCTATCAAGTAAAAATATAAAGAAAAAAATTATTATTCTTATTATATGGATTTTCTTTAGAATGAAATATGATGTTTTTTTGTACACATAATCATTAATACTTTTTATAAGAATAATAATAATAATAATAACAAAAAATGAAGAGAATTAGAAGAAGAAGAAGAAAAATGTTGAAGATTATAATTAAAAGATTAGCCTTTTTCAACAGTTTTTTTGATATAAATTAATAAAATTTTACTCCTTATTATCGTTTGGTTAAAAATGAAAATAATCGTTTTTTTCTTTTTCTTTTAAAGTGTTCTGTTGTCTTGAAAAAAATTTTCCAAGTCATCAACTCTTTTAATTTATTATTATATATATGTATGTATATATTTTTGGGGGAAATGAAAGGAACAGTAAAAGAAGGAAATAAAAAAAAAATATGATTATTAATACCATCATAAACAATAATTTGTCTCCAGAGACAATCTAATTTAAAATTCAGATCATTTTAACAGTCATTTATTTAATATCCTTTTTTCGCGGAAAAAATATGAAAAACTGGAAAAAATTGAATCGCCTCATCCTTTTATTTTTTGTTTTTTTTTTTTTTTTGTGTTGAAAAAATTAAATTCCAAAACCATTTCCTTTTTTTTTTTTTTTCATTCTGAAGTGAGAAAAAAATTATTTATTTACTGGTTGGGTTTTTTTGTTTACAAAAATTTAATAAAGCTAAAAAATTCTTTTGCAACATATATAAAAGGAAAATCATTTGAATTAAGTTTGATTACAACTTGAACAGAATATAGATTTATTTTTCCAATTTCATTAATACACTTCATAAACCTAACAAAAAAAAAAAACTTCAAATGAAAGTCTCAAAATCAAATACAGATATTATCTGGCATATAAATTTGTGTATGAGAGCTTTAAATGTTTACTGTTCAAAAATCCAAATTTAATTTTTGTTAATGAAGTATGTACATTTATAATGAAAATAAAATTCTAAACCAATGTATGAGAACTCTAGTATGTTGCTTACAGCTAATTAACATTGAAGTTAAATTAAGAGAAAAATAAGTGAAAAAAAAAATATATATATTTTTGTAAAGTTTTAAAAATAAATTTATGATTGTCATTTTTATTTCCGTCTTTATTTACCATTTATTTTCTTATTTTTCCATTTAGGAAAGGAATATATAAAAAAAAAAAACAGGAAAAACACTGTTCCATAATTTTTTAGCACCATAAAATACCAATCCTAGTGATAATATTTTTCAAATTTTCAAAGCTTTTTTTTTTCTCTCTTTTAGTATTATTGTTTTATTTTTATTTTTGGGGAAAAAAAACCCCAAAAGAAGAAATCCTAAATCTTTCTAAAAACACATTATGGTCATTTATGACAATTTAGTTTCCTTCTTATAATGATATCCTTTTTAGTTTTTTTTTTCTTTATTTTTTTATATCAATGTGAAAAGGCATTCTAGAGAAGAAAAGTCACAAAAAATTCTATTTTTAGTATAGTGTGTTAAGAAAAAATATACGGAAAAAATATTATTGAAAATCATTTTCAAGAAAATGAAATTATTTTTTTTTTTCGTTAGATAATTTTTTCATACATAATATTCAAGATAGTTGCGAATATCAAAATTTCTATTCTTCTTTTTATATTATATAATGTATGATACTGATTGTTTACAACATTATGCTTAGGTTACATGCTAAAAAGTAAATTCTTGACAATTTAGTTTGTTATTTTTCTTCTTCGAACTATTATATGAATTAACTAAAGATATAAAAATAAGTTGTTTATAAAGTCATTAAATTAATATGAGTCCATTATTATCATTGGCACGCAGTTTTATTGAATAGCATTCTTATATAACAAAAAAGTTAATAAAGGAAATAATTTTCAAAAAAAAAAAAAAATAAATAAACTAAGAATTTATAAAAAAAAAAAATAGAATGATATAGTTTTATTTTGTTTATATATAATTTAAAATTACATAAGATTGGCATTCCTTTCCAAGGGTCCATTTTCAATAGGAAACGAACAGTATATTTATAAATTATAATGAAAATTTAATAATAGTATTGTCATTAAATTAAATGGACTGTGGGAAATTTATTTTTATCTTAAAGTTTTTTTTACCTAAAAAAGTTGTTAGCGATTTTGTTTAGTCAGAAATAAAACGTTTCCGTATCTTGCAATAATTTTTCGGTTCAAACATAACATAATTCTCCGTCTAATCAAATTTATCAGCAAATAAACATTTATTAATTTTTTTATTTCATCTACACTGGCTTATTACTGTAATTTAAGTGACCACCATTAAGCTTAAGTGTGAATGAATTTGTCAATAAATATTTGTACCCACATATATAATTTTAATTAAGTAGATATAGGCAATGTGAATAATTGACTATAATAGTTAAGTAATGTTTGTTGTAACAAAAAAAAAGTTTTGCAATAATTTTCATTGTTACCAATAAATATTTGACAGAAATAAGAATATTTTATTCCTTAAAAAGTAAGAACATTTTTCTTTTTTTTGTACTAAACTTCATTATTTTTAAAACTTTTGTAAAATGTACAGATGTGACTTTGCAATTGTCTAAAATTATGAGAAATGTGGACTGTCATCTTCTGTTTATACAGACTTTTTTTTTTTAAGTAGACAGCCTTTTTTTCATTAAAAATATTATTTTTTTTATCATTTTTTTTTTTTGTAATTTAGAAAAATGTGAATAATGGGAACCTAAAAATGTGAAATGTACATTAATGTATTAAAATAACACAAGGCTGGGACTAATTGAGCATATAGCTAACTGATATATTATGTAAAAGTTAATGATAGTAAAGTAAACATTATTATGTATAGATATATTTGTATATAGAAACTAGATATATTTGTATAGAAGCTAGAGCTAGTAATTACACACTCTTAGAAAAGTCCAACGTGCTGGAACTCCGAAGGATAGAGTTATGAATATATCCTTTTTTAGAGCAACTGAATAACATTTCGATGAAGTAAAACTTTTGAAACTTTGCTCAGAAGTTTAATTTAACTATTGAACTATTTTCGAAGTTTCAGGAGTATACTTTTCTTTTTTGGAAATAGAGAATGTTTTCGGAGTTTTATTTTTTAAGTAAAGCTGAAATTTCGATATTGAACTCCGTACAAAGTTTTTTTCAAATCTTGTTAGAAGTTAAGTTAACTACTTTCGGAGTTACAGTAATATATTACCGTAATTATTTTTTGTTTTTTTTTTGTTTTTTTTATTAAGTTGAAATTTTGATATTGAACTCCGTACAAAGTTTTTACAAAATTCTGTCCTTAGCATTGCAAATGACCGAAATAACAAATTTATATTTTCTATTTTATACACTTTTTAAATTTCAACACCGTAGCTGAGTGGGAGTGTTGGCGGATTGCAATGCTAAGGACGCAGGTTCGAATCCCAAAGAAATAAAAGAAATAAAATCATAGATTTAATAAAAATAATAAAAAAAAGTTCTAATAAATAAAAAAAATATAAAAATTTAAATTAAATAAAAAAATTAAAATTTATTTTCTTTTGTAAAAAAAAAGGAATAAAATCAAACTCCTGAAGGTAGTTTATTAAACTTTTAAACGGTGTTTCAATTTAGCTAAGAAAAAGAGTAAATAATTCACTATTTATAATTAAAAATAAATAACTCCGATAGATGATGGACTCTATTGAACTCCGTTTCGGAGTTCCATAAACTCCGTTTTTCTAAGAGTGCAGTTGCAAATTATTAGTGCATAAAATAATTAAATAAACTAAGATATCCGTTTGGTTTTTTCTACTATTATTATCTACTAAGTTGTAAAATAATATATTGAATTCATATAAAAAATAAAATAAAACAAAATTATAATTAATGAAATCGGCGAAATATAATAATATCGTGAACCTAATTATAACTATTTTTTAAAAATTATTAAATTTATTCAGATAATTCTTGTATATGCAATTAATGCAATTAGTATTACATATTATGCAATTAAAATTATATTTTAATATTGATAGTGTTGCCAGTTGTGTATATTATAACGTCATAAAATATTGAAACGAAAATTAATCTAGAAAAAAATATGCCTGCATAAATGTGAATTATATTTTTAGTAATAAACTATAATCTATTCATTGTACAAGTGTACATAAACCAAAGAGTATATATTGTATATCTCTTTGATGAAATTCAATACTCTTGAGATGAAAAACAAACGAAAAGGTATTATAAAAAAAAAATAACGATATAAAAACACTTAGACACAAAATTAATGTTTGCAAAACTTAAAATGTACATTATATTTAGGAGACATTAAGTTACCACCTGGGATAGAAACCATATTTACATGTCCAACCTGTCTCTTTTTTTTCACTTCAAAATAAAAATAAAAATAGGTATAGAAATAAATAAAACGTATAGCCTTTAAAAAAAAAGTATAATATTATATTCTTCAAACTGAGAAAAACGATTTCGAAAATTATTGTTGAGGAGAACTTCTAATTTAACTGAAAAACAAAAAAAAAAAAGAAAACATAAATTTTTAAATATCCTTTTTTATATATCTCTGCAGGATATTTATTTTATTTAAAAATACAAAGAAAATACGTTAGGTACATAAAAAAAATCAAATAATGTTTTTTTTCGGTTAATCTAATTCCTTAGCAATTTTGAAATCGATATTTTTTTGTATTTTCAACTATGTGAATCTTCACTGTTTGTAATATTACATTAAGGGGAGCGTTGGAATAGGAGACACACATTGAAAATAAAATATAGTGCATTAAATTTATCGCTAATGTCAACAGATGATTTACAATCAAGGAAATTAAAATTATTATAAAAGTCAGAAACACTTTAAATAAATATTGAATATAAATTTAATTAATTTCATAGATAAAAAATTTACGTCATAAACTGTTTTTAAATAATTTCAGCCCATATTAGATCACTGTGCTGAAGTTATTGATTTGAACGCTTGTTTAACGTTTTTCATAATAGAAATTTTTTATAGATAATTTTTATTTATTTTCATTATCTTTAACATCGTACACGCTTATAATTATTAAACTTGATGAAAAAGTTTAAATTTCAAAATATTGTACGGTTTAAGAAAAGTGTTCCCATTATAGCGGCCGTAATATAATGTACGAAAATAGATATAAAAAAAGTGGCCGTAAAAACGGTGTTTAGATATATAAACATAAACATTCCACATTGAATTCATAATTTGGAATTCAAAACGGCCTGATAATATTTCTCACCATTATTTAAGGCCGCTCTCTAGAAAACCAGAATATCTAATTTGTGTAGTCATAGTCAATGTGCACTATACGACGGCCCACTTTCTTAGGAAACCTTTGCTTAACAATCTTTTATTTTGGTCAAAATATTACTTTTTTAAAAATTGTTCGGAAGCTTCAATAGGTTTTAAAGAAAATTAGTGTACCGAATTGTACATATATTAAGTATAATAATGTCAATTGAAAGAACTTAAAAAAAATCTTAAGTACATTTGAAAACGCTTTCCGCCCTGCAATTTATGTACAACATTTTTTAATTTTTACAAATTTATAACCCCAATGGATTCAGAGTTCTAAAATTTATTTTTTATTAATTTCAATTTATTAGTTTGTTAAAATAATGTTAGTGTAAAAATTATATTTTGTAACATGTACTCGGAAAATATTTTTTTATGTACAATTTTGGCCGAAATTCCCAAAATATGATTGAAAATCTTTCCAGTTCGGCCTATTTTTCTTCAGAAATTGTTTCGACTAAATTCGCGACTAATATCTCTATCAATCAAAGAACCATAAATATGACGCAAGGACTTCTGTCATTATTACACAATGCCAGAAGCGAAAATAAAAGATCTGAAATAAATGTTTATTGTAAAAAATTTTCTTTATTTAAAATTTTCTTTATTATATGTTTTAAGTTTAACTAAAAATTCCACCAAGTTTAATCAAACCTAAAATTAATAAAAACAAAAATAAAACCAATAATAAGAAAATTTTAAGGCAATTTTAAGGATCATTGCTTTTATTGAAAATCTTTTGACTTCGATATTTGCTCTTTTGGTGAATTTTAATAACGTTGGGGAATTAAAACCAAACAATGTATACCTTTTCAATAATGAGTTTCTTATTTAAAATGAAAATTTATATTTTTTTGTTTTCCTAAGGCAGATAAAAAATTGATTTTTTATTTATTTTTTTTTTTTGGATAAATATCATGCCAAGAAAATTTAATCAATGTTTTCTTTTTTCATTAGTACGTTCAAAGTTTTTTAATGAACTTTAATTAGGTAATTGAGATTGTAAAATCATTATAAAAAAATTGTTATTTTAAATAATCAAAATTTATATGTTTCTCAATTTCAGCCATAGAATTTAATTTATTAAGTAAATACATATATATATCTACAGATATATTAAAAACTGTTGAGTATAAACTTTTTTTGATCATTAAGTTCAATATTAATCTTTTTTATATATCATACTTTATTATAAGTTTTAAGATTATTGTAGCGATTAGATATTTTAATATATTAAATTTTTAAAATAAAAATAAATTTGTTTTGTATTTTTTTTTCTTTTTAGGTATAATACTAAATTAGCTTTACTCGCACTGCCAAGTGTAATATTTGAGCCAAGATTTCGTGGCTCAATAAGAAATTTAGTTTATTCTGATCAACCTGGTTCACCAACAAGGCGTCAAGAAATGAAAACTCCTCGTGATATAAAAGTAAGTTATAAACTATATTTTTTTTCTCTATTTGACAGAAATTTAGGTAAACATTATTTGAATAATTAACTTTTACATTTTATAAGTTTAAATAACTTTACTCTAAGTCTAGTAATTCTTGCTCAAAAGTCTAATGATCTTGTTTGAATAACATTTTTATAAAAATATGACGATTTTTTGGGAATTCTGTCTTTATTTGGGCTTGTCAAATTGACATAATATAATCCAAATTTTTCTGTAAACCCAAAATTCCATTCAAAATTGTCAATTATACTCCAAACAGAATATCCACTAACATTGCAACCATCATTTATGGCGTTTAAAATGGCTTGAAGATGTTCTTTTAAGTAACTAATCCTCCCTTGGTCATCTAATTCGCCATCATCAGACCAACCATTTTCGGTAATTATAACTTCTGGGTTATCATATTCATCTCTGATAAATTTTAAAATTCCTTCCATTCCTTCTGGAACACTGTAAAGCCAATCAGATAATGCACGTTTCCATTTTGGATCAACAGTCATATTAAGACGTGAATCACGTTCCCATGATGGATCATCACTCTCTGTCGTATCAGCCAATTCAACATACCTGGAAGTATAATAATTTAACCCGATAAAATCGCCGGCGCCCTGAATAAGTTTTCGCCATTCCTCACTTAAAGTGGGTAATCTGGACCACTCACGTTTTTCCTGCAAACTGTTACGAGCAATTTCTTGAATCATTACTGGAGGATAATCTCCAGTTTTGCTGTAAATTGGATGAGCTAACCATCCGAGCATAAATTGCATAGCACGATCAACGACTTTATTATCATTACCTTTAGAAAAAAAGAATCTGCTACTTATAGTAATTCCAATTTTATTCGGCCCATATTTTTCATAAAATTTCTTCTCATATAACCGATACGCCAATGCGTGTGCTTTAATTGTATAATCCATGCACAAGTAATCAGCAACTCCAGCTAAGTCTATCAACGGAGGGTAGGAAGCTGCACCTTAAAATTGATTTAAATGAATTACAAACTGTTTTAATTATAAAAGACCTAAATATTTAATATATATTTTTAAAACAAAACTTCAATTAGAACCAAAAGAAAGAAGTATTATTTTTTTGCGGGAATATATTAAAGTAATCAATGATATTATAAAAACAAGTTCAGAACTTTGAATATGGGGTTTATAGAAAGCCGATTTTAAAGACAATTATTTTTACTCTACTTGCTTTACTTACCATAACCAGGTATACAATAATCGAATGGTTCATTAAAAGTCACCCAGTGCTTAACTCGATCACCAAAATAAGTAAATAGAACTTGAGCATATTTTTCAAAATATCGTAAAATAAGTGGATTTGTAAATCCACCTAATTTTTGTAATTCTTCTGGCAAATCATAATGATACATGGTCACCATTGGTTTAATACCATTTTTCAGCAGCTTATCAATGATCATATTATAATAATTTAATCCAGCTTGATTCAATGATGAAATATCTCCATTTGGCATTATTCTTGACCATGAAATAGAAAAACGATAGAATTGTAATCCGACTTCTTTAATTGCCCTCAGATCGTCATCGAAATGATGATAAGAATCAGCACCGATATCACAATTTGAACGATCTCTTATTCGTTCCGGATGTAAATGAGTGTATGTATCCCATATACTCGGTCCTTTTCCATCTTCATTCCATCCACCTTCAATTTGATAAGCTGCAGTTGCAGCTCCGAATAAAAATTCTTTTGGAAAAACCGCTGAACTACTCGCCACCGGTATGTAATTCAATAAAGTACTCAATATTACCGATAATATTGTTAAAACTAGAAAATACAGCATGATTCGTTTGTTGGTAGTATTATTAAGAACTGAAATATAAAATTAAATTTTTTGTTATTTTTAAATAGATTGCAGAAAATTCAGATAAGCCAAAAAGAAATTTTTGTTTTGAAGTTTTGATACAAATACTTTACTTTAATCTTTAGTTTAACTTTTTTTTTTTCAAGAGTAATTGATAATAATAAACAGACTAACTGATAAGGGTGTTTCTAAAAAATATTAATTATAAAATTTTGTATTAACAGCATTTTCATTAAAAATATTTGTTATTATTTATTTTATTTTTATTTTTATTAATTTTATTCATTCACCAAAATTAAATTTTAGCATAATACATGATTGTCTATCAAATTATATTGAAGAGCTACACACCACTACCTTTACAACCTATATAGATCAAAGGGGTTATTATTTTAATTTTTAAATTAATTAGAAGATTAATATTTTATATTACTGAATGATTCATAAACTACATATGAACAATAAGCTATTTAATTCTAGTGATTTTGTCTGTCGAAATTTATTAAAAAATATATGTATACAAATGAAAAGAAAATTGAATTTAAAAAAAATTATAAACGAAATAGAGTAACTATTGATTCAAATACAATTACTGTGTAATCAAGTACTGAAAGCCTAAGATATTGAATTTTTACAGCTCTTATATTTTTGTATATGTATATGTTATGTTATACTCAATGTTTTCAATATTGATTTTAATCTTCTTTTAATGAATTGAAAATAAATATATACATATAAATAATTTTTTTAATTTTACCAATTATTATTTTCAAAAGAATAAATTTTACCGCAAAAGCCATGAAATTGTATATCTTTTATTTTTCAATAAAACAAATTAGAAATAAAAAAGAAAAAAAACGTTATCATAATGCCATGCCAATAAAGGTTAAAGTTCTAAAAATGAATATAAGTAAGAAAAAATAAAAACTGTCCAAATAAATTAAATATTAATCTTCAATTATGAAATTTAATGGAAAAGGTTTTGAATACACATATTTTCATTCTGTTTTTTTTTTCTCTTTTTTTTTATTGAAAGAAGAGGGAAATCTTTGTTTTTTGGTTGTCATTATTGAATAAGTAATTTTTGTAAAATTTCTTAAATATTTTTATTATATAAATATAATTTAAAAATTTGTGTAAACAGAAATTTTTATATTTGATAATCTTCTTAAAAAAAAAAAACAAAGATTAAAAAAAAATATTCTTCTTTTTTTGTAGTAGATACACATTATCTTTTATGTTATCTCAAAATATAAAAATAAGAAAACATATATGTACCTATATCAATAAAGCTCTCAAATAAAAAATTTTCTTCCCATTTATTATGTGCACAGTTGAAGTTATTGTTTATATAAATGCAGATTGTTATTTCTAATTTTTTGAAATTTAATAATGAATGACATAATATATAACAGAATTAAATTTTAGTTGTTAGTAAAAAAAAAAACAAAAAAAAAAAATAATCTAATTGCTGTCATACTTCGAAAATTTTTTTTATTATCAATAATTAATGCAATATTAAACTTTCCTATATTTCAAGACTGCATATATATCGATTTAAAGCATTTACCCTTAGTGGTTATATTAAATTCAACAATCATATTACATATATTATAGTACTATATTATTTTATAATTATTATTAGTATATATTAATGTGACATGAAAATAATTTTTTATACTCACACAGGAAACTTATGAAATCTACATTGTTCCTCCTTCTTCCTGTGTGAATATAAGTAATTGCTTTCATAATCACATTACTATTTATGGAACTTGTAAGGATTCAGGGCTAACAAAACCTGGCTTAAATCATCCTAAACTTCAAACATAATAAAAAATTTTGCAAAATTTTAATTTATTTATGTATCCATTTCATACTAATACGATATACAATATACCTATACTATATATACTTGGAATAACCCAATGACATATTGCCCATATGTACCTTATATTATAATTTAAAAGCTATTTTTATTCCGTTTTAAAAACTTGTTAAACGTCTTGTTCACAATACTTCACATCTTTGCTTAATTATTCTTTTATGCTAAAATGGTTATAGTTCTCAATTTAATTCATGGGCTTTTCTTCTCAAGACTCTGTATTCGTGATTTTTATTTATTTATTTTTTATTTTTTTCAACATTATGCCTCCTAAATATTCATAACAAAGCAAAACATAAAAAAAACCTAATTTGCATAATTTTTATATAATAACAAGAAAAAACAAATATGTATATAAAATAAAAATAATAAGTCCAAGGACACTGTGCTTACATATCATTCTCTTCTAATTTTATTTTAATTTTTATGTTCTTGTGTCTGTTAGAAATATTAGTTTTTTATTTTTTTTTTCTTGCAAATATAAAATATAAAATAAAATAAAAAAAAATAAAATGATAAAAACAACACAATTATTATGATTATAATAATTTCCTATTTTTTTATTTTTTTTACGTTTTTAAATACATTTAATTCTATTAAAATATTTCCGCAAATATTTTTTTTATGTCTTGCAAAAGCTTAAAAAACTTGTTTGTTAAACAAGCAAAAACAATAAAAAAAAAAGTTTTGCAAAATTTGATACACAAATTAAAATAATCGTTTCAAATTAAAATATTTTTCATCAAAACGTAAAACAAACAATAATTTTATAAAAAAAAAAAAAATAACAAATTTTAGAAAAAAAACTTTTATTTATTTTAACGCTCAGACTTTTCCTAGACGTCCAAATCTGTTAAATTTTGTTTTTGACGTCTAAAAGTAGATACATTTTATTATATTTTGTACAGAAATTTTAGAATGTTATATGTTATATGGTTATATTTTTATATAGACAGAACGGCGTAGGAATTTTTATTTACACGCACAACTTAAATTAATTCCACATGGAATTTATGATATTCTAGAAAGCTTCTGAGATTTCAGTTCATTTCATCCTTTCAGCTCCCAACGACAGTCGAAAAGGTGGAATATATAGTGTACTAAGAAAACTGAATTAAGTAATGTGTCTTAGAGAAACAAAAAAATTATATTTAGACCCATTTAGATGTAGTAATTCGACAAATAAATTAAATCGTGAGTAGCAATAAAGCAAAAAATTATTTTCACAGTTTCTTAATTTTCCAAACAAAAATTTAATTCACCATATTTTTTTTATGAATTTTTATCAAGTGTTGTTAGAAACATATTAAACGACCCTATATGAATAAACATTTAAAAAATTAGTAAAAAATTATTAATTGTCATAACATAATACCATATTATTTGTTATTAGTCTCAATGTTAAATTTATAATTATGTAGTATCTACATTGGAATCAATGTAAAAAGAAACCCTTTAGTTTATTTATTTATTTTTTTTTATTAAATTTTTCAAGTTTCAATGATTTAAAAAACTTTTAAGCATTGACAAAATAAAAAATAATCCTTAATATCTATTAGCAAAGGCTATTAAGTGACCACTTAATAGATCAAACACAGTTACCCCTTGGTAACTACGGTTATACATAATGTATATGGGAATGAAGTAAATATAAAAACAAAATTTCTTTTATGTAATACACCATTAATATACAATGTATATGTATTTATTTTTGCTGTCAAACTCATATGTTATACAGTATACGTTAAATTCCCAAAAAAAAAAAATAAAAAAAAATTTAAGCAAGTTACAAAATTATTATATATTGAAACTTTTCCTACTCCGAACGAACGTTTATTAGTGAAATAAAGCTTTTCCGAAAGTATATAAATGTCTTAGAAAAAAAATAAAATTGTAAGCTTAAATTGATGTCATTAACCATTTTACATCAAAAAAAAAACTTATGTTACAGGTTCACTATCTTTAATCAAATACAATTATTAAAAAATGTTCATACATTTAAAAATGTTCAATTTTGTACAATAAAATATACACAAGCAACATATCTTACGTCCGTACATATATATTTTTAAGGAAATTAACAGCTTACGGCTTGACATACTTATATGTATGTTTTCATTCATAGGATTATTTTCAAATATTAACCATTCTATACATAAAACTAGGAAATTTATGTTGTTTAAAGGAATATTATGGGTATAACAACCCTTAGCTTTCTCAATTTAAGTTTTTTTTTTTATTTGTATGTTTATCGACCTAAAACAAAAACCTTTAACACTTTTGGTGACGGATTTTGAGGAATTTAACAAAGTGTGAACATGACATTCATTTCATTGAAGAAAAAAAAATGAATAACATGAAATGATGAAATATGTGTAAACGTTATGTATCTACATTTTTCACCGTATAGCATATAATATATTTACATTATATGAATACATAATATACATATATATATGTATTAGTATTTAATACATGTTTTCTATATTCATGCTCATGAATATATTTTATGTTGATTATAAACCAATAATATTGTTTTTGATTGTAATATAATATCTTGCTTTAAAAAAAAATTATTAACTTTTTATTTTAAGATTCAAATAACACAAATTTAAATTTTTTTTCTAATTAATATTTGAAGTAAATCAATTTAAGTTAAATAGTTAGATAGGTGTTTTATTGAATATACACATTTACAATCACACTTAATAATTATAAATTAGAGAACTTTCATGATAAAAGAACTTTAAAAAATATGTCTCCTTATTTCACAGATAAATAATTCTTAAGTTTTTCAAATCTTAAATAAATATAATATCATACATTTTAAAAATATTCTTTCACTCCTACAAAGGCAAATCTTTATAGAAATATCTAACAGTAGTGTGTGCTATTCTATATTATGCACTTAATACTAAGTAATAAAATAAAATAAAACTCTTTTTTTTTCGCTTTAAATATAATAAATTTTTTTCAGAGTTATAATGATCAATTTCTTACACCTAATCCTTTTGTTGCAATTTGATCAAAATTTAATCGAGTGCATTTTGGACGTACACAATTTGAAAGTACAACAAACAGTTTTCGAAGTACGGAATAAAATTGTTAAACAGTTATTTCGTCACGCCATTTGATCGACAAGTCTTTTGATTTTCGTATCTTTATTCTTTAGTTTAGTAATGAAAAAATTGGGATGAAATTAAGGGGTGATACCAGTTTATCATTCTTTAAAAAATATTTTTTAATTAAAATATCACAGACAAATATAATATATAAAGACGAATAAATCCTTTTTTACTTTTTTACTACGAAAAATAACAGATGCTTCCAATTAGCTCCATTTCATAGTATTAAAAAAATATTAAAAAACGAAGTACGTACGTGTTTTCAATAAGTCAACGTCCGTCCTAAAGTAAAATACTATAACTAATAAACTGCCTAATCGATTACAATTTTTTCAATTCCAAGATATGCGTAATATTGTTTACTTTCATCTCGACTTAAAGATGAGATTCCACAATTTTAGGTTTGGGAGACTCTCAACTATATTTTAAATTTTTTTAGTTTTCTTAATAGATTCCAGGTAAATAGATTAGAGAAACTTTAATACGAGGATAAGAACTGGAGTTTGGATTTTGATGAAAACTGTTCTATTTGTACAATGGTATATTCGACTAGATGATATTGGTACGATACGAATTGTGAGATATTAAAAACGTGCCCTATACTTTATTTACCTATTCCCTATTTTTTTTTTAATTTAAATTTATGAATATTTTCAAAAATACTATTTAATTAAACGGAGCTAATTATATTTTACATACCAAAAACTATATATGAATATATTTGTTTGTATTCATTATATTTCTCTGTTCAATGTACACTCCCAATTTATTTTCGTTTTATTCGAATATTGTGGTGACATGCAAAATGTGTTAAAGTTAAAAAAAGAAAAAAAAAAGAAAATTTTCATTAAGCTTTTAAGCTTATTTTAGTATTTTAAATCTTAAGAAAAATTCTTTTCCTGTAATACTGAATGAAAAAGTTAAGGAATATTAGCTTTGTAAAAGATGAGATTATTATATAATTTTTATTTCACTGCTTTTTACTGTTCACATAATGTGAATTTTTGTGAATAAAGTGACGATGTGTTATTTTATCACATAAGATATATATCAATGTGTAAAATATTATGATTAATTAACTGTAAATTACTTTAATGGAAGGAAGAGACAGGAAAATAAAGTTTTTCCGCTCAACATTGATAAAAAAAAATATCTGATTTTCATGTCATATTTAAATAAAATCCGAAAATATTTGTTTATTAGATATTAAAGACATATATCGCACCTTGATAATTCAGCTGTGTTACTTTTTTTTTTCATATTGTCTCTAGTATTCATCTAAACTGGCTAATAATTTAAAAGATTTTAAGTAAATATTATATAATTTCAGAAATTCTTTACAAATTTTTTTCAATTTATTTTACTGTGAGTGATTGATTAATCGTACATTTTCTTTATAGATTCAAAACTTTCAAACTTGTAATTCAGCTAATAATGAGTGAAACGAATAAATAATATTATTTTTCTTTAAATGAGAATGAACCCAAATGTTGAATTTGTGGTTAAAAAGATTTTTATAAGAATTTCAAAACTTTTAGATTTAAAATAAGTTCATAAAATGTACCAAAAAAGGAAAAGTTTCAAACTTTTATTCAATTTAAAATGAGAAAAAAAAATAAAAATAAAAATAAAAAAGGATAATAGCTTCTGGCCTCAGAGATAATGAAGATAACGTTGCGGTTAAAAATAGCATATTAATCTTTTACGTCTAACATAAGTATATTCAACCTTTTTAGTGCAGATTAGCAAAATATTTCATATCTTTTGCAAAAATAGTACATTTCTTGAAATATAAACTATATGTGTACGTAATTCTATACTTGTATGAGAATTAAAAATAAAATAAAAAGAAGAAGTAACACGATTTTTTACTAACATTATTGATTAGTTTAGATATTTAGAAAAAAAAACAAGGTGTCTATCCCTTATTCAGGCTGTAAGATTCCAAGGCTAAGAAAAAAATAATTACTAAGTAATTATTTTATATAAATTTAAACGTTATTTAAAATCAAATCTGTATAAAATCCAACATACCTACTATTATACTTAGTACTACTAGGAATAAATTCTGTTTAATGAACAAACTTTTTTTTTTCCAAAACTTTTTTTTAACACCAATCAATCAACTTGCTATTTGAATTTGACCATATCTGATGGCAGGTGTTTGATGATAATCTTAATGTTATATGACACTGTTGTTTAGAATTTAACTCTTTAAACGGCAATATTATTTAAAAATTTTTTTTTTTTTTTTTTTAAACGTAATAAATGAAATTAAATTCGATGATAAAATTAGAAAAAATTTGCTGCTAGAAATGTCCGGAGAAAAATATAAAGTATTATATTATAGATACAAAAAACTTTTTTTTGGAGGGAAATAAAGAATGTCTTCTGCTTTCAGTGTTTATATAAAAAAAAAGAAGTGATAATTCAACAAAGAAAGAAAGAGTAATAAATATTAAAAAAAAAAGTTTTATGCTTTGTGTTTTACCATAAAAACACATTAAAAGATTACTAAGGATGTGTCATAAACTTTCATAATTTTCTAAATTATCAGATGTTACCCGAAATATAAATGAAGAAAATTTTCAAGGAAGAATAAAAAAAAAAATATATATATATATATATATATATATATATTGAAGAAAATTAAACACATCATCATCAGCGACAGGTTTATGGAAAAAATTTTAAATTACTGTATAATACCTACTACCTTGATAAAATCTATAGTTACTTTTAATGTGTTTGTGTTTAATGTGTTTTTTAATACTTCAAAAATATTTGGGTTTGCGAATGATTGTTTCGATCACTTCGAAGGAATGGACGAACTAGCCAGACAAATTCACTTGAAAATTATTCCTCTCAGTTTACTTGATAATAAATATTGTGAATTTAATATCTGAGTACAAAATTAAACTCAAATATCAAATGGATGTAAAATTTTACTTGATATTGTTGAAAGAGATAAATAAAGAATTTGAATTATATTAAACACCAATAAACTCGTTACTTTCAAAATTTTTTGTTTTCAAACTAAATCGAGAAAAAAATTTAACGAATAAATTGCGTACCAAACTACAAATCAACTTTATTATATAATTAAAACAAGATTTTGTCATTTGAAGGACGAATAATTATAGTGTTTTATTCGTACGCCTATGAAATTATTGTATAATTCCTTTTTTATATCAATAACAAATCTTTGAGAATGAGAAGGAGTATAGATATAGCATTTAAAATATATATTTTTCAAGTAATTTATTCTCCATTAATATTAATTTATATATTAACTTAATTCGCTTATTTCAACAGAAAACCTGCCTAAAATGTTGACAAAAATAATTCATTATTAAACTTTTACCAAATAAATCGTTCTCATTTATTAACAGGAAAAACCTAATTTTATTCACCAATAATTTTTAACAACTTACTTAAATAATATCAATAAATTTTCCAAAAAAATAAAAAAAATCTGACAAAATTAATTTGTTTGATAACATAATCCCAATCTAGGATTTTTTTTTCTTTCTTTGAATATTCGTATACTTAATAAGCCGTAAAAAAAAAAAAAAATAAACAGCTCGATAAGATTGTAAAAGATTGAGAGGATTAAGTTGGAAAACAGGAAATGGACCATCTTGTTTTCAAGAAGTTTAAGTTTAATGTATTTTCTCTTTGACTGGAATAAAAAAACAGAACAAAAAAACAACAAATTTTGTATTTACTCAACTAAAAGATTTATTTATTATTTTGTACTCTTATCTCCTTGAAAATCAAAAAATATTTTATAACCAATAAATACTACAAAAAAAAATTTATATATATATATATATATATAAGAAAATGTATCTAAAAGTACATGGGCATATATATATATTTTATTAATTTTTTTTGTCACAAATTTGAATAATAATAATAAATATTTTCTTTTACACCAATTCCATTTTCCTTTTCGTTTTTTTTTTTTGTTGTTTTTTAAATAAAAAAGTCATAAATTTTAAATAAAGTTAACATAAATCATTGTCTTAAAATCTCTTTTTATTTTTTCTATCCCCAATCCACTTAGAAAACATACATATATATATATAAATATAATGTACCTATTACTTATACTACATTATAAAAGCCCATCTAACAAATAAAAATATAGTGTTATAGTTAATATATATAAATATATTAACTAATGGAAAGAAATATATATATTTAACAAGTATATGTTGTATACCAAAAATACAAAAAAAAAGTGTATATATAATATTTATAATATATATATGTAGGCATAAAAAACCATTAAATATAATTTTTTTTTTGCTAACACCATAAATTGCGATTACAAAAATAAAAAACCTCGAAATATAAAACGTTTTTATGCAAAAAAAAAATTTCGGGATAGCAATTTTATTTTTAAGATTCGATTATGAAGTATATTCTACACTATGTTCGCATTAATATTTTTTTTTTAATCTTTTGTGGTTTGACTTTTATACTTAATTGAGTCTTATGAAGTATCTCAATATCGTCCCAAAGAAAGACTCTAAACGTCCATACTTATGCTCTATAAGTGTTGTCTTTTTGTTTGTTTTTTTTTTTTTATGATTCTTTTTATGAATTTTTTCGTAGTAAAACTCTCAAAAATATAAAAATAATAAACCACTAATTAAAATTAGCAAAAGTTAAATAAAAAAACTTTCAAAAATTTAGTTATTAATTTAGAATTAATTATTTGTTTAAATTAAGAATAAATAATAATTAATAAAAAAGATCAAAATATAAATTTATCAATAATTCTGAGTGAAATTATAAAAATAAATATATAGTTTTTACAATTTTTTTAATTTCTTATTATATATACCTTGGGCCTCGATTTGTGTCTAGATTTGTTCAAATCAAGACCTAAGAAGGTTAATTAATATTATTTTCGATAATATCAAAGTTTCTATAGGTATGTTTAAACTTTTACTGGCCTTTATGAAGATAAAGATTAAACATACATGTACATTTATGTATAATATTTTTGTGTACATATATTTTAAATAATAATATTACGCGAAAGAAATTATCTTAAATATAAATAATTTCAGCTTCAATGATTTGGAAAAATTTTATATGTGAAGGTTTTTCGTTATTACAGTCACCTTTTTTGTTATTTTATTTTGTTATTATAATCTATTTTATATACATTTATTTTTCTAGTAAAAAAAAAAATAAAAAAAAATTGCAAACAATCCCGTAGATAACAAAAAGAAAAACTTTTCTTTTGCTTTTTTTAATCTTGTGAATAAAATTTATTTTTTATGTTGTTTTGATTTTAACAATTTTCTTATAAACTTTTAAAAATATGTCAAAAAAGTTTTTTGAAAAAATTTCAAAAACTTATTTTTAATAAAACTTAAATTCGCTCATCATTATCACCCAAAACTCATTTGCATACTAGTTCACATAAAAAGTATAATAATAAAATTTGTAATTTTTGTAAAATCTATACCATTCTGCTTACTAAATCAGATACGAACTCCTCTAAACACATTATAGATTTCAGACAAAAGGGATTTGAAGTAAAAAAAAAAAACATGACCATGATTACTTTGTGGACTCTAATATCAAATATTAAAGAGACTTCAAAGAGAAACAGTTAACTACGTACTAGATTTTCCAAAATATTTAAGTAAAACATCATAATCATGGTATTTTGATATGAAAATATTAAAATTTTTTGTTATTCTTTCCCAGGAATCATTTACTTTCTATTTAAACAGAAAAATTTAAGAAGAACCTAAAAATAAAATTTATTGAAAAGCTTTTCATTTTCTCCTATTTTCATGCCAAGAAAAAGAATAAAAAGTAAAAAAAAAAAAAAACAGAATAAGAAAAACAGTAATAAAAATATCAAATAAAGTAGCTTTAACTTTATCATTTGCACGTGCAGAAACGTTAAAAAATTTATGAATACTATTTGTGTATTGTTGTATGTTATATACCAGATATATACTTACACATATTATGTATATTAAAATATTTGTTAATTTTTTTTTTTTTAAATATCAAAAGTTTCGTTTCGTTGATAACTTTTCTCAGTAGTACGAGAAGTAACAACATATATTTTAATTTATTATATAATATATTTATCATTATATTATGTACATTGAAACTATTTTTAATTCAAATTGATAATAAAATCAATGAATTTTAAAAGTGCTTCAAAAAACTAGTTGGAAATATTTTGGACTATTAATTCTTTTTTTTTCCCGCAATTTCCAATTTACATATTTAGATAATTTCCACTAGAAAAAAAATAACATTATGTACTGTTGGTGTACACTTATTTATATCAATTAAATAATTTTTACATAAGTGAAATATATAGTAAATGAGTATTTTCTCTTTATAATGAAATTTAGTAAATTTTGCCTTAAGTTAAAATTTAAAATTTAAGTTAAAAATTTTTAGGTTCCAAAATAAAGGACTTCATATTTTTATTTTATAATATTTACTCTTCAAATATTGACAAGATTAAAAAAAAAGAAAATGAAAAATTCAATGCGGTTATTTACCTAAATAATTTATTTAATGTTTCTTTACATAGAATATTTTATGAAAATAAATGGCAAAAGATGTAATCGTAAATATTTACATCTGACGACATGAGAATTTTAAAAAGAATAAACATAATACTGTAATAACAATTTATTTTTAAACTTTTTCTTCCTTTCTTGAAAAAAAAAAATAAAAAATAAAATAAAATAAAATTACACGTGAAATTTCCTTTTAATAGAAAAGTGTACAAAAATCCATTAAAAATTTTTTTTCTTTTTTTGTAAGAATGAAAAATTGGATTTTATTGTATTTTATAGTATAGAAATAGAAAACATGAAAAATAAAATAATTAATATATGTATTAAAAAAAAAAGTTTCAACTTTATTTATTTTTATTTATTTATTTATTGTATATTTTAAGCTATCTACTTAAATTGTCAACACTCATTCATTTTATTAAATATTAAATATATATAAAACTATTTAATAACAATAGTTTCTTACATATACATACATATATTCAAAACATTTTTTAATTTAAAAAATAATTCAAAAAAAATATTTTTTCCATGTAATTATTATAAATTATTATAAATTAAAATCATTTTTCCTTCAGGACGTTTGGAATTATAAATTTTTGCAATGAATGAAAATATTGTGAGAATCTGGTGTCTAAAATTTACTTTTAAAAATCAAATAATTTCATTTATAAAATTCCCAGTTCACAAATCCAACTTGAAGAATACAAAAGTTGGTTAATTTCTATCCCATTTTTGGTGTTTTATTTTTATATTTAAAATGTAAATAAAAATTAAAGAAAGTTTCATAAAACGAAAAAAATTAATTTTTAATTTCCATAATACACATTCCAATTTCACAAATGAAACAAGATAATAATTTATAATATAGTCACACATTAAAACGATTTTTATTTAAATATTTTAAGTGTATAATTTTCTGGTCAATTACTGTAATATTTAAAAGATACACTGAAAAATAAAATAAAAAACAGCATACATTGATTATATAAAATAACTATATGTACTATACTATATAACATTAACTATGTATTATACTATTACAATAACCTATTATTTTAAATTTATAAAATTAAGTTTCACTTAAAATTTGAATATTTAATTATTTTTCTACTTTTACCTTCTTTTTAAGCATACAATAATGATACTCATTAACTTAATCTTAATCATAAAAAGAGATTATAGGTTTTCTTGAATAAAAATCCAAAAAGTCGTCTTCTGCGTTCTATAACCAAGAAAATTTTCCAATTTTACTGTAAAACTTTTAAGTACTTTAAAAATATTCATGTCAAGAACAAAATTACATTTTTGTATTTAAAAGAATTGAAAGGATTCTTTGATTTTCTTCTTTAGATATAATAATGAAAATAAATTCATTCTTTTCGCATTAAATTGATAAAATTTACTTGCTAGTCTACAAATAAAATTAAAAAATTTATTATATCTAGTAAATTATAGAATGTTTCATTTTATAATTCCGTTCTTAAGTTCTTATGCACTTAACCAATATTTTGTGAGCGGCTAATTTTTTTTTCTCTAATAAACAAAAATTATTATCGTTAAATTGCCTACATAATTTCATAATTTTCTTAAGCTTTTCATGTCTAAAAAGGTTTTTTTATCAGTCTACTTAATATACTTGTTAATTTCAAGATTATTTTCGCTTCGATTATATATAATTCCAATTATATTATTTATTGTAATTATTGTAGACTGACTATTAAAAATAATTGTAAAGCAATATTAATTTAATAAATTAAAAAATATTATTATAAACCTCCACAGGAATTCATGTTTAAATTGAAGAAAATTCAGAATGCTGGGTTATATAGAATATTAAAAACGGGTCACGGGAGGTAAAGTAATTTAAATGAAACAAAAATTTTTCATATTTATACCAATCAAAATACCGACCGAACAACACATATCATTATAATGCTGGTATATGTGCAATATGATATAAATATTACGTTCAGTTTTTTAATAATAACAAAGTACTTTCTCTATAAACACTTTGTGACAATTAGTTCAGGAGGTACCCTATAAATGTTAATGGTATTAAATTGAAATATATGTATATGTATGAAACCATTAAAAATAAATATAATGCGGTTATTCAATGAAAAATTAAATCCATTAAGCAAGCCATAATTTAATATAAGGATTATAAATATATGATAATATATAGAAGAAATTTTAATATCACATATTTGTATCTATAGGTACTTTTTATTGTTGGTTAGGTACATTATATTATAATATTGTGAAAAAAATAAATAAAAAAATTAAAGGAAAAATATTTTCATGAAAGTCTTTTAAAGAAAATCTAAATTTAATAACAATAACAAAATTGTTTGTTTTTTCGTTTTATTCAATACGTAAATATTAAATTTTTTTTTCAGATCATTACTAATTTTATGCTTCGGGGTTGAATTTTGTTGATGTTGAAAATATTTGCTGCCTACTATATTTCAAATATATCTTTTTAACAAAATGTTTAAATGAAATACAAAAAAAAAAATGAATTAACTTTCAATATCATACTATCTACAATAGCATAGTTTCAGGCAGTAATGCGTTTCAAAACGGAATATTCACCTACCTAGTTAAACAGATTCAGGAATATTTAAGAGTTCAACTATTTAACGAAAATTTCCTTTTAAATAACATGTTCTGTCTTTTAATAAAATATAGGTACATCGTACATATATAAAATGGAAGCAATCCTAAGTTATAGTTTATTTCGGATATAGTTTTTATTATAAATATTCGAAATCATAATTTATTCAAAACATAATTTATGGATATGTTTTTTTAATAAATATATTATATTTTTTTGATTTTGATTAAACAAAATTTAATGAGAAAAACTTTTGCCAAAGCAAAAAAAAAATGTGATTTATGTGCGTGGGAGAAAAAAAAATTCAATACATAAAGCATAAAAATTCGTGTAGGATAAAAATATTGTTTTGTGGATATAAATTATTTGTGAAAATAAAACATAATTTTGAAGGTAAAAGAAATAAAGTTATCAAACAAACATACAAAAATATAATTTGTCTGAAGCAATTTTCCATTTTAAGCACTTACACACAAATCAAGTAATAAAAAAAATTCATTAGGTCTTAATAATGATGTGTAGCATTATTTTTTTTAATTACATTATAAATGAGTCAACATCACATGTAAGAAAATATATACTTATTTTTTTACATTAATTATTAAGTGAATTTTGTTAATTTTAAATATATTAAAGTGAAACAAAATATCGAAATAATAAAATATTATCTCTTTAAATTAGAAAATCTATTCCATAAAAATCAAATCTCTCAAATTTCCGATTTTAAGAATACAATTTAATTAAAATTTTAAATCTTTTAAATGTTAATTTTACTTCATTTAACAATTTCAATTCTCAAGAAATAGTGTTTTTAAAAATAAAAAATAATTAAAATATGTTATAAATGTAACAATCCTCATGCGTATGAAATACATGGAAAACGGGTTAAAAAACTTACTTTTAAGTTTATCAATGAACGAAACAAAAAAAAAACAATCAACTAAAATTTATTACTTCTAATTATCCAAAATATAAAATTAGCATAAAAAAAAACAAAATATGTCAACTTCTGAGTAAATATCAATATCAGCGAATTTATACATAGACCAACAAAAAAATGTATATATCAGTCTAATGTACCTGAAACTTTTTTTTTAATAAATATCAATCTAGAAATGATAAAAACCTAATTTTAACATCCTTTTTTTTGACAGGAAAAGTTTTTTATCACTTTATCTTACAAAATAGAGAACCTTGCATAATAAAAAAAAATTCTTTAAATTATACTTTTTTATTATGAAATTAGTCCTTCAACATTTTATTTTTTCAACAATATATTGTAATGCAAATTTTTTTGATAAATAAAAATTTTGAATTTTTTATTGCCCTTCCTCAATTTTTCATTTTCCTCTTTAAATTTACATAAATTTATTTTATTAAAATTTCCTTTGAATTTTCAAACAGAAGTGAAATAACAAAATTACATACCAAAAAAAAAAACATAAAAATAAAACATAAAAGATATTATGTTTTTTTTTTTTTTTGATATTTCATTCAAGGTAAAAAATAAAGTTATCACTGTGAAAATATCTACAAAGAAAATGAAAATATATATGAAATGGAAAAAGGGTGTAAAGCCATTCAAAAATTTTTATATTTATTTGTTATGTCGTTTAGAAAAAATATCAAAATTTTCAAATAAAATTGTAGTTACTTATACTTTTGTTTTTTTTTTACTGAAAAAATAATCCAACATCTATCCAACATCTATGCACTATTATTTTGTTTAATCTATGCAAGACTTATGTTTTATTTAAGTTAAATTAAAACTTCGCAACTTATATTGTTGTTAACAGAACTTTACATTATATGAAACCGAATATTACAAAACATATTGAGAAATTCAACATATTTTTACATAATGTTGCAACTTGTTGTACTAAGTGTTTTTAAAGAATTTTTTAAAAAGTTCATTTTATGATTTTAAATTTACAATTATATCAAATATATAATGGGGCGCAATAAATGGTACGTACGTAAACGGCATAACATTCATAGTATGAATATATAAAAAAAAAATGATAGTTTTAGATGTATACTTTATACGTGAAATTAGATTAACTGGTGCTTTTAACCATAACCTACAATAATGTCATAGTGTGAGGCTAATTTGAGGTGAAAAAAAAAATTCAAGGGTACGTGAAACTTTCAAATATTGTTATTAGCGTGTAATTTTGGATTACAATAGTAGTATTAGGAAAAAATATTATTATTATTATTATTATTATTATTATAAAAAAATATTTCTTAGAAATTTATTAAGTTTTTTTTTGTTTGAAGTTAATTACTCCATTGAAATATTTTGCACTAAGTGTAACATATTTAAGTTGATATTATGAGCTAAGTTAAAAGTCAACGAATTTACAATTAAATTATTTCTTTTTGTTGATACACAGAGACTGATTAAAATCTATAAATTTTGTAGTTCTACCACCTAATAAATATATCTGGGGACACATAACTTAACTTATTTTATTTTACGAAGATCACTATAAAAAAAATAAAGATTTGAAAAAATAACGTTTTAAGAACTTTTTCTTTGCCTAATCGCTAAGAATTTTTTACAAAATTAGTAAAGGTTTTTTTTTTGTTTTTAATATTATTGCTCATAGACTTTCGAACAAATATTTATTAAAATAAATCTTCGCATCGTAAATCGTTTTTAACAACTTTATAAAATTATATAAAATATATATATATAGAGTTATCAATGTCCAAATTCTTTAATTTAAATTAAATTAAATTAATTATTGCCAATGAATTAAAAACTAAAAGCTCATGACACCAGTTCTAATTATATAAAAAATTTAGTAAATAGTTATACCGGAAATATACTTTTTAAGGAATATGACTCTGCTGAATTTAAAGCCTTAAAAAATTTTGAGTTGTAAATATTTTTTACAATTGTTCTAATCAAATGTAAAATTTTTATGTAACATTATCATTGTATATATATATACATAAAATAATGTATATGTCACACTGTTTTAGAATATAAACAGAATTATTTTCAAGATATCAGAAAATAATTGTCAAAAATATATCACTCATTTTTGGTATTGTTGAAATGATGATTAGATCATAACTGTGCTTCAATGTGTTTTTAATGGTTCTTAGATCTAAATCTAAATATTGCGTGACTAATAAAGTTTAACGTCACCAAACCAAAAATTGGTTTTTTTCTTTCTTGTTGTTTGGTAAAGTAAATAAACTATAATAAACAAAATTAAACTATTTTTTTTTGCTCTATTTTATTATAAATGTTATATATTGCTAAAAGGTTAGGCACAATAAGTATAAAGATTTATTGGAATATCAATTGATGTCGTGGAATGAAGTATGCGATGTGTCATATTTCTCTACATATAATAAGCCATTCTTTAATTTAGTCTCTTCAATGACACTTAAAAAAAATTATTGTTAAAGTTTATTGTATTTCATTTGTACCTAATCAAAGTGTTTTCAAAGTCTTACAATGAATTTATTTTTAAGCAAAAGTAAAAATTTCCAACTTCATTACGCTTTTAAATTGAGATAATATGAAAAATAATTTAAAACTTAACGTTAAAAAACCCATATAAATGAGATTTTAATTATATTTAGCTGTATGTTTATTCAAGATAACTTTTCTCTGCAAAAAAAAGGGTATCCAGATTTTCTCCTTGTTTTTTAATTTTTTTTAAAATAATATTTTTAGTAAACTTTCTATAAATAGGAAGCTTGAAAAAAAAAAACATTTATTCTTAAAATTTTAACTATATATAGCCCAAAAAGTTTTTTTTTTTTTTCAAAAACTTTATTTTCACTTGAGGTTTGAATAATAAATTTAAATTTGTGCTGAAAAATTATATATCATATTTAATTTACACACAACAGCAGTAAAATTCAGTATTGAAATTCCTTTTGGTTAAAAAAAAAATTAGCCATATAATATATTTATTATGAATATAATATATACAATATATATACACAAAATAAAACTGTACAAAATATGTTAAAGCTAACGTAGACTATATTATTTATCTTCTATGGTTTTTAGATTTTGGAATATTTTATTTTAAAAAACTTTGATTTATTTTTCAATCGGTTGATGGAATTATTTTTTTTTATATTATATTTTATCTTATATAATTCGGTTACAGTGTTTAACAAAGTAATGTTGACTGGATTTATGAAAATAAAATATGAATATTTTCAAATCCTTCTCTCATTCCAAAATTAGTACTAAAATTATTTACATTTAGTTGCTTTTAAAATGGCATTACTGATCACGCCACTTGAATTAGTTTCTCACATTTTTTAACACTTTTTGACTGGAAAAAATAAAATAATAATACAAAAAAAAATTGGTTAAAGTTTGTTAAAATGTCCTTCTAATTTCTTATTTAGAAGGACATTTGAACCAACTTTAACCAATTTTTTTTTGTGTTATTATTTTATTTTTTTCCAGTCAAAAAGTGTTAAAAAATGTGCAAAGCTTAAGAAAACTGTAAATGTGTTTAAAGTGTGTTGAAAGTACGACGGACCTCCTCAAGTTCGAGGAGTGTACATAGCTTTATACCTATTATATTTAATACCAATGCACCAATGTATATATTTATTCATCCATTAATTTGATTTGAAATTTATTTTTTTCAGTGTGGTGATGGACCTTGTGATAATTTGGAAATTCCACGAGATAAAACCACAAGGGTAAGTTAATTTATTATTATTATATCTATAATATTATATTTGCATAATACTTTGCACTAACGACCATAGAACGAATTGACGGAAAAGGTGAAGAAAAGAAAAATGATGTCTGCAAAATAAAATATTTCTTTACCTTGGAGTATACTCATCGTTACTGATGCGGTTCAATACCTTAAACTGAACTGGAAATAAAAGTTGAAATGTTTTTAATTTTTAGATCTACGAGAACGGATGGATTTTCATCTTTCTTTCAATTATATAAATCACAAATTATGTCAAAAAGTGAAAAGAAATATTTTTTTTTGTTTCAACCACAGACCGCACAAAAAAGAAAAACATGCCGCACTTGCCTTACAACCAAATATAAGGAGTATTTTTTTTGTACCCTAACCCTGACAAAGGGGAGTATATGAAGGAGTAGTGTAATATTTATTATTCGGAATATATTTTTATATAAAAAATTTAGTTCATTTTCAAATATTCACCTAATGGGAAAACTATAAAAGAATAAATTGTTAATAAAAGTGCTAAAAATCATAATAGAGATATTTTGTCAGCGAAATTAACTTTACTTTTCATTTACGTTTACATAGGCTTTGAAAATTTAATTCGATTAAAAAACAAATATTCATTAATTTCCTTTCAAAATAAAATATCACAACACTACAAAAAGTTATACAGAAAGTTAACTTTTATAAGTATAGAACCTACCACCTATAACCTGTCAAAAATCGTTAACACAATGAAGCCAAAAATTATGCATGCACAAAACCACAAAAAACTTATGGAAAAAATTACATAATGTGTAAAGATTAAAAGATTTCTAATTAAAATCAGAATAATTTTAAGGCACTTTTAAATTTCTCTCGTGTATCAATCAAATTTAATTGAAAAGTCAACAATATTGTATCTTTTTTTTATTTTAAATGAAATTTTAATCCAAAAAGAATATGAAATGAAAAAACAAACAATAATAATAATTATATAAACATAAATACGTAAAATAATATATATACACATTTATATATTATTTGAAATAAAAAAAAAATTAATTTCCTCTTTTAGAATGATTCTACTTGAAAAAAAAATATTATGTTTGTTCACTTATTTTTACATCTTCTGTATTGTGGCAAAAAATAAAAATTGTAATATCATTTTGCTCCAAATAACAATTTACATCGGAAACATAAAAATAATATTATGTATATATAAATAGTTACACATGTAACAATAATATGTATTTTTTTTTCATTTTCTCAATATAATTCCAATACTATGTCCTTGAGACCAAAAAAAAATATTTATCATTTGATTATTTTCAAATTTGTGGAGATAAAAATAAAAAATTAATTTTAAATTTACCAATAGGATTTTTTGTTTTTAAATGACATTTAAAAAGAAATTTTTGACAATCACTGTGATATCTGTTTATATATATATATATATATGTATATATTAATATATATATATATATATATATACATATATATATATCATATAATGTTGAAAATCAAAAATATCTTTAGAAAATTTAATTTTATTAATTTGAAGTTTAATTTGGATACATTTATTCGCAGTTGGTGTACGATTTCATATAATTTCTATTCCTTATTTAAATTTTGTGGGTCTTTGGTATTTTTGACGGAAACTCTTTCGAGTTTAAAAATGGTGAATTAAATATTAAGTGATAGGCATTATTTTGAAAAAGAAGACAAAAAGCAGTATATTAAGATCTTTGAACCTGAATTGAATATTATCTTGTCTTTCTTTTTACAAAAAAAGAAAACGATTCCACACACCTTCTCAGATAATCACTTTCTACCTTGATAACGACAATATTACTTCAATTTCAATCATTAAAACAAAGTTATATTTAAAAAAAAAAAACAGTTAAAAAAATAGAACCAAGAAAACTTGGTTGCAAAATTCTTTGTTAGCTAAAAAAAATTTTCGTTTTGAATTGAACAAAACGTCACGTTTTGTTGCCGTAAACAATTATTATTTTATCAAACCTATATAATATGTACAACCGTAATATCTTTATACTAATAATAATTTATAACCACTCAGGCAATGTAATATTCACCTTGATCAGTAAACCTTGATGTCAATGTAATTTTTACTTTAAAATAAATTAATTTATGAAAAAAATAATAGAAAATAAGAATATGATTTTTTTTTTCAATCAAAGTATATTTAAAAGAATACATTTCAAAGAGGTTTCTATGTATAATCTTAATATAGGAACAAATATTTTAAGTGCATTATTTATTTAACTTATATGCTGTATATTCAGGACAGGAGAGAGTTTCAACGAAGCCCAATAATATTTCGGGGCCACTACGTAAATTTATCAAAAATTTGTCTTTTTTTTCTAATTTTTGCTAATTTTGTTGTAAAACCAGTGTAGAACAGTATATGGTAAATAAAGATTGCTAGAATTAAAAATACTTTCTAATCAAAATACTAAATATTATTTTAGATTCATTTTAGGTTTATTTTTTAGTACATTCAATGAAATACCATGTAGTTAACGCTAATTTCCCACAAAATGCATCAAGAATTTTCTTCTCAAGTACTATGCAAAAACACATCATGTAAAAAATAATATTATTTTGTTTAAAATTGAAAATATTGAAAATCAATTTCTCGTAATCAAACTATTATGAATTAAAAACGAAAAATAATAATAATAAAATGATTTCAAGGATAAATTCAATTCATAAAAACAAAAAAAAAATGATACTAACATAATAAAAAACCACAATTTTACCTTGATAATAATTTTATTTTTTTTTATTATTTATTATTGATGAAAAAAGTTTAACAATTTTAAACCAACCAATCAGAAGAAAAAAGGCAAACGATAAAAAAAAAATTGAAATAATTGAACAGATAATTGGTTTTTGTTTTGCAGCTACTTTTTATATTTAAAAAAAAGAATTTTTTTTTTTTTTTGTTTTCAAGTTTTAAACTTTTTCAATTAATTTTTATTATTTAGCAATTTTATTCCAAATAAGATTTCAAATAATATGTTTTCAAGAAGTTTTCTATCGCATTTCTGAATATAAAAAATAAATAAATAAATAAATAAAGTTTTGATTGTACACTGATTTATATATATATATATATTTAAAAAATTATTTTCATTTTACTGAATCTCAAAATCACAAAAAAAATCATTTTATTTATCTTTCTTTTAAATAATTTAATAATTAAGTAAATATAACTAACCTAAATACTTGAAAATTTTATCCATTAATTTATTTGTGTCAGTGGTCGTTGATAATAATAATTCAGTATTGCTATATAGTGCGGGCAGTCGTTTTTGCCACTAAGCCTCCCAGTTTAACACTTTTACTATTTAATATCTTCCGTTTTCTGTTAAAACACATACTAACTCAATTTTTGGTTCAAGTTGAGTTATTTAAATCTATAGATAAATTGTAGTTATACTGCGTTAAAGAACTTCCAATAAACTGGCTTTCATTTAATTTAAATATGGAAATACTACAAAACTTGTATGTAAATTAGTTTTTCTTCGAATGTTATGAGTTGGTTAACTCTCACAGAAACACAACGATATTGAAGAAATTTATTTTAAGAAAAATAAAAACCAAAATTCTTTCAATCACTTCATTTTTTAACAACAATGAAACCTACATTCCCAAAGGACATTATATACAGACACCAAAAAAAAATTTAAACAAAATAAATAAATATGAAAAAAATGTCATTATTTTATCATGAAATTTCCCATTAGATTTATTTATTTTTTTTATTATTAAATTAAAAAAAAAAAAATACTTTTCGGGTTAAAAAGCCAAAAGTACACGTGCCAAGATCAACATAAAAAAATAACAAAAATAAATAATGTAACATAAAAATTTAATGAAAACCAGCATGTGACTTTGCATAAATTTATATCTCGTTATGCAAAATAAAAAAAAAATGTTATGAATAAAAATTAATCAAAGTCAAAGAGTTGATTTTAACCCTAATAATTTTTGCTCTGATTATGCGAAGAAAGCGAACAGAGGTTAAAAATTATGTGTCACCATATGGTGCACAAGACTAAATTTTCATATAAGATTTACTAAGAATTATTGTAATATATACCTGTATGCGGGGAGGAAGGCCAATATATAAAAAAAACATGGAATTTTTACCTTTTGTATTTCTATATACATATATGTAGGTTTTTACATGCAAGGTTAAACTTCCAACCAAAGTTTAAATTAACATTTTTTTTTTTTTTTTCAATTTTTAAATATTCTTGTTGATATTTTTAAATTAACCACATAACAAAATTTAATTAAAAAATTAATAATAAAAAAAAATTATGGCATTGCGTTGACAGAGGACAGTCATTATTAATTAAAAAAAAAAAAAAAATGAAAATTACAGAAAGTTGTCCTTATATTTCAGAATTTGTTTTATAATAATAATAATGTATGTCCTTTGTACATGTATGTTTAAAATAATGATTTCAGAAAATATACATTAAAGGTTTAAATGTGCGCAATTTGTGTGAAATTTTATAAACTGTTATTAAATGGTTCAAAACACAGGAATGTGCTAAAACAAATAATAACAAATTCTGTTATGTTTGAGAACTGCCCTTAAGATTTCGATTCAAATTTGAAGTAATTTAAAGTTAAAATAAAACCCAGTTTTATTTTGATTTTTTGTTACAAAAACCTGTTTGACTTTGTTTGTGGAATTTTGAGCCAAGTTCATTCTTTTAATTGGCTTAATGAACATCATTCTCCATAATGGTTTTTTCCCAATCGTAACAATTTTGTCCAACATCACATACAATATAAAATTTTTCCAATGTATTAGTTTACAATTATTTACGTATACAAAATTGCACATAAGTTGTACATTTTCAAGTTTATTTTAAGCCCAACAGAATTATTAAAAAAATATCCTGAAAAAATATTAAGCATTTTGAGGTCAATTACTTTTAAAGCTTGCACATTGTTCAATATGTATATACTGAACTAGAATATCTGGCAAGGTGATCGGAAAAATCCATACAAAACATAAATAAAAAAAAAATCAATAAATAATTCTTTCGAGATATAAAACTTATCGAGATTATTATTTTAAACTTTCAAAGTTAATTTATCCTTGAAACAAAATTCAAGTTGAATTTTTGTTGTAATAAATGTATATACTTTATAAGAAATGTTTTACAAAACTATAAGTATATCCATATATCATTATTATTTACTGAGAGAAAAACTTGTTTGCAATTACATACAATTATTAGGAAAAAAAATTTATAAAACATTATTAGATAACATTTTAAAAAATCTACTACGAAAAAAAAAAAAAAAATGTTTAATATCATTCCTCAACTCAAAGATACTCTGAGTTGATTGATGTGCAAAATAATCTTATTACATCTAACTTTAAAACAAAGATGAATAGAAAAAAAAACGATAAAAATATTTCATTTTAATTTCGAATAATAAAAAAAGAAAAAAATATTTCCTTTTAATTCCAAATTAAAAGAAAACAGATTTAATAAGAAAATATCGAATAAAAATAAAAATTTCAAAAGTCCTTTGAGCCATTTTAATTTTGATTTTTATTTAATTTTTAGTCGGAAAAATGTAAATGAATACAGAACAAAAGTTGAATTCACAAATTTCAAACTATAATTTCTTTCAATAATTGAAAATTTAAATTTTTTTTTTCTTTTTATAAGAATTTATCAGTTGAAATAAAATTTGGATTAAATTATGTATTTTGTGTAGCTCAGATATAGTTAATAATTTATTGAAGAGCATTTAAGTACATTTTACTAAATATGGCTCTTCTATATAATATGTTTTTATGATTGCAATAATTTAATAAGAAGTAAGAATTTCGTATTTTATCTAAAAAATATGTAAGTAATAAAAAAAATTATATTCGATTAAAATTAAAACATTAGAATGAAACTAATAACTAAAAAAACAATAGATAATCGTTAGACACTAATAAGTTAATACGATGGCGCGTTCAGTTAACTTCGTCATAATTTATCGTGCCGGTGCCAATAAAGTGCTTTAAAAACAGTGACCATCATTTTTTCCAGAATGCAAAATTTAATCGAATGCAACATGAATGTATTTATTTCTTAATTTTTTTCTTTTGAAATACTTCAGCTTGCAAAATTCTGAAATTACAATACTTTCCTTTCCTTTCATCATCATAACTATAACAATCTCGCCAAAAGCAAGAAGAATTTTTTTGCTATTTAACAAAAAATAAAAAACTATCGCAAAAAAATATTCTCAAAAAATAATAATTGGGAAATTATTAAACTAGAGTAAAAAAAAAAAAAAAAAGTACGAAAAAGAAACTTTGAATAATTTATGAGAAAATTTGAAGCAAAAATAAAATTTTACATAACTTTTATGTTTTGTCATCGTTTTTTATTTTTTTTTCTTTGGCATTTTGAATTTAGAATTTATTTTAAATGATTTTAATGGAAATGCACTTTCGAATTTAAATAAATTTATAGTTTTATATATAATAAAATATTTGTAAATTATATATATTTTAACATAGTACATATTTTTATTATCATTTTCATAATAAATTTACTTTATGTGGATTTTTTTTATCGAAGTGACAATTATGGATTCTAAATATAATTTAAATAAGATTTAGTTCTTTCGTGTTTTTATTAGTTTTTGACACATTTTCAGGATATTATAAAACTTTTTAACTATTATAACGCATTTTTTAGAAGAGGCTTCCAAATTTTTTTGATTTAAAATTTTTAAAATAAAGATTTTTATTTCTTGTATATAGTAAGTTTTATGAATTCGACAAAATCTTAGAATCAGATGTTGCAAAAATCAAGATTTTTTTTTATTTAAAATCTATTTTAGAACCATTTAAATATAATTAAAGTATTTTGGTGCCCTAAATCTTTCAAATCATCTTATGTGCGTTGCTTTAACTTTTAGAATTTTATGAAATAAATTAAATTCTCTAGAAATATTGTCCTTAAAACATTTAACCAAAAATGTATAATTTTAATTAATTAATTCCATTTAGTGTAATACTATTTATCCAAATATGAAATTGTTAAACAAATATTATATTTTAGGGACACTGGGCTTTTGTTACACATAACATTTCCAACAAAAAAAACCCTTCTTTGAGAACGATATTCTAAATGTTAGAAAAATCACATTTAAAGTTTTCTTTGGCAATGATAATTATGATGAGGAATTATTTTTTTTTTTTTGTATTTCCCTATTTCCCTACTAATTTTTAAAACAAAAATAAAAAGCTTCTAGACTGACATCCTTTTCATCCTTAAGGGCTTAATAGCGTAAAATGAAACATAGAATGTAATTATTTTAAGTTAAAAAAAAAATTAGATGAAAAAAATAAAAATTAGATGAAATAAAAAAACGGCACCAAATAAAATATGAAATTATAATTAAAAAAAGAAACAACACGAATATGATTTTAAGCTAGACAACAAAGGATTTTGGGCCAAAACATTTTTTTTTTGTCTTTTGGCATTATTATTAATTACCAAAAAATTAAATATTTATGTCAGACGAAAAACAGAAGGAAAAACATAATATACAACATAACTAATAAAACAAAATACCAATTGTTAAGATTTCGATATATTTAAGCTCATGTCAATTTAGTAATAATGAATTTTAATTTTATTTTAATAATATTTCAATAACAAGTTTATTCCAAACAAGAAATACCAATATGATACCACAACCGCAACACAGAATGCGTTATCATTATCACAAGTTGAAATTTAAAAATCATTAATGTTAGCCATAATTATCGCAAAGTGCGAATATGAGACATTTAAAATTTTATCATATACGAACCATAATAAATTTTCCCATTTAAACAACATCAAAGCAAAATGCAGGCTTTGATCAGAATATCTAACTATAAGGACAACAGATAATGTAAAAAAGATTATGACTTATTTTACAATTTATCAATAAAAAAAAACAAATAAATTTCTGATATGTAGACTTCGCTATGTTATAAGCATAATTGCTTTTAAATAAAATTAATCCCTATATTAAGGAACCATAACTGAATAAAAATAGTCACTTGATTACTATAGGATAATAAATAATAAATATAAACATATCGATATATAAATCTCGTTTCAATTTTCAATAAGTATTTTAATATTTTAAAATTCGTAATCAGCATTAGTATAAATGTTTTCAAATCTTTGAATGTTTATTTTGGTACTTACGACAATAATGTATACCACCACTTGCTAGTAAAATTCTAATAAAATTCTACTAAAATTCTTTCATTATAACGAGTTTAACAACATTTTTAATTTTATATCTAAAGGGGGAACTATGAAAACTGTATAATTTAAAATATAAGATGTATACTATTTTACTATTTTATTTTATGTATACTATTTTATATTATATTATACCATACAAATTTTCAATTAATGATTTTCTCATTATTTTAATTAAAAATTCTTATGTAAAATGCTTTCGATTATAAAATGGAAAATTAACAATTTTAAATTGATTTTGGTGTTCTTTTTAAAAAAGACATTTTATTATTAATATTGTATATAACTACCATATATATATTTAAGTTATGACATAGATATTTAATTGAAAAATAGTCACATGAGCTATTTAAAAACTAAGACTTTGTTGTGGAAATTTAACATATTATTTTATCTACAGCTTATGAACAACTTAATGACTTATAGAAATTAAGAATTGACTCTTCGTAAGTCTAAATTTTCAAATATTTAAATTTTATACTTTTAATAGTTAGTCAATTGAATTCTATTTGGAAAGCGGCACAATAGTAAAAAAGTAGTGAGCTTAAAGAACGATTTCACAAATTTGTTCAAATTATATTTTATACATAAATAAAATAACAAGGATATCTCGGTACATTGTTATAGTGTATAAATAATATATCTATTAATTTTATATCAATTTTAATAAATTTATGCCTCTCACAAATTGTGTATTATTATGTAAATAACGATAAAATAAAATAGTATATCTATAAAATACATAATAATATGATCAAATTAATCGTTAAGTTTTATAATATTATACATATACATTTTTTTAAAGTAAGATTTGCGATTAGCATAAATCAATTATGGTATTAAATTATATTTTAACATTTGTATAAGAATTTAATATCAATATGTAATATAAACTGTCTAAACTTAATATCAAATAAATCTAAATTATTATGTAGTTGGGTATATAAATAAATTTTCAATAGATATAGCTTAGAAATGCTTGTTCTATAGTTCATATAGGAATAAATCGAATATGTTTTGATGTAATAATGAATTATTATACAAAAAAATCGTTTGATTCAATTGCTTTTTTTCTTCCCATAAGTATTTGAATATTTTAAATTGCAACTCTAAAGTTTCAACTTCTTAGAAATTTATTATTGTAATATGGAGAACATATACCCATGGACGTGAACGTTAGAATGCAGTATGTGTAATAAAATACTGCAGAAAATTTTATTTATTAAATATTGAAAAACTCAAACTTTATTAAATGTCGAAAAACTCAACTTCGCGCAATAATTGTTCATTTTTAATTTTGGATTTTTTGAAAGTAAATTATCTTAAGTTTTCGTTAAATTATTTTTTCGTTATTAAACCTCATCATTACATGAAGCAAATATATCAATCGCATATTACTCTTACTCATTAATGATATTGATATTACAAAATAAGTTAAACTTTTCATGCTAAAAAAATTTATTGTTACATTGATCTAGAGCAGAGCTGATAGTAAAATTGTATTTTTATTATTGATGTTATTTGGCAAATATGTATTATGATCAAACAAATAATATAATACTCATAAAATTTTAACATATAAATTTATATTTTTAATAGTGTTAAAATAATAATAAACATTAAAATTTTTTATCCAGATTCAACATAAACATACTATGATGGTTAAAAATAAAAATATATATTGTGTACATGATGAATATTAAATAAGCCCGAAAACACAATTCACAAAATTTTTTTTTTAAGTTAAATTATTTTTTCTTATGTTCCTGCAATTTTATTACATGGGTTTTTATAACGAATAAAATATCTTAAATTCTCAAGTCCTTTAACTACATAAAATTTCACAATAGAGTTTACATGTCCTTTTACAATATAAACTTATAATGTGACTTAGTTATCATTATTTTTAATCTGTCCCCAGAACAAAAAAGAAATTAGAGTGATTCATTAAAATTAATAAATATAATATTGTTATTACAAAATTTAACACGATTTTCAAACCAAAAATGTTATTTAAATAGATTATGCATAAAATTATATTTTAATTATACCATTCAAAATATATTTCTTAATGTTGGGCATAATTGAATTTATATTCGATTTATAATTTAAAATGTAGTTATAAGAAAAACTTCATTATGTTCGAGTTCATGTAAATCATATATTATGGAAAATTAATTTAATCACCCCAACATAACAAAAAATAATTTTATTATCTTTTCATTTTATCCTTTATAATATTTTTTATTTTGCAGGGATTACGTGGTGGTAGTGGCAATATGACAGATGCTTGCGAACGACATGATCCATGCCAAAATGGTGGTATCTGTATATCAACAGATTCAGGACCATTATGTGAATGCAGAAATTTAGAATATGAGGGCTCTTATTGTGAAAAAGGTATGTTTTATAAAAATTTTTTTTTTTTTAATTTTATCTGCATTTTACCACAATTTGTTCATTTTTATGTAAAAAGTACATTATGCAGAAAAAAAATAACGTAATATGCAAATATGATGATAGTAATTAAACCTACTATATAGAAAGCATTCTTAAAAAATTAATAATATTTTAATTAAGTACAAGAAATGTTGATGGCAAATTATTTCCAGTACATACCACGGATATATGAACAGGATGGTTATTTAGCATACATTTTTCGTTCCAAAAAAAAAATATCCCTAGTTCCATTTATCACCTCTGGTTTAATCGCTTATGTTGTTTACAATTTTTTTTGTAAATTGAAATATACATTTAACAGATTGCGATTAGTTTTTTATGAAAAATTCATCACCTTTGTAAAATTTTTAAATGAATAAAAATGCAGGTAATCAGAAAAAACAATTTTTTTTACTATATCCGGAGATAGTATCCGTACAAACTATCGAAACTTACTTTTAATGAAAATTTTAATCTTAATGTTGAATAATAGATACAAGAGTTTTACCACCTTTTCTATCTCATAAAAAAATTTTCTAGAACTATCAAGAAGTTCTCAGACACTTTTTTTTTCTCAAAAATTATTGAAACAGAACCTATCCTTCAATTAAAATACAAAAATAAATTATGTTAGTCCGATGAATTTTCCTAGTATGTACCTGTTAAATATTTTGAAAAAAAAAACTTTAAATTTGCTGTATCGGTTACATTTCAATTATCATGTTGAGAAATTTTCCTTCCGTAAAATATTTTTGTCTCCTAAACGTCTGATGTAGATATAAGATTCGTTTGGGAGTTTAGGAGTTTGATTAAATCAAAATAAAAGTCCCTTTTCTTTATACATTATTTCATAAAGAATATTCGAAGTATTCAGAAGGTTGAAAAATATATATTAAAAACTTCAAGAAGACTACATAGCTAATGATTTCTTTAAGACAAAAAAATTATTGCACAACAGGGAATCTATTTAAAGTTAATTTAAAGAAAGTCATATTAAATGTAACCTTCACTATATTAACTCGATCTATGCGTCGATAAAATTTGTTAGATTTTTTGTGTAGAAGAAAAAATTTCTAGATACCTAAATATTTTTTACATATATTACTTATAGCATTATTTACCAAAATAAATAAATAAGAATTAGGTATTTTTAGAAAAAAAAAAAAATTCTGAGAAAATGAAATTTTCACAATAAATCCTTAAATAATTTCTAATGAAAATTCTTAGAATATTAATTTTTTCCAACATTATGGTCATATCTTTTGGTACCAAAACTCTGGAAATTCAATTTTGGATGTCTAATATAAGAGATAATAAATATGAAATGTCGCTATGAAAATTTTGGTGAGTGGGTTATTGAAAATACGTATTACGTAATACAGTTAAATGTATTAGTCTGTTGAAAGAAAAAAAATGGTAGAACCCAATACGACACTTATTATCTCTTTTAATACGTTTCTAATACAAACGATGGATAAATTAACATATAACATAAAAAAAATTCTCCAATAGAACTAGCGACGTTCAGCAACCTATAAAATTGTTAATTTTTTCATACAAAAAAGAAGTTATGAAACTTTGTTTAATAACCCTAAAACTTTTCCAAAGATAAAACTTAAATTATTTTGTGAATGCTCAGCATAATCTTGCACGTATTCAAGTTGAGAAAGGGTTTGATCGATAATAAAAACAAGAATTAATTTCATAATTCATTTACTAAACAAGATCATTGAAAGACATCTATATATGTTAAGTCATATACCAAAGACCATAATCTTTATGGTTTCTTCATAAAATTAAATGTTAAATTGCATGTAACATAATAACTATTATCAAAAGACATATATCCAATGTGTATAAAATAATATTCTTTTAAATAAATATAATACGTGTAGTCAAGGAAGAAATGAACTAAAAATGAAAGAAAATTAAAGTAAAACATAAAACAATATAAAAGTGTTTTACGAAATTCTGAAAATTAGTAATTTATAAATTGTTTACCCATTTTCTATCATTATTGTACATATATGTATAATATATAAAATTTAATGTTAGTAGGTAGGTACCTTTTTTCTTATTTGTAAAATGTACATAAAATAAAATATTAATTAATTTAATAATATTATTTGACTCTCATAAAAATTACCTTTGACTTTCTCGCAATATTAAATGAAAATTAAGTTAAAAGTCATTTACACACAAATAATTTTTTCCTCTATTCGAAATTCAAGTTTTTAATTAAAGGTAAATCATATTTATATTTTTACAAAATTGAATCTCAATTATAATACTATACTTATTATAAAAAGAGAAGAAATTTAATTTAATTCACAATTGAGTGTTTTTCATCTTAAAAGTTTCTTTCTCAAATTAACAATTTTCTTAAGTATAAACTGAAATAATAATTTCTATCAGATAAATTGAATTAAAAATAAAATATGTATCCAATTTCTGTAGTTTGGCCAATTGTCGCGGTATAATTGAAGTATTTACATTATTCAAGATGTATTTTGAATACGTCAATTCTATGTAGACATCTTCAAACATTCATAAATATTACTTTTATATTTTTCAAATTTATGTAGGAAACTGAGATTTAAAGATATCTAAAATATAATTAGTTTATTAGGTTAGATTGTGATGTTAGGTTGATAAGATTGAAAGTATTTCAGATTGATAATTTTTGTGCTATAACATATAGATTCCGTCTCTGTATATTATTATCATTTATAATATCCAATTTTATATTGAAAATGTAACATCATAATTTTATTTGTCTGAAGGTACTTATGTCCAATATTGTTTGAAGATCTTGATGATCCTAGATTTTTATTTATAAGGTGTATACAACACAGTAGGATATTTACTTGTTTTATGTTAAAACTTTTAAATGCCTTAAATAATATTTTATTGTCACTTGCGCGGTATTTAGAGCAAAAAAACAGAAAATTATACAATCTTATACTTCTTATTTAGCATTGAAAATTAATATTAATATCTTTTTGGGAATCACATAAATTAAATTTTAGTAAAATCTTTAATTTAAATATTTTTTTCCACAAAAATTTATACACCTACGATTGCGACGTAATCCAACATAATTATTGCACTTCTTAAATTAGCCACATAGAATAAAACTATCTTCAAAAAAAAAAAAAAAAAGAAGGAAATGGTATACCAAATAGACAACATTATGAAATAAAAATTTAATGTAAAAAAAAAATTTTTTTTGAACAACCATCAAAATGTCATCAATGCACCTGACTGTAATATGCTCATATTCAAAATTTTTTCATGTATGTATAAGGATTTATATTTGAAAAAATTCTAGTCCAAGTCAAGTACAGTTTTTTTAGAGTAAGAAAATTGTTTTTATTTTTTTTAATTTTGTTGATTACATTTTCAATTACATTCCAGATTCTTTTGGGATAAACTCATTGCCCAGATGCCAACTTATTGTATTAAAAAATATGATACAGATTTGACATTTTTATTATAAATAGATTTTTAACCCAAGCGAACGATGTTTAGTAACAGTTTTTTAATTATTTTGATATAATCTATCATATTCCGTCCCACTCACTCATTCTAGACCCGAATATGATCTGAACCACAAAAATAAAATTAGTAAATAGGTTTAAATTGTATTTGGACTATGATATTTTTTTTTAATTTATAGGGTCTGTCTTCATATACTGGACTTAAAATGGAAAAATTTACCAATTATAATAAATAAGAGAATATTTACCTTGTGTAATGATATAAGTATTTTAAGAATGCAAATTCATTATTGACCCTAGAGCTGACTTTCGTACTACAATTTCTATTATAATGAGTTTTTAAATTAACTAAGTATAAATTTATGCTAATCAAAATCATGGATATACATACTTTCTTACATGTTCATAAATATGCATTACTCTCATAAAATTTACATATTTTAAGCAATATATATTTCTTTTTATTTTTAGCATATGATGGATTTCTGTTCCAAAATATGTACATTATTAAAGACAAGAGATATTTATTATCTTTTTACACTTATTATGATATGTATTATATATCATATCATATAACCCAAATTTCTATAGCTTAAAAATAATAAAAAAAAAATTGTTCAATTCCCGGTAAAATATTGCTTTACATTAAAGCACAAAATTAATAACTTTCCATAATTTTCTTATATTTTTTCGTTATTTTTACCAGTGGGACCAGGTGTGAAGCTATAGAGTGCAATGTGAATATTTTTCACACATTTATATTTTCCCAAAGATATATTACACTTAATAGCACCATGGTTTATGATATATCATTCTTCATAATTTTTGAAATAATGCCAAAGAATTTAAATTTTAAATTTTTATACAATTGGCATATGACATGTTTCATTCCTATAATAATATTTAAACTTTAATTCTATTAATGGAATTCACTTTACGTAAACAAATGTTTTGTAGATTTTTCGTGACTGTAACTCATGTTAATCCTTAGACAATTTTGTTAAGACAACATTTTTGATCACTTAAGACTAAAATAGGTTTTGAAATTGTATTATTTGTAAGTTATAGACAGATATCTTTATATTGGGGATATAGACTTTAATAACAAAAATAAGACAAATTCTTCAATTCTCAAAGAAAATTTATGAAAATTATTTGACATTTCAAAATTAAATTATTTAATATTTAAATATTTCAGCTGATCGAAAAGTGAAATTCGTTGAAAAGTAGTGAATTGACTTTAATTTGTAAATACTTACCGCTTACTTCAGTTATTTCCTATTTCGTTGACTTTTGCGCTGACTTATAAATGGCTTAAAAATGTTGAAAGATAACTAGAGTTTTATAATTTGTTAAAAACAATTATTTTCTAAAATTGAACTTAAAATTGATAATGCATAGATTTTGTAATTTTCAAAACTTACAAATTAATTCATTTTAATAATAATGTAAATTGGTGTAAAATAAAATATTTATAACCATGTTAGCTTCAATATTTCAATTTCGTTTTTATCTTAAATCTCACCATAATTAAACTGACAAAAACAAAAAACCATTTAAAACCAATTTAAATTTTTTGTAACACAAATTTATATTTATTTATTCAAGGCCACTACATGAAATTTTGATCAAAACAAGAATTTTTATCCGAAAAAATTCTGTTTTTATTATAATATCAGAGCATAAAAAAAATACATCAATCCTTATCATTTTTGACAATTATTCGTATTTTGTGGGTGAATGAAATAATATTATTTCACACAAAAGTATTTCATCCATAAAATGAATATTATTTCGCCTAAAAGTATATGTATTTTATCCACCTACTTTCAATAATTTTTTTTTTATAATTCAAGCCACAAAAAAATTATCAAAATTTTCATAAATTTCTTAAACTTGGAAAAAAGAACCAAATTAATAAGAGTAAAGTTTAATGACTGAAGTTCTTGGCTTTTTAGTTTTTTTTTTTAAAATACAATCCTGACAGAATAAAATCAGAAAAAATGTTGTTTACAAAACACAACAGATGTTTCATAAGGTAAATACTACTACCATAGGGCATAGACAGCTAAAACAGATTACTATGATAATCAATAAGATTATAGGTATAATTTTTGGTTATCAACTTAACAAAAATTTTATTTAAAAACAAGTTGCGTTTTCATGATTGCATGCAAGAATAAAATAATAATAAAATATCGTCCTTTATTTGTGTATTGCTGTACGCGAATTCGATCCCAAGTATTTATAATACAATTAATTTTTAAGGAACTAATAATTTAAGAATTTTCACCTATGTGTGATCAATGAACATTCAATTTTATATTGTAATTGACTATTGATAACAACAATACAAATAAGTAGGTATGTTGTACGTACACATCCATTTTTTTTCCCTGCAAAAAGAAAATAATTTCAATTTACCATTATTGTTGTGATTTTCATTAGTCCATTGAAAATTGCTGACAATTTCAGTCTCACATTTATATTTATGTTCATCTTTTTTTTGCAGTAATAAAAAAAATTGATTTCAAAATTACAGCAAACTTAAGTATATTCATTGTTGTATATGTTAGGTATTGACATAATAATTATTTATCATAAAATCTACTTGAGAATTCTAAGACGATATAATAACTTTATGGGTGTAACTGTCGTTGAATCAAATAAATTTTATTTACTAGTTATTATAATAAGAGGGTTCGCCAAATGAGGTAACTAGAGTTTCCGATGTGTTCACTTTCTAAAAACTTTTCATAATAATTTTTGAATTTATTTAACATTTGCACAGTTACAATGTAGTACGCAAAATTTATCTCGATTAAAATATTTATCTATTTATTTCACAAAAATGGTAATATTATAAAATAAAAATAAAAAAAAAGAGTTAATTCAGTACAACCGAATATTTCTCAAAATAACATTCTCATGTTGTGTTCTTTACTGAACCCATTCTTGAGTATAAATCAAGACAAAATTAATTATAATTGGACTTCACCGCGAGATAATAAGAGAAAGTCAGATAAGTTAATAATCCAAACTATAGTAATTCATTAAAACGATTTCTGAAATTCCTTTTTTAGAGTGAATAAATTGCACAAAAAAAAAATTTTTTTCTTCTATAACTATCTTTCGTATTAAACTTAAAATGTTTTATATTATATACATAAATGTATACACCGGTATATTCATCTGAAGTTCTATGCTCTTAAAGTAATTCACTCATTTTTGTTATGTATATATAATAGAGAACGTTGAACTTTTATTTTAGGCTTCAAATTTTATTTTTTTTTTCCTCTTCAAGTACACATAAGTTTCTGAAACATAAAACGAAAATTTTGTGTAATTTAATTTTGTGTTTTTTTTTCATACATTTTTTTTTTATATGAACTGTACATACATATATTTAATGGATGATTTAGCAATCTATGTATATATTACAAGAAGATAAGACAAAATTTTAACGTTATATGGATAAAACTTTGGAATATTTCCAATATTAAAAATGTTTAATAAGCTTTAAATGGCAGTATTTTACTTTTATTATATAAGATAAAATTTATTTAAGAAATTATTTTTACAGAAGATTATTTTTTATATAATGTACGTATATAAAAATATTGCTAAGGAAACAAAATTCAATGAAAATAAGAAGTTTTTTTTTTATGCTTTTTATCTAAAAATAAAATACTTTATGGATTACTTTTGTATTGCATAGTTAAGAAGTAAAATATTATTATTTATAAGCTATACTATTCTATCTACAGATAAATATTATATATAGTAAAATATTTCATTCATTTAACATTAACATTATGGTTCTAATTAAAATTTTCCTCTATCAAAAATTATATAAATTTTATAAAATTGTGTTAATTTTATTTTCATTAAATTAATTCTCATTTGGAATATATTTTTTTTTTTTTGTTTTCAGATAAAGCTCCATCGGAGGCAACATTTCGTGGTACCGAATTTTTGTCATATGATTTAGGCCAAACTGGTGCTGAGCCTATTGTAAGCGCACAAGATGCTATAACATTGTATTTTCGAACCAGGCAGCCAAATGGATTATTATTTTATACAGGTAAATAATTATTATGTTAAATAATAAAAGTTTATGCAATTTTTTAAATAAAAATACTTTATAAAAGGATTTATGAATGAAAAATTCAAAACAGAAATGACAGAGATTTTTATTGCAGTTTTGGCTATAATACTTTTATATTGTAAAATTTGATTTATTTAAAGAAAAATATTATGTCACAATTTCTATAGCTAAATTTGGCATAATAAATACCATAATAGTGTAGCTTAAGACCCAGATTTTAAGAATAAAAAATAATCCACAATTTTTATTATATTTATTTTCGTTAAATTTTACATTATAAAACTTGGGCACGCAATAATTTCTGCAATTGTATAAAGCAAAATTTCTAAATATTAACTTCCTCTCAATTTTTTGTAATAAAAACTACAACATTAATCAAAATAAAATGATTTATTGAAATAGAAAATAGAAATTTTTTTTTTTCTATATTTTTCTTGAAATTATTATAATACAACATATCTTCAGTTTTATTTTGAATATTAATTTTTCCGAATATAGAATAAAATATAAGAAGCACGTACATTGTTTGGAAAATAAATTTTTTTTCTTTCAATATATGTATATTCATTTTTTTTTTTAACACATATTGGAAAGCTTTTTTTTATGCCATTAAACATGGTTTGAATTCATATCGCCAATTTCAGTTTTTTTTTATTTCGATAAAAATATGCGAAATCACTAGGAAAAATAAGTGTATTCGTGAAACAATTATTGACGAAGAAAAATCTCATGTGCTAAAGCTAAATAATATTTTCTTTAAACAAAATTTTTTTTTATTGAATTTAACAAAAAAAAACAGAAAACGATTCTGAAAGTAATATATATTTCAAAAATAAAACTGATTTATTGACCTTTTTATCATTTTTCTCCTTACAACCATTTTCTTATCATTTCCATAACTTTTTTTTTTTCACCTAAATCATTTCGACGATCGATTATAATATATTTTTCCACTGCATTAACACTTCGTTAGGATATATACAGTTCATTTAATTTATTGTTCCTAATTTTTGATATAACTAGCTCTGTTTTTTTTTTCAACTTTACTTATTCATCAGTCATTTATTTATTTACCCTATTGGCGAACTTATTGATTTATGCAAATGCCATGAATGTACAGACTACATACATATATAATACTTTTGCTACCCTATTCATACTTTAGCTTTGAGAAAGCCTCACAAATATTTATTAAATATTTATTAAATATTTATCAGAATATAATTAATATGAACTATTGATTCTCTCTTTCATTTACTTTCGCATTCTCAGAAGAAGCAACGTCACAGAAATTTTTAATGAATGTCAATGGTGTACTTAATTAAATATAACTTTAAATATAGAATACTTTAAATATAGAAAGTCTGGTTCCCTTTATGATTGTTAGAACTTTTGAAGAAGGAAAATTAACACATGTCCTTTTGTTAATTTATATCAATTCTAGAATTTTTATTTCTGTTTTGAAAACTTCATAAAGTCATGTTCCTATCTATAAAATTAGAATTTGATAAAAAAACAAAACATCATATGTAGAAAAAAAAAAAGGGTAATTTAAAAATTCTGATATGAAACATGAAACTATATTGTATTGTACACAAAAAAAAATGTACATACTCTATCTATTGTGCATATAAAACACTTAAGTAAATTTTTCACACATTTTTGATAACAAAAAAAAAAAATAGAAAAATTCTCATTACATCATTTTAGAAAATAAAATAAAATCCTTTCTTTCCTTTTTTTTAACATTATAAATACATATATATATACATAACATATTATTATATTTTCAACTGTATGAAAATTTTCAAAAAAAAAAAAAAAAGTACAAGGACATTGAAAAAAAAATAAAAAAAATAAATAATAGCTTGTAGTACTGAATAAAATAAAATTTTCCAAATTCCTGATGTCCCATAAATCTTTTAAAATGAGGAGAAAAAAAAAATTTTTTTTTATTCGTGATTTGCATTCAAGTATCATGATTTTTCCTCTTTATTTTCTCATACAATTTTTTTTTTTTTTATTATTTTTTATTCTATTCTTACAACCATAACCAACATTAACAGGAAAAAGAACTTTTTTTTTTTTTGGTTGAATAAAAAATCAGAGCAAAAAAAAAATTCATGAAACAAAATAAAAATTAAGCATATTAAAAATGTTACTTTGAAATCATTAAACCAATAATAATAAATCAATCTTAATTATGTACAAACTTTAATTCCTTGACATTGAATTTAACTTATGAATAAAATACATATTATAAATGAATACAGTGTTATAAATAAACATTTATAAAGATATTTATATATTAAAATGTTAGAAAATGGAAAATTTTACTTTAAAAAAATGATGGAAAATTTTTGTTTGCTTTTAATTGTTTATTATCACGTAATTATGCTGGATTAAATTTATACTATTTTTATGTATTATGAACATTATAAATATTTATTTATTATTGTGGCGTAATAAGCTTAAAACTGTAAAATAATCAACTCATTTAAAATCTGAGATATTGACATAGTTTTTAATTTATTTATTTTTTTTGTCCCTGTTGTTTGATATTTCGGATTATGACATTATAATTTATAAACAGCATATAGTGGAAATATAAAGCGTTCAATGGAAATTTATTTCAATTGGAAATAAATTTCATTTCGAATTTTCTTAAAAAAATATACATTTTTCCATAATGAATTTTCTTATTGCTGGTTTATGATTGTTTCAGAATTTGTTAATTTATTTTATAGATTTCCAACGTTGAAAATATAAATAGATAAAAAATTTAAATATTTTAATTTCTTATTTTCGATTTAATTAATATCAGAGATATGATAGAGGATATTCGTGGGCTTACGTACTGTGACAAGTTGAAAGCAAAAAAAGTAAAAAAGCAATTTTAAGTATCAATTGTGACATCTTATAGTTACATCTTCTCTCTTTGTTGAATATATTTCGCAACCTTATTTTTCAGTTTATCTTCTTCAAGCAATAAAAACAATTTTTATTAATTAGACATTTTACATAATTTTTAACTTAATAGTGACAACAAATTACGTATTTACGTGGTATATTTCACGACATTTATGATATTTTTATATTATAATTTATTTTTAAATTTTTTCCGCTGAAAATATTTTTAGTTTATTTAGTTTCTTTAGTTTTTAATTTTCCTTTAATTTTCTTAATTGGCTTGACGTTATCTTGTTGGATTCATATAATTATCACTTTTCTTTTCAGCGCTTCACAGAAATTCAAGTTTTTATTTATAATTGATGAATTTCTATCTTTTTTTTTATTTATTTTTTTTTTCTATTAAATATACAATTTTTATAAGTGGCCATATTTCAAAGATTTCGTTTAATATTCATTTTATGATATAAAAAGGAAATTTTAGACATTTTAACTGATTTAATGATTTCAATGTTTTGTAAACTTATGAATCTTTTTTTTTTTGATTTTAATTTGTAGACGTCTGGAAAAAAAAAGGATGGTGAGAGAAAAAAATCGATATTCGTTTCATTAAAAATTTACTTCAAAAAATACCTATTTATTAATATATAATTATTAAATAAAACCTATTATTATTTTTTTTTCTGTCCTATTTTTATTAATGATGATAAATAACATTGAATTTTCCTTTTTTTTTAAAGAGACAAATTTTTTTTTTATTTTTTGCTTTGTCATTGAATTTTATTTTTATTCTGACTGCACACAATAATTAAGGCATATATATGTATATAGTCAAGACGACAACACGGGTGCGTATTACTGTTCAAAACATAAGTTCAAGGTTGTGTATAATATTTCATAAGCACTAAGCTCAATAACATTCTGATTATATAAGTACATATATAGGTAAAAGAAAAATAATAATGTTTTAGAAGAGAGAAAAATAAAAAACTACAAAAATAATATTGATAAGAATTGAGAATTTATTTCAAAGAATTTTTTACAAAAACATTTTTTTTTTCAATTTTTTTTTTTTTTTTTTAACATTTTATATTTTATTTTCAAGGATATTGTTTAAAAAAAAATTTTGCAAGAAAAATTAATTTTTATTTTATATACAAAAAAAAAAAAACGAAATCCTTGAACTTTCGCTAAACCTTTTTCTTATGTCCTTGATGTTGATATTAACGAAAATAAAAATAAAAAAAAAAAACCAAAGACACAAAAAAAATTATCATGACCTTATTTTTTCAACGTTAATCAGAAAGAAAAAATCATTAAAAATATTTTGAATTTATGGAAGCTATATAGAAAATATTTTTTTTTTTATATAAATTTATTTACGTTTTTGTTGAAAAAATACAAATCTCTTGAGTTTTCTAACATTTTTAAAACGGATAATTTTCTAGGATAATTTGTGAAAATTGTAACTTGAGTAGGTATTAACATACTACATACTGTATATATTCATATGTATATTATTATGTATAGTTTTTCATTTAATTTTTTTTTTTATTGTAAATTATTTTAATGACAACTTTGATTTTATTTGAAATAAACTTTATAAATGATTTTCTTTTTACTTATTTTCCAGGACATGGAACAGATTATTTAAATTTAGCGTTACGTGATGGTGGAGTTTCTCTTACTATGGGTCTGGCTAATGGAAAACAAGAAATGCACATAAAACCATCAAAGGTTCGATTTGATGATCATCAATGGCACAAAGTTACAGTTCATCGGAGAATTCAAGAGATATCATCAATAACAAGTTTTTGTCGGGTGAGGAGTGTTTTATAATTTTATTTTTATAACTAATCTTCCATTTTTAAATCTTTTACAGATAATTTGTATTAATAGACTTTATAAATCCGAATATTGTTACAGTTGACATAGTTTAAAAGATATTACTTAATTTGTGCGATTAAAATAGAATTTTGGGTTGAACAAAATCGGACCATTATGTCTAAAAATAACCATAGATGGTTATATTTCAATATTAATAAAATTTTCGACATTATACCTTCGTTAAATAATGACAACCGCGTCTATTTACTTAAGAATTTTCATTCATTTTTTTTCAATACAATTTCAAACAATGAATAATAATTGGCTGACGATATCTCTTTGAGCTTTACTTCTATTTTATTATTATAATTTTTTAAATATCAAAGTTTATATATTCGATGAAAATGTACCCAAGATCTACAAAAAAAACATAAAATCTTACAGAATTTCCAATTACCAATGAACTTGGCATTAATTTTTCACTCAAAGTCGACCGATATCGTTATAATATTCAATAAAATTATTACATTCAATGATATCGTGCATTATGAATATGATTATGAAAATATAGTTTTATGAACGTACATGTTTAAAAATATTGTCCTTCCTTAAGAACGTACATGTTTAAAAATATTGTCCTTCCTTAATAAAAATGTCCTGGTTGGATTATATTGTAAAATTTACCAAACCCTAAATATTCATATGTGAATTTTATTTTATACTAATTTCCCATGATGATAAAATATTTACTTATAGAATATTACAGAACAGATATAAAAATAGATAAATAATAGCAGAAATAATGAATATTTATTGATTTAAATTCATTCTGGAAAAGTTAATTTTTTCTAATAATATTTTAAACCTAAATTTTCATTCCAGAATCTAAATTTCATTTTTCAAAAATAAAATTAAAATATATAATGTACATGTACCTTTACACTTACACAGTATATGTGTTATGTTAATTTGTGGAAAGCCATAGTTCATAAAAAATCTAGTTTTTATTTTCATTAAGATTTTATGAGTAAAATAATTTTATAATTTTTCATATTCCTAATAATTAAATCCATTAAAGAGGACCCGACGAGCAAAAATCTTCTCAAAATATGTTCTTATATAAATGAGGTGTAGTTTTTATAATTTTATAATAATTAAGTTTCAATGAAATTTAACCAATAATTATTGTTTACTTTTTCTCACAAATAAAAGAAAATACAAGAATTCAATAATTTCATGATATCAAAATCAATGATTTTATATATAATATGTAGTAACCAGAAAATATCTAATTTTATTTGATTTTTATATTTTCATACACATATTTCTTGTGTTTGGTTTTATATTTATTAAATAAAATACTATAATACTATGTTTATTCTTCGATTTTTCTATGTATTATATTTTTAAGAGAACCAAATGTTAAGACATGCAATATTCTATTGATTTTGAAAAACTTATATAATTCTAATTTAATTTAAAATTATAATATTGAAATAATTGAAAAAAATTTATTAGCGATCTTCACTTTCCTCAATTGTTAAGCGTATCCTGAACTTTAAATTATTCTAAAATATTTCTAACAGTCACATTTCCAAATAAACCATGAAAAAATTTCCATTAAAGAACACTTCAAAAAAAATTATAAATCTCATCTTTATATTTTGGATTAATTTCTACAAAATTGTTAATTTAAAATTCAACAACAAAATTCTCATTTTTTTTTCTTTTTTTTTTAGTTGGTGACAGTGGTCGATGATGTTTACACAGATCATTCACATATTGCTGGCAAATTTACAATGCTATCATCATCTAGAGTTTATGTTGGCGGTGCTGTTAATCCTAGAGCATTATTAGGTGCACGAGTGCACAATAATTTTGTTGGATGTTTACGAAAGGTTTGTCTTTTAAAATTAAAAAAAAAAAAAACAGAAGTGAACAAACATAACATACACACAACAACATCAAAATAATTTCTTAATTCAAAACAAGAACCATAATGATTATTCACAAAAACACACAAAATAATCCTTCTGAAGGAAATAAAACAAATTTGCATTCACGTAAAAAACTCTGTTCCTTTTAATAGAAAATGTGTTTGTGTTTTTTTTTTTGTTTTTTTTTTAAGTGAACCAAAGAAAATTTCAAACAAGAAAATTTAATAATGTGACTTATACACATATACGTATGAATACATATTAAATTTTCCGCATTTATGCATGCCTTGTTCGTTAATATAGAGTTTAGTTATAGATAAAAAAAAATTTAATATTTAGTATGCAAATCACATAATGTTCAATGCAAAATTAAAAAAAAAAAATTCTCGACAGTTTTTCGATTTAATTGTTGATTTTTATAATTTTCGACATTTCTTTCTTTCTTTCTTTTTTACCTATCGTATTGACAAAAATTGTCAAAACATTATACATATTTATAAGATTATTATGTTTGTGCAATAAAAATTAATTTTTGGAAATTTCTAATTTTATTTTAAATAGGTAATTTATTAATCAACAGTACATAATTACATACACAATGTGAAAACTAATTTGCATATATACTTCTTATTATATTTTAGCATTTAAGTGAACATTACAATAAATTAAAATTCATTTTTATTTTTATTAATTTTTTTTTCAATTTCAGGTTGAATTCTCAGCAGATACATTACGACTTAATTTAATTGATTTGGCTAGAATGGGCTCAAAATTAATACAAATTGCTGGGCGCATTGAATATCAGTGTCCTGTCGGTGATCCACAAGATCCTATTACTTTTACAACAAGGGATTCTCATTTGGTAAAATTTACATAATTTTAATATGTACAACATAGAAAATATTATTTTTTTTATAGTTTTTTTTTTTTTCATTTTTGCACTTATAAAATAAATTTCCAGTTTTTGGTATTATGAACTTAGAAGAAACAAAAGCGAAAAAAAAAAAAAAAAAACAAAAGTTTTCTTTTTATCTCAGAGATATTTATTACAAAGAAGGATAAAAGAAAGTTTTTTTTCTCTCGAATCTGTTAGCAATTTGTATAGCGGAATTATAAATTTCTTTTAAAATTTTCACTTAAAATATTTTATAAAATAATTCTAAAGAGCGAAAAGTTTAGGAAAATAAAAAAAAAAATATTATGCATTTTTATGTACTGAACAAGAAATTATTTTAATTTGAAAAAGTTAACTTTTAAACTAAAATTTATGTTCAAAGAAAATCTGAATTCAATTTTGTTTAAAAAAAAAATAGCTTAATTTACTCAAAATGCTTTTTTTCATTAGTTTCAAAGTTATACATTTAATACTTAAAAATAGCGAAACTCGTATAAATGTTCCATGTCAAAGTTTAAGCAATAATGTCAAAAGTTAAAAAGTCTTATTTCAAATATTTAATTTTTTTTTTAAACAAGATCTAAGTCGAAATCTGATTGATTTTTCAAACCACTAAAAGCATAAGAGAAGAAAATTTTCGATTCTTAGTTATTGTCATTAAGTTAAATTACTTCAAAAAGATTTTGTTATTTCTACTCTTTCTAGATACCCTCTTCTTAAAGTAATGCATTTGAATTGTAAATTTTTCTTTTTCATATTTATTTACTTTATAATATTATCATCTCTTATAAATGGAAATCGAACTTCCAGAATTACAATTTTATTATTATTATTATAAAAAACTTGAGGAACATAAAACACGAAAAAAAAAATTATAACAAACTTTAAAATAGATATTGTATTTTTTGTTTTTTTTTTTAATATTTATTTATAAAGTTCGAAAATAATAAATTATTGTGATTGTGAATATATTTTTTTTTTTAATCTTTTTTTTTTTTTTGTTTTTAATAATAAAATTAAAACTTGACATTTTTGATGATTTCTTATTTCCTTTTCTTTAAATATAAAAACTTTGCGTTTTCCTATATCACTTAAGTATAAATGTAACGTAAATAAAATCTTTTAAATTTGTAAATATAGATTTACATTATATCTTTCTTCTGACGTACAAATATTGAGAAAATATATTTTAATATGTAACCCAAAGGCAATGTATTAAAAAAAAAAGCATTAATAGAAAAATTGTTAAAAATCGATTGCAATATATTTATTTCATAAAAGTTTGTATTTATATACATTTATATCACTCATTCCCTAATAAAATGTCGGTAGCCTGAGGTTTAAATTCCTGCCAATCCAGATAAAGTTATATCAATAAAAAAATAATAATAATGATTTGTATAATAATATTGTTCACTATAAAATTATTATCGAAAACATATATATGTATATAGATAACAATCTTCTTATTTCAAGAGACTTAAAATTATTTGCCTTAAAGCTTTAATTTGTACGTATAACGCAAACAAAATGTTATTAAATACTCAAATTTATAATGTTTTCAGTTATTTTTGTATAAATATAATATTTTCTGTATACATTTTATAAATTAAAAAAATTTTTGTATGTACAACACAACACATATATTTTTTCTCATATATATGGTTAACATTTAATTTTTCGTTTAATGAAAAAAAAAAAAAAATTTATTAATACATAAACGAACAGTTTGAGCCTTGGGCTTTTTAAGTGAAAACATTAAAAAAAAAATAATCAAACACATTACTTTATAATTTTTATTTGTTTCAAAATCACATAAATTTTTTTTAAAAGAATAAAAGTCATGAGCATCTAAAACTGTCATCATCAGCTGTACATTAGATTTATCTTTCTTATTATTTACTTGTTAACAAATTATTCAGAAATTTTTTACATTTTTTACACATTAGATTTACTTTACATTAAACTATATGTTGCATATTATATGTTGGTACACATAGATAGCCCACTACATGATCCATGAAAACAGAAATTAATTAGAAATGTTATTTTGATACCTCTGTATTTAAAAAAAAAAATTTATGTATGCATTGTGTAATATACACAATGAACTTATATAAAAGGAAGAGTAAATTAATGTTGAAAATGAAGTTTTTTAATTTGTTTCAAGTCCCTTATTTGCCTATTTAAATTGTCAAAAAAAAAGTTTTTTTTTCTTTTTTTGACAATCCAGATAGGTAAATACGGTACTTTGAAACAAATGAATGTCATTCATAGTAAAAAGGATAATTTACTCTTACTTTAATATAAGTTCATTGAATGTACATACATACAAGTTTAATTTAGAAAATTCGATTTATTGAAAATTAATATGTTTAATATCCTTTTTATACATTTATATTTCTATTTATGTTTAATATGTATGTAAACATCATAAAAATAATATTGTAAAAATAAATTTTATTATATCAAAGTTTATTCTATAAAAATACATACATATATGTTAAATATAATATAGTTTATTACATTAATATATTTCTATAAAAATATTTGGTTCATTCAAACATGTTCATTTTATAAAGCCAATAACTCTTGTTCCACAAATAACATAAGTGCTATGTTCTATATTTAATTTAACAATGGTCATTAAATATCATAAATAAAAATTATATTATATTTGCAAGGATAATAAATGAAAGTTTTTAATTAATGTAAAATAAAGTCATAAAAATAAATTTATTATTATTATTATATTGTTTTTTTAAAACAAAAACTAACAACCATATTACAATAATTTTACTAAGTTTACAATTATTTCGTTCTATATTTTCTATTTGCTAAGGACTACTGTCATACATATACAACTACACACAGAATTTTTTTTTATTTATTTATAACTAAACGAAAATCAGAGCTTAACACAAAAACACAAATTTTCATTTCTTTCAGACAAAATAATATTGTCCAAATAGAATAAAAAAAAACCAGATATAAAAAAATAATCCTTTATTATTTAATAACTAAATCATTTGACCTAAAAAACTTTCGTAAATTATAATAAGATTGCCCTGGCAAAAGAACTTAATGTAAAAAAATTAATGTTATATTCTTTTCTCAAATAGTCTCAGTATTATAGTTGGCATCAGGGCACTGGAATTACCTTAAGTCGTTATCCTTAGATTAGTATTCAGAATTAAATTATTATCTTTGGAAAATTAATATATTTTTCTTTTAAATATATACAAATTTACATATTTTTAATAATTAGATTTAATTTTTACAGGTATTGCCGCCATGGGAAACAGGAAAACAAAGTTCAATAGGCTTCAAATTTCGTACTAAAGAGCCAAATGGTTTGATTGTATTGACGACCGGCTCAAGACCTCCCAGAGCAAAAAATGCAAGTTTTCTTAATATTTTTAATTTTTCAATGATTTATGAAATTTTGCAAGAAAAGTTTCTTAAACAAAATATTCAATAAATTTATTAAATATTTAATTAATCTTAACGTTAACTTTAAAATCATAGAATCCAACGTTTTAATCAAATAATTATACTATTTTAATGTGACTTTAATAATTAATTAAGATTTCGAAATAATGTTTGTGTCTTTATCACACATTATACGATGAAGAGATCATTTTCTTTGCTTTGATCATTTTCATGAGAAAATAAAATTAAAAACAAGAATCAATTTTAACGATTAACGATAATATGCGTTAAAACTTTTTTTATACATTAATATCTATTTTATAGCCGGTTATATTTGCTGTTGAATTATTAAACGGACACATTTATATTCATTTGGACTTGGGTTCCGGGGCTGTCAAAATTCGTGCATCTAGACGCCGGGTTGATGATGGTGACTGGCATGATTTAATAATGCGAAGAAGTGGTCGAGATGGTAAAGTAAGTGTAGACGGTGTATGGAATGAATTTAGAACGCCTGGCGATGCCAGTATTTTGGAATTAGATGGACAAATGTATATTGGAGGTACTGGACCACCTTACACCAACACTAACGTTTGGCCGTCAGCAATTTGGACTGCAACTTTACGACAAGGTTTTGTTGGATGTTTAAGAGATCTTCAACTAAGCAATAAGCCAGTAGACATTGCAGCTTATGCCAGGTCACAAGATTCAGGTAAAAGCTATTAGACAATTTCAAATGGCAAAAAAAATAAAGGAAACACAAAATAGTGTTGGTTTTTTTATGTAAATTATTTGGACCTCGTGAAAGACAATTAATCACACAATCACGAAAAGTTTCTACCGTTAATATTGTTAAGTTAAGTAATTTCAATAAGATTAAAAAAAAACATTATACAAATATCACTTTGACACGCAATTTAAATTTTATACTTTTTTCTTCAACTTTTTAATTAATTTACCACTAAAATTTCAGTGAAGATAAAAAAATTACTTTGGATGGGTAAAAGAAGGAAAGTCTAATAATAAAAAGATCCCATGAAAATTGAAAGGAATTTACTTATTATTATTTAAAACAATGTACATATATATTTATAGCTGCTGTTAAACCATCATGTCATGTTCAATCGAATCTTTGCGGTGCCAATCAAAGTCCCTGTATGAACGGTGGCACTTGTACTGAAGGATGGAATCGAGCAATTTGTGATTGTTCTACAACATTATACACTGGCCCTACATGCGGTAGAGAATCAGCGACATTAGCATTCAATGGAAGTCAACATATGACAATTTGGTTGGGCAATGGTCAAGGATCTAAAACACAAACAGAAGAATTAGTTCTAAGATTTAAGACTGGGCGACCAGTTGGATTGCTATTGCTGACGAGTGCAGAATCTAATTCACCTGATCGTTTGGAAATTGCACTTGTAGCTGGCCGTGTACGAGCAAGTGTAAGACTGGGTGATAGAGAAAAAGTAAGTGATTTTATTTTCAAAATAAATTCATTAAAAAATTTAAAAAATCATAAGAATTTACAAAAATGTTTTTTTTTTTCTTTACTCTAATTTCCATTTAAATCAAATTTTAAATTCAAAAACAGAATCTACTGGCTGGACAAACAGTTTTGAATGATAACAACTGGCACACAATAAAATTTTCAAGAAGGGCTTCTAATTTGAGGCTTCAAGTTGACGGGGCTGCCCCCGTCAGGGGTACGTTATGTATGTATCATCAGCACTTTATTAAGCCCTATTACGTGTCGTGACGTGTCGTTTTATTAAAAAAAAAAAGAAAAAAAATAACTTAAAATAATGTAAAAAAATTTAAGAAATTATAAAACTTAAAAAAAAAACAATAATATCTAAAAAAAAAAATTTCAAAACATATAAAATCTAGAAGGGATATACTCTCCAGAATAAAAATTAAAAATGATTTCGTTATTGCAATTTTGCAAAAAAAAAAAAAACAAATTTAATTTCTACATTATTTTGATTTAGAAAATTTTTATTTCCAAGGATTGTTCAAATTCTGAATGCAAATAAAAAAAATTGTGAGATTTTTAAAGAGAGAATAAATAAAAAAATTATCTGTCAAACGTCATCTGGATAAGGTTCAATGATTATGGCTTATAAAGACAAAAAATGAATTATTTTATTTATTATATCAGTTAAAAATTTCAATTATTTTCAAAAAACTTAATTCAATTAAAGTATACACTGAAGAAACTCTTCTTTCGTGTCATAAAAATTTATATAGAAAGAATTACCAACTTTGATGGGCCCACGATAAAAATAGTAAACATAATTTTGCGGAACTTCAATAAGGAAATTCGTTTGATTGAAGCAGAAATTTTAATTATTTATTTTACATATTTCAAATTCCTAATGTATTTTGTTGTTGTGATATACGTCACATAGAGTGTATTTGAAATACCATTACTGTCAAATTCAGGATTTCAAAGCCCTAATATTTAATTTTAAAGCCAAATTTGCTGTTTGAAGGAAAAGCACTAAATATTTTAGATTTTCTTTTTATATTATACTTTATAAAGATATGAAACTTGCGGAATAAAAGAAATTGGAAAATTATAAAATAGTCGAAAGGAAATTTTCTACATTATTATCAGAGATGCACGAAAATATAAGATGTCGCATTGGATACAAAAAACGTATTTTTTAATTTTTTTGTTTTAGACGTATGACAGTATGTCCACGAACATATTCAATACAACTTGAAGCAATTTGTTGAGGTTATTGATGAAAACATTTATAAAAGACAAAACGTTTTTTTGCTACGCTTTAATTTTTTGTTATTGTTTATACAGATTCTGTATAATTGAACATATTCGTTGACGTACATACTGTACGATAAGTCTCAAAGCAAAAAAATGTTTTTAGTATCCAATGCGACATCACTTATATTTTCTATCATCTCTATCATCTATCTGATATTATGTATATTATAATTTTATAATTTTTTGCGATGCTTTAAAAATATTTGAACAATCCTTTTTTATTTTTTTTTTTTCGTTTTTGTTTATATCAACAAAAAACGAAATAATATTATGCAAAAAACTTCAAGAAAAATAACTTCGTAAAAAAGAAAATTATTTACAAAATTCTTCGATTCTTCGAAAAAAAAAAAAATAAGAAATAAGAAACTTATATTTATTTCTTGCAACATTTTTTTGTTCTCATTTCTTTTTGTTTTTTGTAACAATCATTTTGTACCTTAAAAAAAAAAAAAAAAAAAAAAAAACTTAAAAACAACAAACTTTTGCTACAAAAATATAAAAATCTTGTGTGTGTTTTTCATTTTTTTTCATTGCTGTATAAAACAATTTTTTCTACCATTTGAAATACAAAAAAAAATAAAAATAAAAAAAAATGTTTTGTTTCTTTTATTCACAAACAAAAAATTCATATCTATATTTTTTATCTCTCAAATTCGCAAAAATGAAAATTTCTTAATTTTTTTATTATAATAATAATTTTAATATTAATTTTTATTTATTTTTTTTTTTTTTTTTTGATAAATTCTCCCAATTCAAATGAAAATGAAAAGGAGAAATATTTTTTGATTTTTTTTCAAACATTTTTTTTAAATTCAAACAGCCAAAGACATTCAGAGTTGAGAAAATAAGAGCCATAAAAACATAAAAATTGTAAATTCAAATTTGTCATAAATTTTTTTGTTAATTATAGTCAAAAAATTATAAATTGGTTCAAAGTGATTTCGATATAATAGTAATTTAAATTTTACAATTTCAATTTTTTTTTAAATTACAAAAATACAATTTAAAATTCTAAAATAAAACTATGACATCTTCTTCTATATAAGGTGTGACCAATCCGCTTTTTGCGGCCCGCGAGATTTTATTATGGCAAAAATAGTGAAAATCAATGTATTAAAAAAATTCATTATTTGTGCATTCATGTATTCAAAAATTAACTGTCGAAAAAAAAATTAACTTTGAATTTTAAAATAATATTCTTGCGAATATATAACAGATATTGCCCGTTTTATCCATGAGTTTACCTCATAACTGAACTCAGAATAATTAAAAACCATCCCTGTTCTATATGATGGTGAAGGCAATAAAGAATTTATCTCCTTAATTTTAACTGCTTTTAAAAATAAAGAAGTTGTATGTGTAATCGTTAAAAGATAGCCAATAAATGTCTCCTTGCATCGTCATAAGCGTACAGATATTGATCACTTTTAATACATATTTCCTCTGCACAATTAATAATAATTTATAAGTCAATTTATTACGAACCTAACTAAATGTTTTATTGTGTGTGAAAACATTTTGGCCATTTCTCAGCTCAATTTTAAGTCTTTTTATTTGAAAATCCTATCTTTTTTTCATAAAAATATATTATATGTATATTTTTATTTAATTTGTTTTTTTTTTTTTTGAATTTTCAATAAAACCTATATAATATATAAATATAAATTAAGTAAAAATAATAATAAAATCCTATATAATAAAAAAAATTTTTATTTAAAACTTTTTTTTTTTTCCTAAAAATATCTAATTGTCGTGTGATTATTTATCTGTAAAATTATGATTTACTTTTAACCATAATATTTGAATCAAACCAAAAATATACAAAATATTTTGTATTTTTAATTAAAAAACACAACACACAGTAAATATTGAAAGTTTGGTTAAATTTGTTTGTTTAACAAAAGTATAAAATTGTAATTTTTTTTTTTTTTTACCTCTTTTACATAAAATAAGATAATTTTGTATTTTTGTTATGTTTTTTTTTTTTAACACATTTTTGAATCAACATTCTCTTTAAAAAAAATTTTATATTTTTTTTTATTTTTATTACTAAGTATATATATTTTATTGATTTATTTTTTTTTAGATTTACATTTTTATTTCTATTTATAGATAAAAAAAAAAAAGAAAAATTTTATTCATAGAATTTAAAATTTATCCATAATTATTTTATCCGAAAACCCCATATACATATTTATGTAAATTACTCAAATATGTGAAAAGATTTTGTTAATACATATTTTTAAATATTGCTTTGCAAGGATAAAAGTATATTAAATCTGTAGTCAAGACAAATAGGAAAATTTTGATTTAAAAAAAAAAACTTCCTAATTCTTAGCCGTCGTAATAAAACCCTGTCGAAGAATGATATGTAAAATTAACATTAAAATCAACATTAAGTTGATTTAAAATTAAAGTATTTGTATGTGCAAAATAAAATTTCTGAATTAATCAATGACTTTATTACAAGTGGCCAAATTGAGTAATATAATTTCCAAAGCCCTATATAATTGGGATTTTTAGAATATTTCTTAGTTTTCTAAGACTAATTTTAAAACTTAATGATCATATTTTGGAAGTTAGTAAGTTTTTACAAATTTTCGAGAAACATGTAATAAATTATCAGAATTATCAAAGTTATCAAAAATCTGAAAATGAAAGGTTGAACTTCTTTTTTAATTGAGTTATAAATTTTTTTTAAATGAAAATATTTACCTTTATGTTAAATATAATTTAAAAGTTTAATTAAATTAGTATTCTATGAATAATAATTATTTTTTTTTGTATAAATCAATTTTATTATCAATATCATTAATTACATTTTTTAGACACATAATATTTTGCTTTGACAAGTAAAAGATATAATTTAATTTTAAATTTCATTTATTTACGTTTTATTTTTTGTTTTTTTTTTTTTTTGAGATAGTAATTATTTCTATAATTTAAATTTTTAACACATTCCAAATCATTATTATATTTACATTAAATTTAAAAAAGTTTTTTAAATACATTTTTAGGATAGAGTTCGTTATTATATGAAAAATTTACTATATCATAAAACATTTAAAATTAATGTAGAAATAAATAATAATAAATCAGTTATAATTTTTTTTTTTTTTGTTATTATGTGATTTTTAATATTTTGTTTTTTAAATATTAAATACTCATAATATGAATTTTTGTAGGCAAAAAATGTAAAACAAAAATTTTTAGTATATTTTATTTTATGAGTTTTATATAAGTTGGTATTATATAATTATTTCATTGAAAAAAGATAAATATAAATAATAAATTATAATATTGTTAAAGTTAAATAAGCATTAAATTGACAAAATTTTCCAACCAATAAAATTTATTATTTTTGACATTTTGCTTAATAATTATTTTTTCTTACTACTTACATAAATTTAAAATTTATTTCCAATGACATGAAATTTCAAAAACTAACATAATATTTGAAACATACTTTCACAATTAAATGTGTCCTGGACTCTGGACAGGAATTAAATTTTTGTTTTCATATTTTTATTAAATATCTGATGTTAAGTTACAGAAATGTCCTTAAATGCTTTTTTAGAAAGATTAAAATTTGCTGCATAATTGTGCAAGTAGGTATATATTGTATGGTGTGAAAGATAGAAATATATATATTTAGTTTTTCAAAAGCTCCTGAATCGTATAAAACAGACCAGACTTAGTAAAATGTCATTATTTATTTATCAGGAGTAGACCTTCCCATAATTATCCAACAATTCTTACTTTTATACACATAATTACCTGCAGTTTATAAACTGCATTAACCAATCATCTTCTCCTCATGATACATTTACCCGAAACTAAATAACTAACGATACTATATTTATTTTTAATTGAAAAGCAATATTTAACATTTTCAATTTACGAAATTACCAATGCATAAATCTCAAAAACAGACAAGATAGAATGAAATTTAAAATAGGTTTTTTTTGTATTCTACAGCTATTAAAATTATGTTTATTTAACTTTCTTAATATTATAATTGTTTTTTTTTTAATTAAAAAATTTTAAATTTAATTTTGTAATTTTTTATTATAATTTTTTTAATTTTTTTTGCATAGCTTCTTTAAAATATCCAACAAATAAAAAACTACTTCAAGTAAGGCATACGTGATACTTGTGGCGGTGCTAAGTAACAGTAACGCAATTTATTTCGATTATCCTTAAAGGTTAGGAAATAAAATATTCAATTTCAGATATTCTGTTCAAAAAAAAAAGATTGTTTGCTCAATATTTTCGAATTTGCCCTTAAACAGTGAATTTCTATATATGAATTAAACTTTTTTTTAGCTAATTCATTTTTAAATAATAGTTCAGGTTTGTTCTGCAAAACAAAATCTTCTTTAATATATTTTGGAACTATGTTTATAGCTATTAAGTTACTATACAATGATTGCAAATGATTTTGTTCTGAATCTAACTACAAAAACACTTTCCAGTCAAATTTTTACGGCCACAAACTCTTTTAAAACTTTTTTTTTATCGGTCACACTATATTATCAATACGTGTATATGAAAAAATATTGATTTTCTTTTTAAATTTTATTTTATTTTATTATAAAATATAGTATATATTGTAGTATAAAATCATAAATTTATACATATGAACATAATATAAATAATATTCATTAATAAATTGTTGGATTTAAGTATAAATAATTTATTAAAATTTATTTAATTATTTTTCTTATATACCAAATTTCATTTTTGTATAAATATAAAACCATTCATCCCTTCAAAATGTAAAAAAAAAAACTTTATTTTACTTTTTTCTCTTAAAAATATGTTCAAAAAAAGATCCATTTTATGCTTTCAGTGGTTTTTATTTTAAATTTTTAACAATCTTTTATCATATATTTTATCTTTATGAAAAAAAAAATCTTCATTTATTTCCCATTATTAATATGAAAAAAGATGAAGATAAAGACCTATTATTAAAGCATATACATATAACGTTATACTCAATAATTAATGTATTCAAAAATGGAAAAATTTTAATATTATCGAACATCTATTCATTTACGTCATAACCCATTATAATATATTGTTTTGAAAAGTTTTACCACTACTTGGGCCGGAAATATTTAAAATTGATACACCGTCTTCCAGTTTTTTTGATGTCAAAAAGAAAATTAGCTTACAACTCTATTTGAAGTTGAATGTCTAAATTGATTTTCTAACTGTTGTTTAATTTTTAGAGAATTTAACAACAATCAAGGTATTTTGAGGGTTATAATGGTTATATATATGTTAATATATGTATAATGTATAATGTATAATTTGAAATTAAAAAAAAATATCTAAAAAGTCACAGAAATGCTAAAATATTTATTTCAAAATAAATTCATAAAAATTTTTCCAGAAAACTGATTTCTTTATGTTTATCTAAAGTATTACATCTATACGGTTAATTAAAATTTACATTGGAGTTTAAAAAATTAATTTAAGCATTCTCAAATTTTGTAGAGATTTCATTATCTTATACTTCAAGTTTGTCTCTTACCACACTCTAATTAATTTCTTATATTTCACGTTTTTATCTTCATATTCAGAATTTATCTAAAACCCTGATTTAGGATTAGGGAAAATATATAAGTATGAATGATATTCGAGTGGTCTTCTGTCTAAAACTCTTTAACACCATTTTTAATTTAATATTTTTAATTTGTTTATTTTAAAAGATATTATGTGTAAAATTTTTTTTTTTTTTTTTGTTTACATGTTTATACATATTTTAAGAAGCTATGAAGTTTTATTATGTATATAAAGTATACTTCTATATTATATATAGTACATATACTTAACTACAAAAATTTCAAATAAACCAATTTGTTTTCATTTTTTTTTTTAAATTTCAAATTGGCTATAATTTAAAAATTTTATACACATTATAATTTTTTTCAAACAAAATTCAAATATTCGTTATTAAAAAAAAAAACAAAATTAATAGAAAAAATTGATTTAACATTTTATAATTAAGAAAAACTTAAAAAAAAAAAATTTCTATTAAAAATAAAAATTGATTACTTATTATAACAAATTATTTATTTGAAAATTAAATAAAAATAAAAATATAACAAATTTTTTTTTTTTTTATATATATATCGCTAAATATGTTTTCATCCCAAACAGATTATTTTTAATCCACTTTTGGAGTATATTGTTTATTTTTTTTTTTTTTTGAAGAAAGTAATTTAATAAAAAAAACGGTTGTACTTACTTATACAGTACATATTCAGTAAAATAATTCTGTTAATATTAATGTAAAAAAAAAAAAAGAAGATATTATTATAAATTATGCGAGCGTCAGGGCGCTACTTTATTTGCACCAAACTTTTTTATTTCATTATATTTTTATTTAAAAAAAAAAAAACCTCCCAAATCCCCTTTAAAATTGAATAAAAATTATAGTTGACATTAGTAGTTATATTAATTCAATATATTGTTGATTGTAAATAGTGCATGTATTATGTTTTTTGTTTATCTGTAAAAATTATTAGCATGAATGTAATGCTGTTTGTTTATACTACATATCATAGCCATAGAACACATTTATGTTGGTACAAAAAAACAGCAAACTTAATAATTTTTTTATTTTAAATTAAAAAAAAAAATTGAAAATTGAATCCATTCAAAATAAAACTCCAAACTTAAGTATTCTGACCTACATATTCACTAAACGAGGAAATTATTGGTAATAATTAATACGAATATCATCGCCAATACTATCAGAATTTAAAAATGCTTGAGTAACTTTTTAAAAAAAAACTTTAGGTTTGTTCAAAATCTAGCTGCGTTGCTAGTTTTTTTCATACTAATTTACCATATTTATTCTGCCAGAATATACACAGTGTCTTTGATATACTGGGAAATACATTTCGACTGTGAATAAATGAAAAATGCATTTGAATATATTATTATGTATATACATTGTATAATTTATAAAATGTATATATATATTATTTACGTAGCTCTTAAAGCAATGGAATTTATTTATGCTGTTTTTTGGTACAATTTAAAATTAATTGTGTAGAAAAAAATAAATAAAATTTTAAATTTGCATGTCCTTTTTATTTAACTTCGTGTAGTTTAAATTGCATGAGCTTTTAAAAAAAAAAATATGCAGGTACATATGAAAATATATTGCATTAAAAATTGTGATTTTACTATGCAAAATAAATATAAATCAAAATTTTTTTAAATTATTACCTGAATAATTTTTTTTTTTATTTTATGAAATAAAATTATTTTGTTTAAAAAAAAAAATAGAATTAACTTAAAATATAATGAGATTTTTAAATGCAATATTATATGATACCTACCTATTTTTTTTTATTATTTTTCATAAAAGCAATTTTTGTGGCATTATTAGAAGGACATCAAAACTATAAAAAAAAGAAGCTATTTGTAGTTTAATGAATTGGCACTTTATACGAATTTCATTTTTTTTTTAACATGATTTGGTTATGTCAATTTCCATTACTTTATACCTATTATTTATTATTCAAATTTTAATACAAACCAAATAACCAAGAGCAGTCAATTATATAAATATGTGAAAATCCTATATGAATAAACAACTGTGAAGGAATGTTATTATATTTGTATTAAAATCTTGAATTAAGATTTTGTATAAAAATTCATAATTTATAGACGTGCGCTAAAATGCTTTGAAATTTCATTGCAAAAACGGAAAATTATATGTTTTTAGTTCTAAAGTATTTATTTATTTCCAAACCAATATTAAAAATATTTATTTATGCTATGTACAAAAACAAATTTTTCTTATTCGATGAGTTTTGCAAGAAATATGATAACAATTCAAATAGAAAAATATTTATATATAATATACTATAAATAAATATAAATGAAATATAATATATAATAAATATTTATTGCAATAAATTCTTGTTCTTTGTACAGGGATGGTTAGTGACATGATTTATCTAAAAAATGGTAAGAAAAAAATATTGTGCGTAAATTTAATGTCACTTCAGCTTTCATGTAATTGTATCGATAATAAAATAATTTAAACTATTTGTAGTTTCTGATGTAAATTTGCTGGCTAGTAAATTGAAATTCAAAAACTTGCGTTATTTCTTAAATGCTTTTCTTTTCAAAAATACATACAAATTAATTATTGCTTCTGATCCAATAAGAAGACTAGTGTTAAAGCTATCAGCTTACTTTCATTGACAGTCCATCAGCTAACAATTAAAGTAAATCATATGCATATATGAATATATAAATATAATAATGGTTTATTACTCGCAAATTTAATCCTAGATACTTATATGTATACCCAATTTTCAAGGTACTTAATATTATCATTATGGTGCGGCCAACTTAAAGTCCATTTATTTTATAAGAATATTTTAAACAAAATCTTATTATGCATGTGAATGAATATTTATTTATTTTTTTTCAAATTTTCACTTTCTTTTCATTACTTCTTTCTTATTTATATTCTTTTTTCTTTATTTCTTCAAAACTTTTATTACATTTTTTTTTCTTCGTTTTCTTCAGTTAATTTCCTTTTTTTTTATTAAAAAAAAAACACACAAAATATCACCTTTTCACTGAAAGTTACTTTAATAAAAAAAAAAAATTGAAGAATTAAATAAAATAAGGAAATATATATATATATTTAAAAAAAAATGCAAATAATATGTTTTTCTAGATCGCAAAAATATATAAAAATCTAAATAAAATTTTATTATAAAGAAAATTTCATTTTCTTTTCCCTAGTTATTTTTTAATGTTTTCTCAAGTGTATGTATATAAATCTTCTTATAGTCGGCCACTAATATTCCTAATAATAAAATCAAACATTATATTATGGTAATCGTATAAGAGACTTAATCAATAAAAAATTCTAAATAAAAACTTATTATATTTCAGTCAAGTAACTAGATATAACTAGTCTAGTTTTTGAGAGGAAAAATTTCAAATTGTAAACTAAAATACTGTAAAGATCTTTTGATTGAAACTTCGCTAGTTTCCTTAATAAATCTCTACGTTCCAGTTTCAATTCTCGCTGTGATCTTAACTTATTGTGTACTTTTTTTTCTTTTTAAATAGAAAAACGAAACTCAACCATATTAATTATATAATATGCCGAGAAAACTGTCTAGTTTAAGGAAAATAAAATTCAATAACTATTATGATAAAACCTAGGACTACGAGTATAATATCTTTCATTCGTGTTCCAAAATATGAAATTTTCTTCATAATATAAAAAAAAATTCACAATAGTTCAACAAAAAAATAAAAAATTAAAAATCAGCACTAATTAAATTTTTATATATATTTTTTTTTTTTTTTCTAAATAATTTTCTTCAGTTTCAATAATTATATAAATTATTACTCAAAAAAAAATCAACATTTTATTCTATATAAATAATATAAAAAAAAAAATATTAAAAAAAAAATATGTATATATTATATATTTTTCACAATATTATAAAAGTTAAAAAAAAAAAAAATTATATAAATTGTTGTTAACTCTATATAAATATAAACTATATATATATATACTATATATTCAAATATATAAATTTAATAAACAAAAAAAAATATATTGCTTGCCTTAATGAAAACCTTAATTATATAAATAATATTATATATATTATATATTTTTTTTTATGAAACTATGTAGAATTTAATTTAAAATTTTTCGAAAATATTTTAATTAAAAAATAATAATTTTTATTAATTATAAGTTTAATTTTTTTATATTTTTTTTCAAAATTATTTAACAAATGTATATAGCTGAGACAATATTAGGACGTCATAGTACAATGGAAATTCGTTCAATCCATTTGGGTGGATTATTTCATGCAGAAGAAGAAATACAGATGACATCAACAATGCCAAATTTTATTGGACAAATGCAGGGACTTGTTTATAATGGTCATAGGTAAGTTATAGTTTTCTCGTTCTGGGAGTATTATGGATTTGGATATTATTAGGATATTTGGACACCCTAAGATATGTTTCAATTAGATTCATAAAATTAGAATCATAGGAATAGAATAAACTTTTCTTTAATTTTGCTTAGAATAAAATTAAAATTAAATTTATTGAATTTTTTTTTTCACCATTATGTTTGGATTAAATTTATTACTTATTATATTATTAAAATTATTTACTACATTCTGTCGTAGAAAGCCCCTAACGATCTCGATTTGAGCTGATCCCTGAGATGAGAAAACTGTTAATACTCTAAGTTGACTAGTAAACAGAAAGAGAGTTAAAGTTGCATATTTACAATAATTATGTTCGTGCCTTCAATTAATTTCTTGGCGTTACATAAACTTAATAATTATTTTAATTAAAAATCTTCCCAGATACATTGACATTGTTAAAAGTCTGGGCATGGAACTATCAACACTCCCATTAACAACGTTTAAGTTGACTGCAAGGTTCGTTAACTCTCCACCTGGAGCTCCTTATCATGCTGCAACATTTCGATCGAAACACTCATATGTTGGTTTACCAATATTAAAAGCTTATTCTAGTGTTAATATCGATTTTCGTTTCAAAACGTTGGAAGCAAATGGACTACTACTGTACAACGGTGGCAGACGGAATGATTTCATTTCAATAGAATTAGTAAACGGTCACATACATTATACATTTGATATGGGAGACGGACCTTACACGCTACGTGATAAATCTCGTATTCATATGAATGATAATAGATGGCATACGATAAGTATTCGACGCCCTGGTCCAAAAACACATACTTTAATCGTTGACGACACTTTAGAATTACTAAACGTACCTGGAAATAACATGCATTTAGAGTTAGCTGGAATTTTATATATAGGAGGTGTTTTTAAAGATATGTATGCCAAACTTCCTGCATCCATAGCATCAAGATCGGGATTTGAAGGCTGTTTGGCTTCTTTAGATTTAGGTGATACTTCACCAACTCTGACAAATGAAGCTGTAGTTCCAAGTTCACTAGTCGTATCTGGATGCGAAGGACCAACCAAATGTAGCCAAAATGCTTGTGCTAATCGAGGTGTTTGTGTTCAACAATGGAATGCATATGCTTGTGAATGCGATATGACGTCGTACACAGGTCCAACTTGCTACGATGGTAAGCTATTAAGTTTGTCTGTTAACGATTTTAGAAGAATAAAAAATAAATAAAAATCTTATAATTTTTTTTCAATATTTAACGTATTTTTAGAATCGATTGCCTATGAATTTGGTCCAAATAAAGGTGTTATACAATACACATTCCCAACTGGACGTCAACCAGACACTGAAGAAGATAATTTAGCATTAGGATTTATAACAACAAAATCTGATGCTGTTATATTAAGAGTTGAAAGCGCCACAACACAAGATTACATGGAATTAGAAATAGTTGAAGGAAATATTTTTATGGTTTATAATATTGGATCACATGATTTACCCCTGGGGGAGATAAGTACAAAAGTTAATGACAATAATTATCATGTTGTGCGTTTTACTCGTTCTGGTGGCAATGCAACCCTACAGTTAGATGATTATAATGTACAAACTTTATATCCACAAGGTTAGCATTAAAATTAAACGTTTTATAAATACCATACACATATTTTCTATATAATTATATAGATTATAGAAGATATACATGCACTGTACGTGTACATAAACATTGTTCATACATTCGAAAATAACTTTATGGATTTAATAATGTATAATGTGCTTTGGGTGAAATTTAATTTTTAAATGAGATTTTTTTTTTTAAATAAAATTAGGGGAAACAAACTACTGGAAAGTAAATATGTACACGCAATAAAAAAAAATACTTAAATAATTATTATGTTAATAAAGCAGAAAATTTTTTAAGTATTTTAAAGTAGTTAAAAACTGTAATCATTCAAGTGAAAATTCTAACAACCATTTTTTGAGAAAAAGGTTCTAATAAAGTACTAACAGATGAGAAACATTTCAACAGAAAAAAAAGTAATGAATATTAAATCAAAGAGCTTTAAAATTGATTTATCGAATTATTTAAATTTTAATAGCTTAAACCAGAAAAAATTTAATATTAACCTATTCATATGATTACAAAATCAAAAAATATCATTGTTTTAACGAGCCTTCAAAAATTGACATGAACAATCGTTATTCGCAAATAAATCTTGTATATTTTTCTTTTTCATTTTAGGTCACCAATCAACAGCATTTAATACAATGTCAAATATTCAAATTGGTGGAAAATTTAGCAGACAAGGACGTTATCGCATTGAACGACCATTTTCTGGTGTTATAGCTGGCTTATCAATAAATAAATTAAGAATATTGGATATGGCAGCGGAACGTGACCCGCATATAACCATCAAAGGAGATGTTCAATTGGTAACTGGCGTATTAGATAGATATGATCAGCAAAGAATGCAGCAGGTTAGGGGAAGATTTTTGAAATTAACAAATTTAAAAAAAAAAATTAAAATCAGAGCTCAAAAATTTACATAAAGAAATTTAAAAAAAAAATTCTTTTCTAATAAAGAATTTTTTCAAAATCCATAAAGTATCAGAAATTTTAATTTTATTTTTATCAAAACATTTTCGAAAAACAAAATTTTTAAATTTAATTTTTTTTATACATTTCAATTTACGTAACTCAATTGATTGTTTTCAATTAAATATGAATTAAAAATTAAAATCATTTATTTTTATAAGATATTATTTTTTTTATCTAACTAAAAAAAAAAATCAGCATTTTGATATTAATCTCATTGAAAATTTAAAAAAATAAAATAAAACAAAATATTAATAAATATTCTAATATTCATCTCTATCTTTCTATTTATTTTAATTTCTTTATTTTTTATTTAAACTATACTTTTTTTATTGCCGCCTCTTAGAAATAATTTCATTTTTTAATTTTATTTAACTTAACTTCTGTGATTCTTGTTTCATTTCTTATAATATAATATTGTCAGTACAATTAAATTTAAAAGTAAAAATTAAAAAAAAAAATACAGAATTAAGTATGTTTTTTCAACTAAGTATACCTGTCATTTACAAAAGTAATGATTATAAACATAAATTATTTATCATAATTTATTTTTAAATGTGCTCGTGTCTAATGCATCTAATCTAATTTCATTTATAAATTATTTTTTATTTTTTTTTATTTTTTCGACTTATTTTTAAATATATTTTGATTCAAAAAAAAAAAATTCTTCTATAATTTTCAAACATATTCTTTGGTAGTCTTCTTCTCCAATCGACAAAATAACTAACAGCATGATTTAATATGTATTTATCACACAAGGAAGGCATAAAATAATTTCGAAAATTAGTAAAATATGTTGCCTTTGCCTGGCGTTATGCCAATTATTTTTGTTACTCTTCAGAGCTAAAAAACGGTATATTTTTTAATTAAAATTAAATAAATTTAATTAAGTTAAAATACATTTCCACATACATATCTACATATGGCATGTCATACTGTTTCAATTCCTTTTATTAACAATGAATTCTCATTTGTAGAATTGGTTAATCATTTTAATATGAATACATCTTGTAGAAAACCTCAATAATAATCTCATTATATTCGTATAACCATTTTTATTTCAAATTGTTAAGACAAACTCATTTAGAAGTTATTGGATAAATAAATAGGAATAACTAGTTCAGAGCGTTTTTTTTTTACATTTTTAGGTTGCTCACACTTTTCAAAAGTTTTTTACGAAGCTTGCAAGAAATAATGCAATGAATAATAATGGGTGTCGTCAATAAGATTATTAATTTTTTGTCAATCAATTATTATGGTTATTATGGCGAGAAAAAAAAAAATGCTTTAATAAATTATATAAATTTATTAATTGTTGATTACTTTAGTTGATTTCCTGTTTAATACTTCAAAAAAAATATATACAAATATATAAAATTATAATTCTTAAATAAAATTCTGTTAAATTTTTCAAATCTACTTAAGTGTTTTATTATGCTTAGTTAGATTATTAATATTAGTTGAGGGAGATTGGCAAATTTTCGAAAACATTTCCACTTATTCCAATCAGACTTTTTCTTATATTTTTGCATCTGAATATAATTAATTTAAATTAATATGAAAATAGACTCAACAAAAATTTATTAAACATTACAGCACAAGTAACTCTAAATTTATATTTCTTGACTTATCTTGTAGTATTGTGCCTTATACGATTGGAATCTTTTTTTGATTGATCTTAATGCTATAGGAATCGAGAAAAAAAATTTCAGCTAATGAAGCAATGCAGCATTGATATCTAACCTTGAGCTCTCAATTAGTGAAACATTTTAACTTTTCATGATGATGATATTGTCGTTATCCTAACACCTTCGGTCGTGGGTTCTATTAACTACTTTTGACAATTTATAAATAAAAATATTATTTTTAATTTAAAATACGTACCTTTGGGAGTTCTAAGAAGTTGTCGTATTTTATTTGAGGAAGAATAACATAGAAATACCATTTCGTCTTCGTTCGAATATTATATAGTTTATTTTAATGCGAACTTATAATTTTATTTATTAATTTTTTTTTTATTAATTTTTGATTAAAATTTTATTCATTTTTAGTTATTAACAATATTTCATAATTCAGAAATATTATTACATTTTTATAAATCGAAAATCATTTGAAAATCTTAAATATTTTTTTTTTATCTAAATGTGTCGTATACCCAAACAAAAAAATTAAAATTAATTTTAATATTTTATACATAAATTTTTAATATTAATCAAATTTTTTTGTTATTGTTTGTTACCAAAAAAAAAATCGAAAAAAAAATATTAACAGATTTTTTTTTTTTTTGGCAACAGAGCTGCAATAAACTTCACAAAAATTATTTCTTTGAAAAAAAAAAATAAATTGTTTAAATTGGAATAACATACTACTTAGTACTAACTAACTATGTCCAATATGTCAAATTACGAAAAAAAAAAAAAAAGTTTTTTTAAGTAAACAAAAGTCATATGAAAGAAATTTTGGTAATGATTCATGTTGCATGAAGAATTAAAGAATAATATTTTTACTAATTTTTTTTTAACCTTTTTTTTTTTTTATTTTTATTTACATAATTTCCAATGATACTTAATGATGTTAAAAATTTTTATTAAAGTTGAATAATATTATATTTTTTTTTTTTTATTTAACGAAATAATTTATTTTATTTCAAAATAAGAACAAAAAAAATATAATATTTAATTTTTATAATAATATATAAATGAAATAAAAATATCTAGAAATCAAAAAAAAAAAAAACGTCTTGCGAACCAGCTGCAATCAGTGTTTATTTTAATTAAAAAAATAAAATATTGTATACTTATTATATATTTAAAAAGAAAATTAAAATCAACAACAAAAATTATATAATAAATATCTTAGAATTATTATATAAAAATTATAATGACACATTAACACTTACCACAATTTTATAATAAACATGTATGTGTGATTGCACAAAAAATTATATATTTATATAAGGTATGAAATATAAACAACCAAATCAAAAAAAAAAAAACATAAACAAAAACAGTATCGTTAACGATTTTAATCTGAACAATTATTAATTTCAATAAATAGTTATTTTTTTTCATATATTAATTCTTTAATTTATTTAATTTATTTTTATTAAAATCAAGTAATTAAATATTTAATGTTTTAGTTTAATAATGTCCTAATATTGACACTCTAATTATTCTTATCTTATTCTCTATGCCTTCAACTATCCTATAAAGATGTTTATTTTAACTGTTTGAACTGCTTTTGAAAGATAGTTTTATTTATTTTTTTGGTTCAAAATTTTTTATTATTATATTATTATTATATTATTATTATTATATTATTATTATATTATTATTATATTATTATTATTATTTTGAAAGTTTTAATTCGAATAAAAATAGTATAATTTTAAAAACTAATTTCTTATTTGTCAGGAGTCAATGTTGTATAATTATAATAAGAACTTACAAGATTTTTAATATTTTTTTCTTTTATTCTTGATGATCGTAAATGTTTGAAAGTTTCGACACATATTCAAATACATTTCTTTGCACCATTATAAAATCTAAATAATAAAATAAAAAATAAATTGTGTAATATTGAGAATTTCAATTATTCTAATAAGCCCTAATCTTGATACCAAGATGAAATTATTCATTCAACTAACTTTCAATAACTTCAAGTAAAAAGTATTTTTAATTATAATACAATAATACTAATATGTTCTCTTTCTGAATGTAATAATTTCTGTCAGGTTTCATTACTATTAAGTAATAAAAATATAAGTAATATATTTTCAAATTTAACATATATTTTCCCATATACATATATGTATAGGTATAAATATTTACGTATACAATATTATTTATCACGACATTGTTTGAAAAAAAACTATTTATTGAAATTAAAAAACTTTTCTTTTCTTTTTTTTTTTTTTTTTAGTTTTTTAACCAAAAATATTTTTAGTTAACATAAGCAAACTATATATTAATAATGTTTTCCAATTAAACAATATATTATGGAAGCAGCATAACATAATGTATATATATAATATGCAAAACTAATTAGTATAATTAGATTATTAATTCAACTTTCGAGAAAAAAAAGAATTATATAAATATTAAAAAAAATTACTAAATAAATATCGAAAATATCATTATGCACAACATCATATACAAACATTATACTGATACTTATAACTTTTAAATAAATACTTTCGCTTCGCACTTTATTTGAGTTTTCATAAAAATTGCTTTCTTTATCATTTAAATAAAAATGGAATTTGATATTATTTGCTATTTAATTATTTTTGCATTTTAGTTGTTAACACTTTAAGCAAACCTATTTTTCTAACTAACTCAGTTATATTTTTTTTAAATTAACCTAAGTACATTGAAATATTGATAAATGATTAAGAGTAGTTATGAATTATTTGTACTTGTTTTATGAATCTCGTTAAAAAAGACCGTGGAGGGATAGAATAAAGGTTTTAGGGAGAATTAAATCCGGAAAATTGTAATTCACAAAAGCATGAATTATATGTATATATGTATATAGAAGAGAATGATGTCAGTTTAGTTTTAGTACATTTCTAAAATTTTAGTGTTTGAAAGTGAAATAGAACAATTTTTAACAGAAATAATTCATTCCATTAATTGAAAAAAATTACTACCACCAATAACAACGTATTTGAACTGATCTTTACGAATATAAAAAAACAAGTAATACAATTAAGCGGCCAAAACATTTCACATTAATAAGATAAGCAGTGAGCATTATTTGCTCTGTGAAATCTAAACAAGTTTCTCATTATTTAAGCTCTTGGCCACATTATAAAGGCATTTCTATTTTTTTTGTAGAAAAGAAAGTTGATGAATTATTCTGTGTTTACAAGGCATCATAGAAATATTTGAAATAACATGATTATAATAGCCTATAATTATAATTTACTTGGCAAAAATATTGGTATGATAAATCGACATTGAACAGAACCATAATCTTTAATTATTTTTTAAAGAAAAATAATAAGTTAATTTCCTAGTGATATTAAATAAATCGTAGATAATCGATAAATATAATAAGATAATTTTATATAATGCTGCTTCCATAATATTGAAGACAATAAATAACATGTACGGCATATTAAATGTACATTTTTCAAACGGCATAACTCATTTTTAACTATTTTTGGACCAAATTTCTATAAAGCACACATTACTCAGTCATATATGCACTTATACGTACGTAATTTAATTGATATGTTTCATTTTCTATTTTATTTTTATATTATACCTTATTTTTATGTTTCATATATTTTACATAATTTAGTTTGAAATACATGCAATTTATCACTTTGCATGTGCCTTAGTAGAATATATAATATACTCAAGTAAATACATATATATATATGAATAAAATAATTTAAACCCAAATTCGAAAAAAAAAAAAAAAAACGTTTTTTAAAAAATTTTCAGACACCAGCTAGTGGTTACCCTGGAGTTATGGATGATCTTATATTTTCCGGAGCTGGATCTGGTTGTCGTGGTGATGATGAAGACGAATGTACACCACCATTTGAATCAGGAAGTGGAGATGATTTAATAACACCAGTTTATGTGCCTCCGACAAAACAGCCAGCATCATCGCAGAAAACGAAAGCCGGCAGTGGTGATAGAAGTGATGGCAATGGTACTGAGCGAACGTGTGATGATGAAGACTGTTTACACGGATCCGGAGATTATGGAGAAACAACTGAACAGTTTACATCAACAACGTCTCGCGGAACTGGTGAATATTTATAACTATATTTGATTTTTTACGCCAAATATGAATTTTAATTTTATAAGCACAAAAATTATATATAATTTATATTAATCTAAAGAACAAACGATTGCATGTTGGGATACTGTGAGTAACTTTCTCTTAGTTGAATTCAATTTGAGTAGAAAACGCGTTGTTGACTGGCTTCAATAACTGGTTATATATATATACAAGTACCTTAGATACATATGAAGCAAACATTTAGGTACATTTACCTAAGTTATTTACACGTAGATTCTCATAAATTTATTCTTCATAATCATTCAGTAAAAAGAAACAAGTTTGTTTTGAACCGTCAAATAGAATTCAATTTTCTCTAGCAATCTAAAAAAAAATTTTGATTGCACATACATTTTTGAATAATAAGATAGTTGAAAATTTAATGGCACATTGTAAAAACAAAAATGTGTTGAGTTTTCTTACATTACAGTTGTATACATTTTATATGTTTTCTTTTTATATCCAATCAATAACAATCTAAAATAACAAACTCCACATCATGCAGAATTATTATGCTAATAATCTGTTAAAATCTAAATTTGATTTATCTCCTTGATAAATATCCAAAATGTTTTTGCCAATGTGTGTCATTAATTTTTTTTTTTTGTTATAAATGTAAAAAGCATTAAACAGAAAAAAAAAATGACCTTCATTATCTCTTAATATTTTTATAATATACTATATACTTTTATCTAATTTATCTTCTCTTTTACAAACCCTTCGTCATACTAAAGACTTGCGAGTATATTCGCGTTTCTTTTTTAAACTTTAATCACTACCCTTCATGTTATTTTACTATAAATAGAACTGACAATATTATTTAATTAACCTATACTAAAAGTAAATTCCTCTAAAGTTTCGGTTTAGTAAGCACTATACCACAATGCACATATACACACGAAATGATTTTTATTCTATCTATTATTATAAGTTTCAATATTTGGCGTAATATCTTCTTATATTTAACTATATAATATATTATATTATACAAAAACGAAAAGAAAACAAAAAACAAATATTTGGTATTTACTTCATTTTCCATCTATCATCATTAAACATTAACATGTAATCAAAAAAAAAATATAACTACCAATTGGTTTTTTAATTTGTTTAATTTTATAATTATATTTTTGATTTTTAAAAAATATCCTGTCATAATACACCTATATAATATCCTATATAAATTATTTCCAATAATTTTAGTTAAAATTTTGCTTGAGTATTTTTTATTCCTGTTTTCCTTGTTTGTTTCAATCATATTTCATTGATCATGCACTTTTTCTTATCGACTCGATTCTTCTAATTTTTCAAATATAGAAACTGTTGTTGATACTTCGTCATCAACAACTACAACCTCAACTGAAAATGCTGGACGACGTTCCGGTGATTTGATTGGATCAACAACAGAACAACAGCATACAACATTAACAAACAAATACGATACAGAATTATCTAGTACAATTCATGATACGACGGGTTCAGTTAGTTCAACTGGTGGAAAAATTCCATTATCATCGTCGAATGCTTGGACACAATCATCTTCGTCAACAACAACTGCTTTAACAACAACACAAACATCAACAACACAACAGCAAACTTCAACAACACAACGTCATACAACTGTAATAGAACATGAAACATCTGGTTATGAAACGATACCGGGACAAGAACGTACATCAACAACAGAATTCGAAATGCCAGCACCAGAACCAGAACCAGAAATTCCACAAATACCGCCCATATACATACCACCACAATACCAACCATTACCACCCACGAATAATAATTATAATAAACCGAGGAAACCACCATTAAGGGCTAGTACGATCGAAGAAGAACGAACCGCTATGATAATTGGAATAGTTGCGGGCATATTAATTGCCGTTGTTTTGGTCATATTATTAGTTTTATTCTTAAAATCTAATGGTGATCGGTATAAAGAACATGGGGAAAAAGGACCGGTTTACGGTACTAGTCATGGCCAAAATACAGCTTTATTAAGTGGAAACAGCAACCATGGTGCAGGTAATACAAGTACAAATGGATCTTACCATCAACAACATCATGGAAGTCAAAGACAACAACTGACTAATGGTAGTGGTGCAAATACTGCAGGCATGAGTGGATATGGTACTACTAGTGGAGCTGCGGGAATTAATAGCAATAATATGGGAATGAGTGCAAATAGTGCAATGCATCATGGTATAAATAGTGAAAGACCAGGCCTCGTGCCACCTAGAGCAAAGAAACGTGACTCAAAAGACGTTAAAGAATGGTACGTGTAAATAGATGTGTTAATTTAGGAAAATTTGTTTTCAATTTTTAGTTATTAATAAATTTTTTTATAAAATCAATTTCAAAGAAACTAAAAAAAAAATTTAACAAAATAGGAATTAATTGTAAAACATAAAAAAATTATCAACTTGTGAAATCGTCGTTATTTAAATTATGTTCTGAATCTATATTAGAAAAAAAAAACTAGAAAATATTAGGATTTCAATGTAAATGTGGTAATAATCAGTTAGAGATACTTAATTGACTAACGTTAATTAACTATAACGTAAACAAAATAGTGCTCAAATAATCCACAAAAAATTTACATCTGTTTAACCTAATCCATTGAATTATGTTCAAAGAGAATTCTCAAATCGAACAAAATAAACTTAAGTCACATAACACTTAAAAACAAATATATAAATAAACACTTATATTAAATCGATGTTACCGTCGGATTTTGATTTTGACCGTGCAACTTTATTTTTATACTTCAATTTGGAGGCTCAATTATAACTTAAATTTGAAACAAAAACTTTTTATTCTAAAATTTCAAAAATCCTATATTTTCTGTCTTAAAATCTTGCTTGAATCTGAAATTTACTATAAAATTTTTTTTTCTGTTCACGTACATACGGAGCTTGATAAAGCAAAGATTGACAATTTTACATAATAAGTTCAAAAACTATTTGAATAACAAAACGATTATAAAATCAATATTTAAGTTAATTTTTTTTAAGCATCATTACTGAAAATCGAAAAAAAAAATCATTTTAAAATTATAAAAATATTTAATAATGTGGTGCTGTTAACTTAGTCCCTAATAAAATTTTATTACGAAGAATTACAAAACAATTTGTTATATAAGTTGCATATATGTACATGATTTAGTTTAAATAAAAATTTCTTATAAACATATCTAATTGAGAACCAGTAATATTTATTTTCTTCCTTTTAAGTTAAGATAAATTAGAAAATTTCAAAAATTGTTATAAATTCATTTTACGAAACCATGTCATTAGTGGTAACAGAATAATAGAAAAGCTATATAATAAACCAAATCAATTTTTAGCAGTCAAGTTTTGATATTTACAGAATTTAAATGGCCAAAATTACTGTTTTTGAACCTAGAGAATGAGTTAATTTATTTTTTCAAACAACATAAACACTTAATTCAAGTGAGATAAATTGAAAAATTAACACAAATTCCACTCCGATGTGTAAATTGAATCGACGAACGAACATGCCATAGAATAAGAGCAATACCACTAAACCATGACGGCTGACACTGAATGTATTTTTATGCTTAAATTTCTACTCTATGAAATTTCTCTAAACTTTTACTCCATATATGTAGTAGCTCCCATTTGTTTTTTCGAATTAGTCAATCTTAAAAATATGTTCTTTTTCATAGGCAACATTTATTACGCGGTTTCTTACGAGGTTATAATAATCTGAAATTTTAATAAAGAATCTAAATATACTAAGCAAAGCACCTGGAATATAAAACCAATGTGAAGTCAAATTAATATTTCGATTTCAACCAAAGTGCTTGGATTATGCTAGTATCGTGTTATAATTAAATTCGTGTTAAAAATTATCGTTATTCTAATTAAAATCATATTTTCAACTATCATTGCTTTTTACAAAAAAAATTAAAAACTGTGATTTTATTATTACTACGTAAATTTTTCATGTACTAATATTTCATGTGACTTCACTGCCATCTACTTAAAATACATCTACTTTACTTATTAATAAAAATCAGCATCCAAAGCAAAGAATATAATGGATGTCCAAGTCATTAAAATGAAAGCACGTAATATGTACGTAGATTAAAAATTTGGAAAGAAAAAACTATTTTCAATGTAACCTCTTTTATTTTTTTTATTTTTAATTAACCAGCGGTATAATTTATCAAATAAGAGAAATTTTCTAATTACATCAATCAACTAACTTAAATGCGAGACACTTATTTATTTATATATCAAAATAACAAAGAAAAATTGATAACTTTTGTTTCCAAATTATATACCAAAATATATTGGCTTCTAATCAAATTTAATCATTTTTAACTAACCTATTATAGAATATTTAACTTGCAACAAGTATTTTCAAAATAATTTGAACTTTGTAAATTAAATTGTTTTATAATTAGATATTCCAAATGCTCAAAGAACAACTATGGACTGAATTCATGAAAAGAAAAATATTTTCTCTTAAATAAACTTTTGAAAAGATCTTTTATTACTCTTCTCATTTTTTTTTGTTTTAAAAAATCCCATTTATGAATTTAAATAATGCAATATAATTATGTTGTTAAACCATTAATTAGAAAATCTTCTTATATTCTAAGGTATTTGATGGCATATCATAGTCTTATACCTTGTAGTTATAATTATTCTATATACATAACTATATGCGGATGATCTAAAAAAATATCGAACTTCAATTTCAAATCAATCCTCTAATTATAATTACTCTTCAGGCTCATTAACTCTATTTATTTATTAACATGAAAAGAACTATCATTTTTCGAGAGACATTTTAAAATAAAAAAAACATATCAATCAGTTTTGTAACATTAGGTTCTATACAAACAATCACTTCATTACGGTAACACTGCAACTAATGCCAATGTTTTTCATTTAATAAGAAAACAGGCAATGTATTTCTTAACTAATTTTTTTTGTTTTAATTTTATTTTATTTTTACAAATTGTATGGGAAACAAATCAATCAATATTTATTCGAAAATCTATTGCCATATTATTAATCTATATACTATACAATTTTAGTGTACATTTATTAATTATACACAGTACATTATTAACTAAAAGTAATGAAAAAAAAAACAATGTTTACTTCGAAAATCATATCAAAGTACCAAAATTTAATGATCTCTTTTTCTAAATGTATTTCTTTTTTTTTTCTTCAAATTTACTGATACTATCTTATATTTTAAAATCGAACAATCTACTTGTATATAAAAATAAAATTATATCATTTTAAATATTTACAGGGTGTTTCAATTAAATTTTTTTTTATTATAATTCATATTATGCCATTATTGCTGTGAAAACTTATTTCTTAATCATAAAATATTGATATTCAATTTTTCTTTTTTAACTTACTTAAAAATATAATATGTTTTTTTTTTTTTTACAAAATAAAAGAGCTAAAATCGCTTACATTTCAAAATTTTGGAACTGCTTTATATAATTGGAAGCACTCTGTTTTCTTATAAATGTGTTTTAAGACAAAAAAAAGTTAACTTTATATAATTGTATTTTTGTTCAATATTGAACAGTAAAATATGTACTTCTTTTCATCTAACTTTTAAAAATATTAAAAAATGTAAATAATATTAACCAAAGTATGAAGCTTTAGATAAATTATTTTTAAAACTAATGAAAAATTAAGCTTTTTTACAGAAATTTAGTCGTATTGATAAATGCAAGAAATAAAAAAATATAATAAAACCAAATAGCAATTTTTTTATACGCACTTTTAAAATGTATGTATATTTTGTAAATATAAATATTAAATTGTAAACATTTAAATTCATTTATTCACAATTCAAATTCATTGGCAAATTAATTTGCATTAAAATTAAAACTGAACAGTAACTAAAATTGAATACTGTAAAGTAAACAGAGCAGAACTTATAAAATTAATATATAACAATGCAATGATGAGATCTATTTATGTTATTATCTCCATTCTAATAATTTTTTCAATCCGCTTGTAAATATTTTGAACTGAACCCTAAACATTCTATCTGAAATATTTGATTTTAACTTCAAACTAATTCATGATTTGTCCTTATTATTCCGTTTATATTACATCTATAGTGGTATTTCTTAAAGAAGTGGGAGTTCTATACTTATTAAAAAAAATCCAAGGAACAATTAACAAAAATTGTAAAATATTTTGTTCAACCGAAAAATTCTCCGTGCTAGGTAAAATCTATAAGATAAGTAAATACATGGAGCTGAAAAATAAAACATATAAAACTAAATTTTTTTGGATTTTCAAATGTTGTGTAACCCTAGAAGTAACTAACAAGAAAAGAAGGAACAAATTTTATATTTTAATATGAAAATGATAACCATAGAGGCATTTTAGTTCTGATTTAAAAATTTTGGATTGAATTTGTTCCTTTTAAACAAGATTTTTGGAATATATGAGTTCTAGGCTGAGAATACACCATAGGTTTCGGTAAACACCTAGAATCGTCTAAGAAAACGCCACCGACTATTTAATATGTTTTATGTTGTTGGACTTATCTATATTCGGTTTTTCTTCTTGTTTCCTAAAAAATCATATTCAATTTAAAATTAACGTTTTGCTTCAAAAACAAATTAGGCAACATCTAAAAACAACAACTTTGTAATAATTTCAGATGATCGATAATGTTATTAAAATTAATTTGGCATTGAATTTAAATTGAAATTATAAAAAACAAAAAAATTTACGCTGATTTAGGATCATTCTCAATTTTATTTTGCGTGATGTTTTTTTTTGTTTTTATGTATAAATTGATAATTTTATATAAATTGATAATTTATGTAAATTATGTAAATAATTATTTGATTTTTTAATAAAACAATAATAAAATGTAATGCAAAATATATTTTGAATTGTAATTCCAAAGCTTTCGTGTACAATTTAAAGAAATAATAAATAATTAAAAATAAATAAACATTCTAGATTAAAAAAGAAGAGTTTGACAATAAAATGCAATTTATTTAAAATAATATTGAATTTACTATAAAATAATTCATCACAAAACAAGTTAAATATATCTTTCATTCCAACAAAGAAACAAAAATGTTTAATGTCCCTGCTATAATAAATAATTCCGCTTGTATAAATGATTTCTTATATAAAAAAAAATATATAGGCAAATGAGTTTGTTATTAACAAAATCATAACCTAATAAAAAAAATTGTAAACACTTTTTAGGATATTTAGGATCCTATTAAAATTGGAATATGAACACAAAATAAAATACTCAAAGCTATTTCATAATCTATGATCTAAAATTTTCTAAGATCATCGTCATATATAAAAAATACAACAAAAATTCGTAAATAACACCGATGAAAAACTTAATATTTTTTGAAATTTTTTTTTTAACGAGATCTTTACCTAATAATTTTAATTGGACTTGGAGAATAATATCCTTAATTTGTTTCCTCTTAAAAGTCAATTTCCATATTTTCAATTTAAGAAAAGATATCAAAGTCAAGTTCTACTAACTATATGACAGATTTATTTTTCGCTAAGAAGCTCAAAAAATTATTTACTTTCGCTATTAACATTTTTATTTCTCTTAACTTGATTGTTTTTGAATTTAGCATTTCAAAATTTATTTATTACTTTCAAATTTAAAAAAAAAAAATTATATTACAAAATAAGTAAAACTTTAAAAAAAGAAATTAATAATAAAAAAAATTATTACATATTTACATTTCGAAGAAACAAATCATTATTTTTTCGTAAAAGCACAAAATAACATTATCAAATAAATACCACTTTGACTTGAAAATATTTCCATTGAAAAAAAGAAAACTGCACCTTAAAAAAATTTCCTATTTATGAATAAAATTTAACTAAATTGAAATTAACACAAAAAAAAAAATCATCTTCAAAATAAAAAAATAATAATAATTTTCTGTAAATAATAAAATAAATAACTTGCAAGAGGACTGATGACAAAGGAAAATATCTTCTAGGTGTAATTTTTCAAATTAGGAAAATTTTAAATCTAGAAAAAAATTGTAAATAAAAAATTAAACAAAAATTATCTTAAACAATGTCTTAAGTCAAAAAGTAATATTATTTTTTTGGCATTGTACACAAAACCAAAATCATGTAGAAAATTATTTTAAATGTAGTTTTTAAATTAAGATAAATAAAATATTATCTTCAGGGTGTTTAGAAATCATTTGACATTTAGTTATTCCAAGAACTTAATGTATTAATAAAAGAAACAATGCATATGTGGTACACATTTGCTTCGACATCTCATGAAATGTTAATTCATTTTTCCTTCAAAATCAGATTTACCATGACCATATAACATACATAAAACAATTTTTTTTTTCACTTTTACATTGATCGCGAGATTAGATTCTTTAAGTCCAATCAAATTTTAATTAAAATAAAATAATAGTTAAATGAGAAAGAAAATAATATTGTTTATAAACAATAAAAAGATTTGAATCAATTCGTAGAACTCATTAAAAATGATTAAATTCTTTTTTTTTACCAGCTTAATGTGACAGTACTATACCTTGTAAAGAACCTTAAAATCCTTAAAATTTACAGCTTTGCATACATTTATTACGAAAAGAATTACTAAATACTTATATCTTACTTGTTTTTTCATATATAAAGATGTTTCGGCATTCAAAACAATAACTTTCTTTACCCATTTCCCACAATTTATTTCTAAACATCTTGTAGATCATATATATTCAAAGGACTGACCGTGAAATACTCGAATACAGATAAACGTGTAAAATATTTAATCATTTATGCATAGATTTAGTAACAATAAGAATAAAAAATGTGGTTATGTTGTTATTAATTAATAATTTTATTATTTATTACGCATAAGTATAAGTAAATGAATTTATAGAAAAAAAAAATTAAGAAAAATACTACATACTATAAAGTATCTAAGTGAGTAGCATAAAAACTGTTAATTTAGCATCATAACAAATTTTAGTAAATAATTAATGCAAATGTAATTGAATAAAAAAACTTTATAATAGCTAAAAAAAATTAAAATTTGAAATTTTGAGAAAATTAAGATCAAGATCAAAATCTAATAATTAATTTAAATTCGTATTATTTTTAGCATAATTTTATGAACCCTTACTTGTATCAAAGTGAAAAAGCTTTTCTAATTATTATCTGCAATTAATTAATTGCTTTGCTTAAAATCTTATCTATCCGCTTTTTTTCTATAAATAAGCGAATAGGAATACCTAGTACATTATACGGAATATCACTTAACATATATTTCACATGCGTATGTACATGAACTTATATTTCTTATATGTAAGTCACTTTGAAAATAAATGTATAATAATATTTTTCTCTATTAATTGAAAGAAATTCAACTCTAAAAGAATTCGTGTGAAGGAAAAAAAATTTAAGTTTTTCTTATAAGAGAACCTATTAAAAGACTTGGATTCCAAATTTAATGTACATTGACGGATGAATCTTTATTAGAATGTGTACTTTCATAATAAAAAAAATTGGTGCAATAAAGTTTTCAAAATAAAATTGAAGATGAGGTGATTGAATTCATTCAATACAGCGAATAAAAATATGCCTCTTAAATTTATTATCACATGGAAATTAATACAAATACTGAAAAAATTTTACTCAATAACGCCTTCATAGTGTTAAATTTACTACTTCAAGCCCATGGAAAAAAAAAAAAAATCAACAACGATATTATACGATTCCATTTTCAAAAAAATAAAGCATTAAATTTGAGAAATATTACAACATGATGTTAGTGTGATACCTAAGAGATTTTAGAATATTTTTTCCACACATATTTTTTTTTCGTTTTACTTCGAAGAAAATATTAAACTCTTTTGAAATTTTTAAATAAACATTCAATGTCTTAAGCTTAAACTTAAATTGGTATATTTAATAAATATAGTTTGTAAAGTCGATTTTCATGAGTAAATACAAAAAAAAAATCTTAGTTGAATGCAAAATCTACATCGTATGTATTTTAAAATAGAAAATTTTGAGATTATTTTTTGTTATTAATAAAAAAACATAATTTTTTTGCTATTTATATTATAAAAAAATTATTAATATAAATTAATCTAATTAAAAAAAAAAAATTGTATTTAACTACTATTAAAAAACAAATAAAAACAAAAAAAAAAAAAAAAAATTTAATCATTTTAATTTAGTTCTAACTATAATATTAATTATTAAATTTATTATTATTATTAATTAATTAATTGAGAAAAGTTGTATTATTGTAATGTATGTTATATTGACAAACAAAAAAAAAATGTATGAAAAAAATTATTATGTATTATTTCAAAACGTAAAATAATATAGATTTATTATTTATTTTTAAATATTTATGAAAATGAACAGAAAAATATAAAGAAAAATAAAAAAATTTAAAAAAAAAATACTGTTTATTGAATTCAACTATTTTTAGATTTTTTTTAACAGTTCGATAAATCTGTTGAAATCATATTATAATGATCATAATACTTGATTCACATACCTGAATTGCAACGTCAAGGACTTAAAAGATTTTACTTAAAATATTAGTTGTGTTATTCAGAACAAGTTCGTTAAATTTTTTAAGCTATAGATATTTCATATTAAATTCATCATCTAAATATTTTTTTAAATCAAAATATTTATGTATTTCCAAAAAACGACTATTGAATAAGTTTTAATAAAACTGAAGATCTAATGTCCCACCCAAAAATTTTCAAATTTAGAACTGTGCGATTTTATTTTTCCTTTTCTAATGTCAAAACAAAATCTAGTTTATACATTATAGTCGAGCATATAGTTAAAGTTATATAGAGAGCATTTTTAACTTCGTTTAACTCTTAGCTCCACTTAAGTTAAAAAACATAAAGTAAGTAAGTATAAATAAGAGAAATTCATTCCATACAAAAAATTCAAATTAAAAAATAAAACAAAAAATATTAAAACCTATGAAATCAGTATCCCAACCCAATTGATGTTATGTTTCATTTTTTTAATTTGTATTTTTTGTATGGAATGAATTTTTCTTATTTACTTACTTTATGGTTAAATTTAGTTTTTTTACAATTTCCAATATGTTAAGTCTGCTGCTAATATGGATTATTAATTATGATTACGATTGATAGTCGAAATCAACAAAAATCCTATACTCAAATTCGATTTTAAATGCAATTCTTTTTGTATGGAAAGTCGAATAGGATTATGTTGTTATTTATGAACTAATCGTATAATTTAATATAATAAATAACTGACCCATTTAGTTTATAAAACGTTCCAAGATTCAAACATAGTTTTTTTTAATTTTACATCAAATAAAATTGGAGATAAGGTTTTATTACGTTTTATATTTTATATACGTATTTAATTTCAAGATCGAATGAACTATAATTTTGATGTAATGGAATCTTTAAGCAATTAGTTCATTATAAAATTTAATAAATTTTTAAACATTAAACTATTCAGTTTTTTTTAATTAAGTTTGCAATAAATAGAAGAATTTAATAAAAAAAAATTCAAAAGTAATTCTATAAAGGTGTGAGCATAAGGTACTTATCAAAATCGAACTGTAATATTTATATTATAATTTTAGCAGAACCCTGTGGTTGGAACTCAGATTATATATATCAATGTGGCGTGAAGTTATTTAGTGTATTTAAAAAATTTGAATGAATTTAAGTAAAAAATTACAGAATTACATTAAATATATGGAGTTAAATAACTTTTCTCTTTCACGAATAAATCTAATCAAATATTGAACTATTCAGTTTTTTCGAAATTTTGGTTGTATGTTGCAACAAATATGGAAAACAACAACGGCATATTGTTTGCTATTATAATTCCTTTTTTTTATACAGCATATAGTTTGCTACAAAGCTCTCACGCCAATTAGTTATATACGTTCACATAATTATTAATAAAATTAAAAAACAATAAACTAAATTATTTTTATAACAGAATGAAGCTTTATTCAGTAACTGATGGACCCCCATCTATTGCGACACGAATGACACTGAAGGCCCTTAATATTCAATATGAATTAATTGAAGTCGATTATGTAGCTGGCGAGCATAGGACCGAAAAATATGCCAAGGTATAATTTTTTTTTCAAATTTCTTAAAAAAACATAATTAACAATTATGAATTAAATTTTAGATGAATCCTCAAAAAGAAATTCCCGTATTAGATGATGATGGATTTATTTTATCGGAGAGTGTTGCTATTATGCAGGTAAATAGCAATTTGATTTTGTTATTTTTTCACAACGATATAAAAAATGGTCTTTATCCAGACTTATTTTTTCTAATAAATTCAATAACGCTCTTGCAAAAAGCGAGCACAAAGTTGCACGATAATCTTATTTAACCGCACTATAGTTTATACAATAAACTCAACAAATTAAGTTTTTAGATAGTCCAAAATCAAATAATTAAACTTGTTCATCTTTCATTTTAGTATTTATGTGACAAATATAGTCCGGATAGTCCTTTATATCCAAAAGATCCGAAACAACGAGCATTAGTTAATCATCGCCTTTGTTTCGGTATAGGATTCTATTACAACACCATAAGACAGTATGTTATTGCACCATTATTCTTTGATTATGAACGCACACCGGCAGGATTGAAACAATATGAAAGAACAATGGAAGCTTTTGAAGCATATCTGAAAAATTCGGGAACAAAGTATGGTGCAGGAAACCATCTAACCATTGCTGACTTTCTACTAGTAGCTGCAACTCTACCTCTTGAAGCTGCTGATTTTAGTCTCGATAAATACCCATTGATTAAAAAATGGTATAATAATTTTAAAACTGAAAATCCTGATTTATGGAAAATTGCAGAAGCTGGAATGAGTGAATTAGCTAAATTATCGAAAAATCCACCGGATTTGTCAGGAATACCTAACCCAATCCATCCAATTAAAAAATTAAATAAATAAATATTATTTGATATAAATAAATATTATTTGACATTAAATATTTTTTTATTAAATAATAAGTTGCTTGTAATTTGTTTTAAACGCACGTTATACATTTTAGGAATGTAGTTTTTAAATTAAGGTAAATAAAATATTATCTACAGGGTGTTTAGAAATTTTTTGACATTTGTAGTTAATCCAAGAACATAATTTATTACGAAATATTTTTAATTAATATCTAATGTGGTACACATTTGTTTTGACATCTCATGAAATGTTAATTCGTTTTCCTTCAAAATCAGATTAACATGACCATATACATAAAACAATTTTTTTTACACTTTTATATTGTAAGAAAAGTTGATTAAGTCCAATCATATTTTTATTAGAATCAAATATTAGTTAAATGAGAAAAAAAATAATATTATTAATAAACAATAATAAAAAGATTTGAATCAATTCTAAGAACTCATTAAAATTGTGCACAAACTAAGAATTGATTCAAATTTTTTTATTGTTATACTATTTTTTTTCTCATTTAACAAATATTTGATTTTAATTATAAACATCTTTATCACATTATTAAAATCTTATCTTTTACCATTTCAATGTGACACTGCTACATTATAAAGAAAACGATCTTGAAATAATTTACAGCTTTGCATATACACTTATTACGAAAAGAACTGTAATTACTTATATCTTCCTTGTTTTTTTATATATGAAGATGTTTCAGCATTAAAATATTCCAATAAAACGATAACTTTTCTTAGCCATTTGGCTCAATTTATTTCTAAACATCTTGTAGTTTATAGATCATATATATTCAAAGGACTGATGCATAAGGATTAGTAAATGAATTTTTAGAAAAAAATTTTTAAGAAAAATTATACATACTACAAGTTATTAAAACTGGTAATTTACATATAATCATAACACATTTTAGTAAATAATTAATGCAAATGTAATTCAATAAAAAAAACTTTGTAATAGCTAAAAAAAAATTATTATTTAAAATTTAATATTAAAAAATTCAATTCTCATGACAAAATCATTGAATGCAAAATCAAAATCTGATTTAGTTCTAACTTCTAACTATAATATTAATTTTTAAATTTATTATTATCCTTATTATTATTAATTAATTAATTGAGAAAAGTTGTATTATTGTTATATGTATATGTTAAAATAAAAATGATTAAAAAACATTTATTTATTTTTAAAAATTCATGAAAATAAAGAGAAAAATAAAAATAATAAATTAAATATTAAACCTTCACCCGAAAATAATTTGAAATACACCTATGGTTTAACACGGTACTCGATTAACACGTTTTCGATCTTACACGGTTTTTAAATCAAAAAAAAAAAAATTTTTTAATGACTATTTTGACACGAAGTTATTTGTACTTAATTATAATTCTGATAATTCTGGTACCACTTAATTTGTATACTGTCAAAAATCTTGTTGATAAAAATATAAAAAAGGTAATTCACTTTTTTTAAAGTTATTTATATTTTTTATTTTAGTAATAAATTGAATTATTCTATGATTAAATTGGTAATATTATATTTCATTAAACTCGTAACTCGTATTTTGTATGAAATAAATTACTGAAAAAGACTATTTTTCGCTTTACACGGTTTTCCTATATAAAAATTAATTTTTCGAGTTACACGGGTTTATGAGGGTCCGCGCAATAACTCATCGGTACTTAACTCATCGGTCGATTTTGGATAAGTTATATCCATTTTAACTCATCCGAAATTGGCCGATGAGTTATATGACATAACTCATCCAACTCAATGCTTATTTGTGATTTGTGACAAAAACTTGGGTATTTACTCATTGGCCGATAAGATAAATACATTACATTTACCGACCTGATTGGCCCCAAATCCCACTGACCAACCACCAGTCCGCCCGCCCGCAGCCCTCACCCTCCGCCCTCTTTTCTCGTTCTGGGACACTCCCTCTACTGCTAACACAAAAATGGGGACAATCATCGGCCAAGGAATAAGTACCGTAGTGTTTGTCACAAATAAGCATTGAGGTGGATGAGTTATGTCATTCCAAAGGATATAACTCATCGGCCAATTTTCGGATGAGTTAAAATGGATATAACTTATACAAAATCGACCGATGAGTTATTGCACTTCGCCGTTTATGAGGAACGTATCTCCTGTGTAAAACGAGGGACAGGTGTACTTAATTACAAATTTCTAATGTTTTTTGGTGCGAATTTCAAGTCCCAGAACGTGTATTTGAAATATCATCACTGTGAAATTTATACATTAGGAATTTGAAATTCAGAATTTCAAAATCGTTTCGGGTGAAGGTCTATTGTGTTTTGAATTCAATTATTTTTAAATTTTTTTTTAACAGTCGGATGAATATGTTGAATATGATAATACTTGAATTGCAACATCAAGAATTTAAAATATTTTACTTAAAATATTAGTTGTGTTATTTAGAACATTTTAATTTATTTAACATGTTCATTAAACTAGTTTTTAGCTACAGATATTTCATATTAAATTCATCATCTGAATATGTTTTTAAGTCAAAATATTTATGTATTTTCAAAGAACGACTATTGAATAATTTTTAATAAAACTGAAGAACAAATTATCCACCCAAAATTCTAAATTTAGAACTGTGCGATTTAATTTTTTCTTTTCTAACGTCAAAACAAAATTTAGTTTATACATAGTTCTAACAGCGACAAGATGAAAATAAAGCAAAGTTTATTATACAAATTTTTAATTACAAAAAATAACATTGAATTTTATTTTAAAAATAATGAATTGGAAATTAAGAAAAAGAGATTTTGTAAAAAAAAATTAAATTGAAATTAATATTAAAAAAATTTAATTTGAAGTGAAATTTGCGCACGCCGATTTATTTTACACTATGATTTCTTATTAGGGTTGCCAGATGAAATCTTAAAGATTACCGGACAAAATTTTGAAAAAATAAAAAAAATTCTAGCCTATATTGCATTAAAAACATTTAAATTTCAATATTTTCAAATTTCTTATAGAGTACGATTCAAATCACTTGACCAATGAGCTTTTAAGAGAGGGTAAAATTTGATCAAAATTATTATAAAAAATTGCATGATCTTTTTTCTTAAATAATTTCCCCTAAATTTTGTATGGAATTTTGTAATGGAAAGGGAAAGCTTTGCATAACGGATTGGTCAAGTGATTTGAATCGTACTCTACCATTTTGACCGTTTACTCAAAACACTTGAGCGACAAAAAAAATTCCTGAAATTTGAAGAAGGCAGAAATATAAAAAACACTAATCAACTAAATTTTTCGCAAAATAATAAGCATCGGGTGGAATACCGGACAAATGTATGTCCGGTCTTTCCCATTTTTTCCCACCGGACAAGTAGTTGAATTAACGGACTGTCCGGTTCAATACCGGACACCTGGCAGCCCTATTTCTTATACTCAATGCACTTAACTCAAAATTTGAAAGCAAAAACAAATATAGTATTATAAAGAAAAAAAAAAGGTTCTGACCGAATAAATAATGTTTAAAATTCCAATCGGTCTAGATACAAAAGAATTTTTGTTATATCATATCCAGTTATGAATAAAAAAATTCCACCAGGTTTTTAGTTAAGAAATAAAACAATTGGCCAACTATTGAAAAGTCGGTCCACTGTGCGTTTGCCCGGATGCATAACTTGCCGCTGGTTATATAGACTATATAGAGCAGCGGTCGGCAAACTTTTTTGGTCGTGGGTAAAATTCGCCTAAGATGAGATTTTTTTAAACTTATAGTGGGTCAGTGGCAATTTTATATGATAGCAATTTAAAAAAAATAGTTAAATCAAAAGTTAATTTATTTATTATCTAAGGCTTACAAAAACAATTACTGCGAAAACTATCTATTTTGTATACAATTGTTGTAAACAAAAAATTTGTATATGCAATTGTTGTAAGCAAAAACTATATTCATTGATTTGGGAACTACTTCAAAATTTCGAAGCGGGTAACATGAAATGATGCTTTGGGTCGCCCCGTGACCCACGGGTCATAGTTTGCCGACCGCTGATATAGAGTTATTATTTCCAAATTACCGTTGATATAATTGTTTTTTTTTTTTTATTTAATTTCAAAGTCAAATACATTGTAATGTCGATAATCTAATGATATTCTATTTCTGTTTGCCAATTAAACACATCTTTATCATTGGCAAAAAATTTTGTAAACTTCGACAAAGATTTGTAAAATTTAGTGAAAACTTTTTCGGTCATTCAAGTCGATTTTCTGCTGAGTACTCTAGCTGTGTTCATTTAAAATTGTAAATTTAAGAAATTATTTAATCATTTTAAAATTCAATAACTTTTTAAGTATTAAACTATTCAGGTTTTTTTAAATTAACTTTGCAATAAATAGAAAAATTTAATAAATTTTTTCAATAGTTATTCTATAAAGTTCTAAGCGTAAGGTAAGGAACTTTAGTGCTTATACTTATTCTTAATATAATTTTAACAATAATCTGTGGTGGAATCCAGTCGTCAGCCTAATACATTTGTCGTATATTAATTTTTTGTATTATCTTTTATATTTCAAATAAATTGCATACTTATTTGTCGTATTTAGTAAAATAATTACTTATTTTAGTCTTGTCAAATATTTTTCTATTTAATATTTTCCGGGCTTAATACAAGTGGTTACTATTTTGCATAGTTTTTTATATGTGGTCCCTTAGGTCTTATTTGAAGTATACTTAAAGTTTTTGGTCCAAATTGTCACACAAGAGATATTCCAAATATTGAATTATTGAATGCGATGAATTGAGTAAATTTTTTCTAATTTTCTAGTTTGGCCTTAAGTCCTTTAGACTTTTAGAGTTTAAAGCAACCCTTCTAGAACATGCATTTTTCCACCTTGTTAATTTCTTATAATACGCTAATACATGTTTTTAGCTGGGAAATTCAATTATTGAAAATAGTTTTTTTAGTTTCAAATCTATATGCATTGGCATCGATTTGATATGCAAAATTTTTATTTCATAATTTTTGGAGACAATCGAAAACCACGAAATTAATATAAAGGAAATTAATTAAAAAAATTAATTTATGCGTTTGTATTTAGTGATTTTATATACATAAACTGTTTTAGTGCTTATTTGTTGGTATTTACAATGTTATCATATATATTATATAACTTTACTTTGCATTGCAAGTAAATAATAATATTTAAATTCTTATTTGGCAAAATTTTGTCGTATTCGTAGAAATGAAAACCATTTTTTTTTTTGCAGATGCGACAAATTGGAAAATATTCGAAGTAGAATATCTAGTAAAAAATTATTCCGAATTCAAAACAATTGAACAAGGAGAAACTTACCCCAGCTCTGATTTGTTCTGCACATTTAATGGCTCGAAAAACCCCAATTTCCTAAAAATCCATTTGAAGCAGTTACGGCAAATAAGTATTCGGCTGACAAAATTGCATCAATGTGGTATGACGTCAATTAAAATATCTAAAAAATTTGAATAAATTCAAGTAACTCCAGAATTACGCTAAAGATATGGAGTTTTTGAAATAACTTTTCTCTTAAATAATTTTTATTTTCATCAATAAATCTTAATAAAAATAAAAATAAGATATTAATTTAAACATGTACATTATGAATCTAAACTCCCCATTAAATTTTAATTAAAACTATTTAGAAAATTTTAGAAATTCCTCCAATGAAACTCTACAAAGCAAATGATAGCCCTCCATCTGTTTCCGTCATGATGGCGTTGAAGGCCCTTAATATTAAATGCGAGTTGGTTGAATTTGATTTTCTTGGAGGTGAACTTAAAAGTGAAAAATTTGCCAAGGTTATTTTGCTTCAAAATTTCAATTTATTCATGTAAAGTAATAAATTTTTTTTTTTTTCTTTAGATAAATCCACAAAAACAAATTCCCGTATTAGATGATGATGGATTCTATTTATCCGAAAGCAATGCTATTATGCAGGTATTATTTAATTGTTTTCGTTCCAATAAAAAATTTCAAAAAAAAAATTCAATATTGTGAATATAACTCAAATTCTTACGGTAGACACGAAGAACGTAAATTCCAAACAATATTACTTGTGCATAAGAATTAGTTAGCAAACATTTTTATCCAGAATTAGAATCGTTAAAATATCATGAAGTTATCTCTGGCTTAACCTCTTTAAACTTTAATAAACATCTTTTTTTTTAGTACTTGTGTGATAAATATAGTCCTGATAGTTCATTATATCCTAAAGATCCGAAACAACGTGCACTAGTAAATCATCGCCTTTGTTTCAATATGTCATTCTATTACTCCGCCATGTATGACGTATTTTTCGATTTCCAACGCACACCAAAATTATTAAAAAAATTTGAAGGAGCAATGAAAGCATTCGAGGCTTATTTAAATCAAATTGGAACAAAATATGTAACAGGAAAATATTTAACCATAGCAGATTTGCAACTAGTATCTTCAACGTTTTGTGTAGAGGCTGCTAAATTAGGTCTCGATGAATACCCATTAATCAAGAAATGGTATAATAATTTTAAATCTGAAAATCCGGAATTATGGAAAATTGTTGAACATGCATTGCGTCTAAATGCTGAATTATATAATAATCCACCAGATATATACAAGGAAGAATTAATGTAAAATAATATCCATCAGTTATTTATCAGTTGGTATAAACCTATATGTTTGAAATTTCAACTATAAAGATTTATTACATTAGTTTTTATATTTAGAATTTATAATTATTAATGTATAATCAGAATTATTATCAACATAATATAATATAATGAATTTTAAATTATTTCACTTTTATTTTAAAATATGTGCGAGAAAATCCATAATATATAAAATAAAAATAATTTTTCAAATATAAAACTTCTATAAAAAATAACCGTAGCAACCTTACCTACCATAGAATTATATAAACATAATCTCATCATTGAACAAATGTGGGGCCAATGTATGAATAACAGTATCACGTATACACGAATATAGTATAAACGTTATTTAATGCATGATACAGACGAGTGTTTGTTCAACTTATATTGGCCAATTAAAAATTTAATCACCTGTAGTAATGTTGTTCAGTACTTTTCAACAAGTTCTTCTATTGTCTACTCGGAACCATCAAGTCATTTTGATATTTTGTAAATACATTATACAAGTTGTTAAAAAAGTTACGCATATTGAGTACGAATGTAGAGACTTTAAGATGAAGGTTGAAAGACAAGTTTGTCAAATTTGTTTTTACATACCTTTCTAGCAAAGCTTTAAAAGTCCAAATCTACGAATAAATACTAAAGGAAGAGTAAATCCAGCTCTGGAATGAAGTATCTCTCTTACATGTATTAGTGAAACCTATACATTAACATTACAGGGTGCTTTTTGCAAAATCTGCAAACATTATGTTTGTCGTTTTGGGATTGTTTTCAATTTATTATAATTAGTATTTCTACTTTCCACACCACCTTTGAGGTAAAGAAATAGGCGCGTTTTTTTTTAAGTGGTATCCCCAGGAGGCCTAATCTACTATAGCAGCATACAAAAAAAAATTAATTATTTTACTGTAAAATCACAAAATTACTTTTACCTCAAAAAGCCCCGTTTCAAAAAGCCCTTCAAAGTTTTCATACATTCCAAAATATTTTACCATATTATTTTTTGGAAAAGGGCAAAATATTTCGGAAAAGGAAGACTCCCCCGAAAAAACCGTCTTGGATTTCACATCGCGGGGTACGCCTCTACCCCCTCTCCAAAATTAGGCCAAATCGGAGTTAAAAAATTCCTTCCCCATATCCAAATTTTTGAAAACTTTGAGGGGCCAAAACTCGGAAACTGGGCCTTTCCCCCAAAAAAAAATACATGGGGGGTGATTTTGGCACCGCCTCTACCACCCCACCAAGTTTGAGCGAAATCTGAGGGGTGCACGCGTTCTGCACTTTAGCCAATATTTATTTAAAAAGAGACCGATTATAAGCCCAACACTCTATAAGTTTATATTTTTTATTTTTTGACATTTATGTTCCAAAAAAATTTTCCCTCACCCACCGATTTTTTTTTCCCCCAACCTACAATTTTTTTTTGAATTACTTTAACAAAATAATTTAAATTTTTTTTTAAACATTAAATTTAAATATAATTAATATAATAATTATTTTATAATAATAATAAAAATACTTACTTGTGACTGGAGATTTCATTTTTGTTGTTAATTGCACCGATACGATTTTTGCAACTTTTTACAAAGCATTTCATTTTTTCGCTTTTTTTTTTGCTTTTTTTTTGGCTTTTTTCTCACTCAAATTAACTTTATTTTTATTATTTATTTTTTTTTTAAGAATTTTTGCAATAGTAATAATTCTTTTTATTTAGATTTAATAAAATCTGATTTTAATTCACAACTGAATTTTTTTTTTTTAATTGGATTAAAAAAATACTGGAACTCACATTGAAAATGGAGTGAGCCGGAAGTGATGAGCTGACAGAAAAAAATTAGCTGATAGTTGTTAAAATTTTAACCCGCCCATTTACTTACTTATTATTAAACATGTTCAAAATTTATAAAAGAAAGAAATATGAAATAGAAGAGTGAGATATGATAATTGTGAATAGGTTTTTACAAGTTTTTTATTAAATCTATTGAACTGATGGTATAAATTTTTTTTGTAGGTATTATGAAATTATTCGTAGGCATTAAAATGTTATATGAACAGGTTTATACAAGCGTGCTACTTATGGAAACTCCAATAGATGTGGCTATACTTACTTAAGACATTGTCAATTTTATTTTATCTGTCAATTCACTGTTTTGACAGTCCCTATCTGTGGTCACATAAAATGATTATTTACATTGAATTTTGTATGAAAAATACGAAATTTAGATTTTATTTAGATACTTCGCAGATATGTGAATATTTTTATTAATTAATAAATGTTTTACATCTAAAATAAAATAAAATTTCGCATTTTTGTGAATTGAAAAATAAAACTTAGCAGCGACCGTGCGGCTAATGTAAAAAGTTGAAAGCTGATTTATAACCTTAATAATAGTAACGGCGTTCCTTTTTTTTTTCTTTCTAATTTTTGACATTTATGTTCCACTTCTTCTTCTTCTTCGGCTTCATTCGTTTATAGTATAAACGTACCAAAATATTTATCCATATAGATCGATGGTCCAAATATTAAGTCAGCAAACAATATAAATGATTTTCTTTTATAACTATTATTTAAACGTGCAGATCAATTGTTTTGTAGATTTGATGAGTATGTACTCGTACGTAAAATGTGATATAAATATATGTTCCTATCTTATACTGTGATCATGAAATAAGTCTTTGATTAATTAAACCTGAAAAAAATTTATGATTTTTCTTATGGAGTCTCTCACATTTTGTAATTCACATAATATGTCTAAGCATATTTCATAAAATATTTTTATGATATTTATAAGAGAAGAGAGAACTTTTTAGTTTTTTTTCTTCAAGAGATAAAACTTGAGAAAGTATGAAAAAAATTAAATAAGTTTTAGTTGGAATTTAACATTCATTGGATATACTTTTAATAAAATTTATTAATCTTTTTAATAAAGATTATACTATATTTATTTATTTTTTTCGTATTTTAAATTAAAGTTATAGGTATATTAAGTTTTGTTATTAAATATAATTTAAAATTATTTTAATTTTTATTTAATTTATGGAAAAAAGTAATTATTTAAAAAAAAAATAATAATTTCTGATAGTTCTATTTATATAAAAATTTCAATTTCATGTTTTTTTTTATGGTGTTGTATTAGTTGAAGTGTGTTGCAAGAAACAAAATTATTTTTATTGTTGTTATTCAAAATTGTTTGAAATTTTCTTGTTATTCATGAAACTTATACGTTCTTAGATTCTAGTTGGATTACTGTGGAAATAAAAATTTTTATATTTTTCTTTCGATATTTCACTTTGATCCAGAACAAAATTCAGCATGTATATAGGTAAACTGATACACGGCTAATACAATAAAACGGTTACAAAATTCGGTGAAATCGAAACTACAATAAAATTCTTCAAGCCTAACTGGTTTGACTAAGAAGATTGATATTTTGAGTTCGTACAATTTGAAAAATAAATGTTTAAAATTCAACAAAGTCCTCATTTTATAAATGCTAATTTAATCATTGTTATATTATATACTTAAAGTCATTATATACATTATCGGTACATCTACTTAAAAGTTATACGTTTAATATTGAACTGATAATTCTTAGTGATATTGTTTGTAAAAAAAAAACTTCAATTTGTATCGAATTTTGACAAACAAAAAAAAAAAACATTTATTTTTACCATTAAAACACATGAACATTTAAAAAAATATTGGTGTTTAAAGCGAACTCGATCTAAAATTGAAATAAATTCAACCTTTTTAAATATTAAATTATTCAGTATTGCCTACATTGTTATTGTAGCAATATGAATAAGGAGAAATTAAGATTCAATTAAAAAAAAAATAAATAAATATTGTCAACAATAAATTTGAAAGTTTCAACAACCAGCCATTATTACCATATTGTAATACTATATTTGGTTAAAATATGGAAACCAAAGTTGAAAACTTTGAATCAAAATAGGAAAAATAAATTATACAAAAAGTATTCTAAGATAATTTGAATAAAAGCAGACGCAAAAAACGTCTCCAAACAGGTGTTTGCCATTGTAGTTCCTGTTTTCTTTGTCAATTTTAATATATAATTCGAAAATAAGTTAAAAATAGGTCACGATTGTCATTCATTAACATTGTCACGATTAAACATTATTTACATAAACACACATTCCATAAAATCTTGTAATACAAGAATTGAAGTTAAGGTAAATAAAAAAATACTGTCGGTGCATTAGGAATTCACAGTTTTAAAAGTGAAAGGAATAATAATTGAGCAGAGAAGTTTCACACATTGAAACAGTTTTATTCATTTACCATTTAAATACCATGAAATAAAACAAAATAATAAATATAATACAAAATATGTGAAACATTATAAAAACTATGTACAGCTCCCACGTCAATTTATAGTTATATTTATATACGTTCACATAATTACTTATTAATAAAATTTAAATTAACAATAAACAGTAAAATTTGCATATTTTTATTACAGAATGAAGCTTTACTCAGTAAATGATGGCCCACCATCTATTGCAACCCGAATGACCTTGAAAGCCCTTAAAATTCCATATGAATTAGTTGAAGTCGATTTTGGAGCTGGTGATCATATGACCGAAAAATATGCCAAGGTATAATTTTTTTAATTTTGTTAAAAAACATTATACTTTATTCAAAATTATATATTTTATTTTAGATGAATCCTCAAAAAGAAATTCCAGTATTAGATGATGATGGATTTTTTCTTTCGGAGAGTGTTGCTATTATGCAGGTAAATAGTATTTTGATTTTCTGATTTTCTCAAAACGATATGGTCTTTATCCAGACTTATTTTCTCTAAATTCAATAACGCTCTCCTAAAAGCGAGCAGAAAGTTTCACGATAACCTTGTTTAATCACTGTAGTTTCTGTAATAAACCTCAACAAAATAAATTATTAGATATTTCAAAGTATAAATAAACTTGTTCATCTTTCATTTTAGTATTTGTGCGATAAATATAATCCAGATAGTCCTTTATATCCAAAAGATCCAAAACAACGTGCGTTAGTTAATCATCGCCTTTGCTTTAATGTAGGATTCTATTACAACACCATAAGACAGTATGTTCTTGCACCAATATTCTTCGATTATCAACGAACACCGGCAGGATTGAAACAATATGAAAGAACAATGGAAGCATTTGAAGCATATTTAAAAAATTTGGGAACAAAGTATGCTGCAGGAAACCAACTAACCATTGCTGATTTTCAACTAGTAGCTTCAACTCTACCCCTTGAAGCTGCTGATTTTAGTCTCGATAAATACCCCTTGATTAAAAAATGGTATAATAATTTTAAAACTGAAAATCCTGATTTATGGAAAATTGCTGAAGCCGGAATGAATGAATTGGCTGAATTTGCAAAAAATCCACCGGATTTGTCAGGAATGCCTAATCCAATCCATCCAATCAGAAAAATTAAATAATTGAAAAAATTTTATTGAATATTAAATTTTATTTTATTAAATCTGTTTTGATTTAAATAACGAACTATTATAAAATTTTTCGGTCAGAAATAAATCATACTTCATGAATTATGATGAAAAAGAAAATTGTCAAATTTTATATTGTTTATATTTTCCCACGTTTGATCAAATTAATATCAGTACTGTACAGTCGGAGTGGCGTCCAGCGTCTATTTTTATAGGGAGATATTAAATTGAATTTTTACATATATCGGGCATAAATGAAACACACAAAATACATAACTCACTAGCAAATCTTATAAATATGAATTACAATAAAAAATTTAATTAAATGTTTCATCTTTTTAATCGTACTTTTAGGTATTTTAGAAATAGTATTTTTCAACAAGAAACTAAAAATTCAATATGTTTGAAAATTTTTAGCAAAACTGACAAAGCATAGAAAAAAATTGAAAGCGATTCATAAGAAACAATTTAAATTAAAACTATTTTTACTGTTCGAATTAATTATCCAAATTTTTGGAATAATTAAGAATAAATTAAGATTGGAACCCAAAAAATACAAAACACAAAATAAATTTAATAATTATTTAAAATATCCAGTCATTTTATTCTAGTCGTGCGTTCAACTTGTTTTTCGGAATAAAATTACTTGACATATTTGGTGCAAATAATGAAAAATGTTTGTCTTAAAATTACTTTATGAAAAATATGAATATTTTTTTGTAACTAACGGAGGTACGATATGTCATCTTTAATAAAAAAAAAAAAAAAAGTAGAAACTGAAAATGAAGTTATATCATAACATTATTATCTAGGATAATGCAGTAATTTCTTAGTATTATATCCTTTGGTGCAATCCACTTCAAATTTTATACCTAATTATATAAAATTAATATCAAAGAAAATTGCAGAAAATATTTGTATTTACCTTGCGGGCTGTAAAAAAAAAAATTACAGCTCCTTTGCAACGACGAAATTTACTCCTGTTGGGAAGTTGCTTTTTCTAGTTATTAGATGTTTATAATTAAAAAGATGCCCGGAAATACCATATATAGAGAAATATAGAATAAAGTGAAGCACAGAAAATAGCATACAAAATTAACCTCTATTTTCAATTTCTGTACAATTAGGCAATAGAATATGAATATTCAAATTCCGAAATCCTATTGGGTATCAGGGTATAGAAACAGAATATGGCTAGAATGGCCAGTAATATAGAATATATTAAGTTTCCACACTTTAATTTCCATAAAATACAGAAATGGAATATTTATACAGTCCACAAACAGGTCAAAGATAAATTTTTGCAAAATTACATTTGTTCGCTCTGAAAATTGCGTTTTACTTATTTACCATATAAAAACCCAAAAGAATTCGTGCGTCAAGGTCGCTAGAAAAAAAAATCTATTTGAAATTTGGAAAAAGGAATCCATAAAGTAAACATGTGGGTACTTTCTCTTGTTTTGTTCGGAACAATCTTTATCCAAATATTATTTTACTATGAAAACATTTTCTTTTCTCGTTTTTGGCGTGTTTTGATTTTTTGAACAAATTTACAACTTTGCGGACATGGTTTAATGCTGTTTTAAAATTCTCCTGCCCTTTTAAATAATTCTGAATCTACATCCTCTTCTACCTTAAAATTCAGATTCTTCTGCAGAAGTAAACTCCAAAATACTGTTATCAAAATCTCTTGCTTTGGTTTTTGATATTTTTGTGTAAAGAATGTCACATATTACAACTTGAATTCCATGATTTAAGCACAGTTGGTGAACCATGAATGGAAATTCTCTCCCAAATTTTTTCATGACAGAAGCGGCATCAGTTATTGTGGCAAAAATATCGCTTAAATTGATATTAAAACTAGAAATCTTTTTTTGCAACAAATTTTTTTAAAACATCAGCTGAAGAACTTCCAATAATTCCAATCAAACCTAGATTATCATTATTTCCATTCGAATAATGTACATTTAAATTTTTTGTCCATTCATCTACTGTCAAACTTAATAATGGGCCTGAATTTTCTTTTTTGTACGCATTAATTTTCTGTGTAGTTTCCAATTTAATCAATTCGTTATGGTCGGTTATGAGTTCCATTACAATAGTTTTAGTTCTTAGGAATTGAAATTCACGAGCATTTTCAATGGTTTTTTTTTTGTAGTGTTGCATCAATTTTGTTCCGTATGCATTACACATTACATTCCAGCTAATTACTATTCGTGTAATGGAAAAGAAAATTAGTCTATCGCTCTCCATGTAATCGTTCCCAGAACTTTCGCTTTATTACATGGAACGGAAAATGATATTGTACTGTAATGATTACGTTGCGTTTCGTTCAGTCATCCTCTAATTTCTTAATAGTAAAATCCTAAGTTTTGAGTTGCTATACCAAATTTCTTTATTATGAGGAATTTTTAAAAACTACAAAAAAAATAATAAGCTTTTTTATTTATTTTCTTTATTTTTAGATCCTCGTATGAGTGATAATTTTTTTATGAGCTCACCAATATACGGTAAGATTTGGTTTAATTAGTCATTATTATTGTGTTCTAGAAAAGTCGAAGAATATTTATTATAATCAAAAGAATATATTTAATTATACAACACAATATGCATCTAACAACATAATATAACATTCTACAGCACATGATTTTTTTTAATTTTATTTTGACTAATTGACATTTGCCTAATTTACGCAAAATTTTTTTTATTAAAACATTTTATGATTTATTTTATTAAAACATTTTATGAAAAGAACAACAATTTCTATGTAAAAATGCGATATAAATTTATGAAATATATGAAATATATTTATTATTTTCATTGTGAATTGATATATTGATAAAAAGACGATATTTCAGCTGTATTAAAAATTTAGCTTCACATATTTTTAATGTATTTGACTATCTAGAAACAATGAAATATTATTTATTTTAAACAATAATTCTTCTAAAACAGTATTTTTCAGGGATCATTTTAATATTTATATATTTAAAGTTCGTATTGCAATGGGGTCAAAATTTTATGAAAAATCGTCAGCCCTATAATATTGATAAAATTTTAATGATTTATAATGTAGTGCAAATTATTTGGAATTTTTCTTTATTTATCAAAGTAAGTTAACCGCAAACTTGTTAACCTGTAATGATATGTTTGATGGACGTGTAAAATAATCTGAAAAAATATTCAAAATTTTTAGTGATATTAAAATGGTGATGTCATGCATTGAAGATTTTTGAGTTAGGCGCACTTAGAAATATTCATAATTTTAAAATTTGATGATGGTCGATATTTGAAAAGTGACCATTTTATTATAAGAGATATCTGTTTTTGAATTTAAAAAAAAATTAGTCTTTCCCAACCAATTAAAAAAATATAGATCTTAAGTATAGATATCTTCTAATTTTAAGTGAATTTAGGAAACATGTCAATCGGGAACTGAATTTTGACCACATAAATTTTAACCGGTCAAAATTCATAGACCCCTACCAGTAAGATTAAAAATAAAAATACACGTTTGCTGTCAGTTTTATTGTTAGCTTTAGGTATTTGCCAAAGATTTTATGTTAATGTTTATTTTTCTTCTTTAAGGCTGTGAAATATACTTATGGTTTTGGAGGGTACAGTTTTATTTGTGAACCAGTTGATAGAACCAACTCTGATATATCGTTGAAAATTGCCAATGGTGTTTATGAATACACTTTAGTAAAATTGTTAGATTTCTTGGACACTATATTCTTTGTGTTAAGAAAAAAAAATGAACAGGTAAAGCAGTAATCAAACTTAAATTTACTTATGAAACATTTAAGTTCGAAATATAATATATATATTTCTAGATAACATTTTTGCATGTGTATCATCATGCTGGTGTATTTGCAATAGCATGGGCAGCCTGCAAGATACTACCAGGTAATCAAATATAGTCGTATTTTGCCCAAAGCATATTATATGAGTAAACTTGAAACTTTTATCAGTCAAATACTAATTACAGACCTAGATTAATTGTCAAAAATAATCAAAAAAAAAATTATTTTAATGTACATTGTGTATACAAAATAATATTAGATAATATTTAAGTACATTATAAGTATTCTACTCATTATATTATGAACCTGAACGAATATATTAATTTATTTTAGGTGGACAAACTGTGTTTGTTGGAGTATTAAATACAATCATCCATGTAATAATGTACTCTTATTATTTGTATGTTTTACTGCTAAAACCAAAATATGTTTGGTGGAAAAAATATCTAACACAAATGCAAATAGTGAGATTATTTAATATTGATTTTACCCAAAATTATTTTCACTTTTATATTATTATTTTATTTTCAGATACAATTTACATTAATTGTTTGTAATTATCTAGCATTAGTATTAGGTCCAAATTGTGGATATCCAAAATGGACTGCATTTTACCTAATACCTCAAAACGTTTTCTTTACAGCTATGTTTAGCGACTTTTATTACAAGACTTATATAAGGAAAAGAATAAAAACATAAAATTTTATGAAAATAATGTAAATATAATATAATATTATGTATACGTCGACGGGTCCGAAGAGTACTATCGTATCTCAAAAACACTAGTTTTCACAGGAAGCAAAAAACTGTTTGTTTTAAAATTTTTCTTCAAGAGTCCTCATTTTTTTTACATGGTTTTATGAAAAAAATTGTATTATATTTTTAACAATTAAAATTTATTTGAAAATTTGAAAATTTCTATCAAATTTTCACATTTTCAAGTTTTTACGATGATCGCTTAATTTACTAACAATGCCTAAATGGATATACGATACTTGCAAATTTTTTTCTGCCGTTTAATATCGTAAGTTGACGATATTAAGTACGTTTGACATCGTATCTTTATTTAGGTCTAACAAAACAAAGCACAATAAAATCGCATTTTCACATACGACAGCGCTCAATTTAGTGCCAATATCGCAAGTTGGTGGTTAACGGAAGTTTAAGATTGTAAAAACGACAAGTCTGACATTCATTAATTGTATCTCATGATAAAATAATATTTTTTTTATTTTTTAACAGATCGTATTTTCATTTACAATTTTTGACTGATGGAAAGTGGGCTTGTATATGAATATACATTTCAGCTCGTACGTCGATTTTAGTTACAATAAAAATATTTTTATTATTTTGAATGTGTTTTATTTTAGTTAGGAACGTCAGTATGACCCAAAATCGTAGATATGAGTGCGGAGAATCATTTTTAATATAAATCGGTTTCTATCGTATCTCGATTTACCATAGTACTCTTCGGACCCGTCGACGTGTACTTTAAAAATAATTTAAATTAAGATATTCTTAAAGCTAAAGCATCTTTTAAATTATCTCAATAATAATTTATACTACTGATGAAGATCGAAAGATTAACGAATTGTTGACCTAATTTAAAAAAAAAAACTTTGTTTTTTAGCTATTTTAATATTATATCAAAAATCACACGTACCCATTTATAGAGAGCTACATTAAGAATCAGTCTTCTACACTCCGTAATTTTTAAAGGATACTCGATATTAATTTTTTTTTATCCAATCAAAATAAAAAGGCAAAATATTATGATAATATGTATTATGATCATATTAGAAATAATGTTAAAAATCAAAAACTTAAGAGCCCTCCATGTGAAATTCTGTTTTCTATTTCTGTTTTCTATTTTTGCAGTTTTTTTTGTTTTATTTTACAGAAAATAAACGGACGTGAAAAATGCGACAAAAATTGTACGAAAAACACCTCTACCAGAAAATCACAAAACTATATTAGAATTTTATTTCTGTGCAGAAACTGTAATTTTTCAAAAAAATTAAAAAATTCTTAGAAATAAATGAAATTAATTAAAAATTGTTTAGGAAATTAAAGAAATTCAAAATTTCACGTCACCACACGGTCGAAATTTTCAGTTTTTTTTTTAAACTTAATTCATAAAAACATGGTTTAAAAGAATATTTTAAACAAAAAATTCAGTATTTAAAACTTGCTAAAGTTTAATTCAAATTTCTATACTTTTTTAGTTAAAAACTAAACTATTTTAGTTTACATTTTGATTTAAAACATCAAAGTTTATATTTTAAAACTTTAAAGTTTTAAATCAAAATTTAGCTCCGGTTTCTAAACATTTTTAGTTTAAAACTTAACTATTTTAGTTTACATTTTGATCTAAAACATCAAAGTTTATATTTTAAAACTTTAAAGCTTTAAATTAAAATTTAGCTCCGGTTTCTAAACATTTTTAGTTTAAAACTTAACTATTTTAGTTTACACATAATTTATACACATAATTTATATTTTCTATTTTGTACACGTTTATAATTTTAATACTGTAGCCGAGAGGTAGAGTGGTAGAATGAAATGCTAAAGAACGAGGTTCGAATCCCGAAGAAAGGGTTAAGAGAAAAAAAAAAGAAAAAAAAAGAAAAAAAAAATTAAATAAATTTTTTAATTTTTTAATCTTCAGTTTAAAATTTAAACTATTTCGTTTAACACATTATGTTAAACATCTTCAGTTTAAAATTTATTCTTTTTTGTTTAAATTATTTATTATAGACTAAAAAGTTTAAAACTTAAACTTATATTGGTGTGGAACTATATAGAAACTTTTAAGTTTAAAAAAAAAACTGAAATTTTGGACCGTGCAGCCCTGGAGAGTGGTATTTTAGCTTTATTTCTGCGATTGAGATTTTTTATTATCTTTTTCCTTTACTTCAGAATCCAAACAAATATGTTCAAGTTTTTTAAAGGCTCATTTGGGCCAAAAAACTCAAAATTTAAAAAATCCGCCTCACCTACCCTGGAGCCAGATATATACTCTCTAATATATCAAAAAATCACTTCAGTCTAGATTGTAGTAATCCTACAATCAAAGCCAAACTAAGACCAATTTTTTGCAATTTTTCACATTGAGGGCTTTTAACTAATTTAAGTCTATTCAAAGTTAAGCATATATTTAAAAGTTTGATTGTTAAACATACACTGTTATTCTATTGTAGCACCTTTGGATTCCCCGTAGCCCGTTTTATAAATACAGCTTCTGTCAATTATTAAAAACATTAATCCATGCATGTTTATGTGATAAATATTAAAATATGGCATTTCAATTTTATATGAAACTTCATAGAATTTTTTATTTTTTCAAGAACTTTCAATGCGTTTTACTCAAAACTATATTTTTTTATACACACTGTTATTATACTTTCCAGACGAAATGTAATACACACCTTCGCGGATATATTAATTATTATGTATGTACGCTTTTCTCTAAAAATAATTCTTAAATTAATAAAAATAAAATGTTTTTTTAAATAACATTCACTTAAAATTATTTCATGTACGTATATTTGTTATCAAAATAATGAATAAAACATTTTCCAAAATAACTTAATATTTTTACTATTAATGTTTAATTTAATTGAATCACCTTTTTAGCAGTATGAGTCTAGGACAAATTATTTTTGTAGTAATATAACATGACGTGAAGTGGATACTATGGACATTTTTAAATCAAAATAATCAAAAATTTAATTAGCTCCGAGCTAAGCTCATGAGTCCAATTTAGTTTTTTGCTGTCTTCGCAGATTTTGTTTTTTTTTTTTTGTGGGTTTTGTCGCGATTTTCGCGGGTTTAATTTATAATTTTCGCGGTTGTCGGGATTTTTGCAGTTTTTCTAATTTTTCCAGAAATTAAAAGTAATTGTGTTCTTGCATTTCCGCATGCCTATATAATTATATCGGTCGTCGTAATATGTAAATAATTAATGAATTATAATGACATGAAATTTTTGCATTTCAATTTCACCTTAAAGTGCAGTTTGTTATTTTACAAATGAAAAATTATAACTTAATTAATTTATTAAATCAAATCATTTGTACTTTTACGTAAATATAAAAAATGCGTAGTTTGATTCATAAAGTCCAACATACATATTGTATATACATCTGATATTTGGAAAAACACTTTCTATCGTTTTATAGTGCAATTTTCAGTCTCAACGTAAATTTTTTGGAACTTAATATCACTTCATATAGTATGAATGAATTAAATAACATTTTGAGGTTGTGCCTAATATGAAATCCTTGTTAATTAAAACTATTTAATATCATTCAGATTAATTATTATAGTTAATTATTATTTGATTGTAACTAAAAGCTGATTTTTTTAGCATAATACGTATATATAAATAATTTCAGAATTTATTTATCGGATTTAGAATTTCATGTTAATTTCCTGTATATTAAAATTTTTCAATTTTGATTTTTTGGAGTATATTTTAACTTCAAAATGCTTGACTAATAAATAAAATCGGAGAATTTTCTTTGGCAAAAAAGGGATATTTTATTCTTTGTTTTTTCATTTTCTAATTAGGTACAGACTTTTAGTAATTAATTTTTATTTTTATTTGAAAAAAACACAATTATTTTATGTACGAACAATAAGTATGTATATATAAGTATGTTATGTACATATAGTAGATTTTAGTATGTTTAACACATATTCACGCTACATTGCATGATTTAGTTAGAGAGTCAAATATAAAACTATCAACACCGAAATAAATATTAAGCCGTGCAGTGAGTTTTTTTTTGGAATATCAATCCGGTAGTTTTTAAATTGAACTTCTTCCATTTCTTCAAATTTTTGTTCAGCTCAACCCGATATTTTTTAAAATAATTAATATTAATGGTTTAATAAATTGCTTTCAACAATAAAATTTTTATTTTGTTTTTTTTTGGAATATCAATCCGGTAGTTTTTAAATTGAACTTCTTCCATTTCTTCAAATTTTTGTTCAGCTCAACCCGATATTTTTTAAAATAATTAATATTAATGGTTTAATAAATTGCTTTCAACAATAAAATTTTTACTTACTTATCATACATTTGTATAATGATTTTTAACCCGACGAGATTTTTAAATTTTTCTTTCTTACTACACGGCTGAATGTTTATATCCGTATTGGAACTACACTCTTATGGAAAATGCGAATTCTTTTTTTATTAAATATGTACTCAATAATAATTTCGGTAAGTTAAAAAATTATTTTGTTTTTTTTTTTATTAAAAAAAAGCTTAAAAGCTTTAGAAAATAATAATTTATATTCAATGAAAAGAAATTTTATTAGTTTTAAATTCTAGATTTAAATTAAATTAGTTTTATTTTAACAGTGTGTCGATTAATCTCGTTTAAACGTCAATTTTAGAATAATAATAATAAAAAAATTTGATTTTCCATTCAAACAAACTGATATTGTAATTTTGTTTTTTTTTGATAATTATATGTTTTATTTTTTTGAATATTATAATAGTTAAATTAAAAATTGAACTAATTACTGTAAGAAAACAAATTTAATAAAAATTGATTTGCAAGAATAATAAAATAGTAAGATTTCTGAATTAAGAGACGTTTAGTTATTTCATAGTATGTATCTAAATAAAATTAAAAAAAAAAAAAAATTAATTTTGAATTAATCTTCAAAAAGAAATGTATTTATTACTTTCTAATTTTTCTATTATTTTGAAACTTGATATTTATGTTGCAATATAAAGTTATGATCAAAAATTTTTGCAGCATATTAATAGATTTTAGATTATTGCCAACTTCCAGGGTTTAAAAGTCGGCATTTAATTTACGAGTGTGCATTTTCTACTTAATATTCAAAATTTAACAATAGTTAATAAATTTCCTGTGTTAGATTTAATTCAAGCTTTTCTATCACATTGAAATAAACATAACATATCCTCAATTACGAATAAAATTTACGTGGATTTTTATTAACTAGCACAAAATAAATCCATAAGCATTATTTTGCTACAAGTTTTTTTAGACTCAATAAAATGAGAACATAAAAACTTGCACAATAATAATTTGAAGAAATTTATTTTATAGTGTACACTATGAAAAAGGATTCAGTTTCTACATTTAAAAAAAAAATTAGGCAACGGAAAGTATTTTTTTTGACAGTTTGTTGTAAAGATTTATATAAGGCTTTGTGCATTCTATTGTAATTATATTATTTAAATACGTAAGAAGAATTAAATTTATTTTTAAATTTAGTTGAGAAAATATTCTTTGTATCTATATAAAATACATATAGGCCCAAAAAAAAAAAACAGCATTGAACAATGAACATTTTGCTAAAAATTTCGAAAATTTTAACATTCTCAGCTTTTATTTTCAAATATATGGAACCTTTGATTAGGTTTTTGCTAAAGTAAACAAAAAAATTAATAGCACGACAATGACACATTATTTATTTAATAAACATTATATTATAATTACAATGTAATTTAATAATGTATTATATGCCATTTAATTATTTTTAGTTTTTTAAATATTATATTCTTTATATTATACAGACAGATGTATAAAAATATTCTATTCAACAGAATTTCAAAATTATTTTCATAGTTTTCATTTAAAAAAATAAAACTAAATTTATAAAAAAAAAAAAAAGTGAACCTAAAACCACTTTATATTGGACCAATTAAAGAGAACGTTCTATTCCATTATTACTTCAAATGTACAATAAATGAATCTAAATTATTATTGGGCTGAATAGTTTATTAAGATATAACAAAATTCATATCAAACTTTATTCCAAATTTTAATAGGTTTATATAATTATTATATATTTTCACAACTTATTAACCCAATTAATAAATTCAGTGCGTAATCAAATAAAAAACAAAAATTATTTTAGAATTCGGAAGTAAGTAGAATTGTCACATTTCTTAAGGTGAACGATTGACATTGTGGTCATATTTTAATTAACAAAATAATAATTTGATGATAACAAAATTTAAAGACAAGACAATGAAATCAATTATTATGATCACGAATCACTACATATTTATCATAATTAATAAATGATTTATTAATTATTTAAAATTCATGGGGTTTAACATTTAACAGAAGAGAAAAAGAAGAATTTTTATAAATTAAAGTTAAATCGTAATATTTTTCTATTAAGCAGTTAAAAGCTTGAACAACAGCTGACAATACAAATGTTGCATTTCTTGGTATTTCGAAATTAATTAAATTGCTGAAGAAAACTTTTTATTTTTTTTTGCAGTTTTCAAGTTTTAAAAGTGTATTTTGTGTGTAATACAAACGAATAACTTGTAATAGTTGGAGATACGATGACGGATTTAAATTTAAAATGAATACCCTCGTATTTTGCGGGATCTACCTGACTTCAAAGTCAGAAGTGGGGCTAACAATTAAATAAATATGAAAATTTTCTTTTTTTTTCTATAATAGTCAAGAATATATGTTATATCGCGATAGACGTGGAATTTTTTGGGCTTTAAAATATAAATACAAAAAAAAAAAAAATTTTTGTGGGTTTAAATAATTATTAATTAGTCACTTCTTCTTTTTACCTACATATATTTATTTCAAAGACATATTTTTCTTGATGGAGATCGATTTGGTCGTCTAATACTAGTCCGAAAAATATATTCTTTTTTTATTTATCATACTTTTAATAGAAATAATCTTAGATAAACGAAATTACCTATAAAAAATAGTGATGGTTTTAACATTAAATAAAATATTTGTTGATGATTTAAATTTTTTTCAGTTTTTTTCTTGTATCGTTAAAATCGGAGAAAAAAAATACAGAGTACCTCATAAATGAAGTATAGAATCCGTTTTTAAAATTTCGATTTAAAATATTTTCGAATAATTTTTTTATATATATTTACTTTCATCGTAATCCGGTTTCAACCGAATTTTTTTATGTTTTTTTAATTTTAAATTCTGATTCCCGTTCTATTTATTTTAAGTTATTTTATTAGTTAATTATAAACTTCAATCTAAATGCAATGTATCTAAAAACTTGTAAACGTAATTTTTTATAGTCCAATTTATCGAAAATACTTATAGTAGATACTTTAATTGCTTTAGATATTTCTCAAAAACTTATTATTGCATATTTTCAGGCTAGCTGTAATATATTTTCTAATCAAAATTGAATGTAGCATTAGTACATATATTTAAAATTATCAATTAATTATTTCGTTTATTCAGTATAGTTTTCCAAAATTAACTCAAGCATCAAGGGATAAGTATTCTATAAATCTTAGAGCTGGATTTGAAATTAATGTTAGGTGCCGAAATTAATAAGGTTTTAGAAATATAAATTTGTTAACAAAATCAACAACTATAATCTAAATGATTGGGTTTGCTCCGCTAATACTTTAAGCAATTAAAAATTCGCCTTCATCACTAATTCATTATTTTTGTCTTTTTTATTTTGACAAAAGTTGAACACGGACTATTTGATTATTCAATGCATCAATAGTTAAAGAATAATTATATACAATAATGTTCTTCTCTATCAAATTCTTAACCTCCGAATACTAGTATTGAACTCCCTAGCCTAGTATAATATTTTATTACAAATTATTAAATAAACAACTAACACAACTACCAAATCCTGTGTTTATTGGTGTTAATTATAATCTGCGATGTCTGGGAAATAACATTTTTCCATTTAATTAAAAGAATTAATTGATTAGAATCCAAACAATTCGAATAAATTATCAATAATGACATTTTAAATAAAAAAATATTTATTTTTATTATTCAGTTCCTTTTGTTTTAGATAAATTGTAAATTAAGATTCTAAATCATGGAGACATCAATTTTTCAAATTTCATATGAAAATATAACCAAAGGACTTGGTAAGTTATGGTTTTATATCTAAAAATTTGTATTTTATCGAGTATAAAGAACAATTTTTTTTACTTTAATTTTTTTAATCTTATAATTTAGATCCTGAAATTGACAGTTGGTTTCTGATGGAAACACCTTTAGCAATGACTTCTATACTAGTACTTTATTTGGCATTTGTACTTAAAATTGGTCCTAATTATATGAAAAATAGAAAGCCATATCAAATGAAAAATATTTTAGTCGCTTATAATGCTTATCAAGTATTGTTTTCAATATGGATTGTATCAAAAGTAATTTTTTTTTTATTTGAAAATAAAATAATATAATATTTAAATTAAAAAATTATAAAAAATTGTAGAGTGTTGCAAATTTTTATGCTTTTTTTTATTTAAGGCCTTAAAAGTAATCCAGCATTCTAAAATAAAAAGAAATTCGATAATTTATTATATTAAGTTTATAATTGCCGAGCTTAACGCGGCTCGAGTTTTCTTGGAATCCACTTACCCCTAAAAACAAACTGATGAACAATATAATAAGTCTGCCGATCTAACATTTGAGGACAAAATACATTTCTGAACTAAGTTTAATAATATTTTACGTAAATTTATAGTTATTTTTTTCTCCGGTACCATTGTCAAGAGTTTTGTTTTATGCATGTGAAAGTTTTCCAGAAGATAAACGAGATTTTTCAGTGGCATTTTGGAATGGGGTATGGTGGTGGTTTTTCTCAAAAGTGATCGACCTTATGGATACTGTATTTTTTGTTTTGAGAAAAAAACAAAACCAGGTAAATTGTGAAATGATGCATGTAATATTTAAGTCAGGGCAAAAAGTTCTAATGTTTTATGCATATAAAAACACCATTGTACTAAAATTATTGGTTATCCAAAAAATCAGTTCGTACATTAAAGCTGTGTACACCTTTTAAATAATGTACTATGAATGATTTTTTTTCATATTTTAGGTCACATTCCTCCATATGTATCATCACACCATCACAGTTTTCTTTTCATGGTGTTATTTGAAATATACTCCAGGTAAATATAGTTTTCCAAGATTACAGCTATCTTTTAACTATTTATTACTAATAATTTTTCTAACTTAATTTATCACCGTGAAAGCTAACAATATTACTCCATTAAATATAGAATCGGAATTAGTGTGTATTTACACAATACTTTTCACATGTTATTGGCGTTACGAAAATTAGAAAAATATTTTATCCCAATAAATACAATACATTTAATTACTTTTTTAGGTGAACAAGGACTATTTCTTGGTTTGATGAATTCTTTAGTTCATGTAATAATGTACTTTTATTATATGGTGTCAGCAATGGGTCCAGAATACCAAAAATATTTATGGTGGAAAAAGTACATGACTCGAATTCAAATTATTCAATTTTGTATTATGATAGTATATTTAAGTAAGCATATATATACATTTGTTTTCCTTAAAATATTATAAAAAAATTTTATTTATTTTTATTTTTTAGTTACAACTACTGCAATGGGTTGTAAAATGCCAATGTATCTAGTAATATTCTTCACCGTTAATTGTTTTATATTTTTGTATCTATTTGGCAGTTTTTATGTTAAAGCTTACAAAAAAAAATCAGATGATCAAAAATTAATAAAAGATAATAAATCTAATTTATCTAAAATGAACAATTCAGATAACAGTATCAAGAACAAAATTAAATAAAATATAGATTTCAATATAGAGAAAAAAAAAATCATATCATTAACTACATACATAATAAATAGATACAAAAAAATTTAATTAATATTATTGTAAATACAAGATATTTATATATAATCATAATATATATGTAATATTATAAAATTTTAAAATCGAATTTATTTTACCACAATTTCAAACATAATTAACGTAACATTTTCATCAATATCTTATAACATAATATTATTATGATTATGATATTAACAACAAAAACTTCTACAATGTTACACTAATATTAGTAGAAGTACAGATATCTTCTCCAACAAAATGAATGATTTAATTACCAGTTTCTCGAACCCGAACAGAGCTAAATAATAAAAAACACGTAAAAAAATAAATTTATTTGATCGAATTAAATTAAAGCTAACTGAAATTTACAAATTCTTGTTGATTAATTTTATCCATAAAAAGATGTTATTATTAAGTATACATTTGTTAATTTTATAAAATTTATTTTATTTATGTTTTTATCACACAGAAAATAGTAAATTTGTAGTGCTAGTGCATTTTATTCAGAGCTATTTTAATTAAAATTGATTTCCGTTTTCTTTTATGATTTATACTATTTTTTTTACTTATATAATAAAAGCTATTGAACTTGACCATGATAAATCTTAAAGTTCAAGGCAGAATTATATAAAAATACCAATATTTGATGTTATTGAAATTTACCAGAATTTATGCATAATAGGTATAGTAAAAAAAAAAATTTTCCAGTTTTTTTTGTTTTCAAAATTTTTTTTAGATGTTTAAATCATATTCTTTATGTGGTAAATCTTTAGGGGCGATCAGAGAACCAAAGAATAATATTTGATCAGCTATTCAAAAAAAATAAACGAAATAACGATTATCTTTATTTATTCCAAAGCTACATCTTTTATTTTTTAATATATTGATTTTATTTTTTTTTTTTTGTAATAAATATTATTGGTTTTATCAACGACATCTCTATTAAAATTATCAGAAAACATACGTAGCTTATTTTTAAATTTTGATTTTTCATAAACTTCTACAAGCAGAAAAATGGAAATTAAAACAAACAAATTTCTAGATCAAAACACTTATTAGATCCCCTAAAATAATAAACAATTTAAATAATTATCAAAAATTTAGTTCATAAATAGAAAATAACTTTATTAAAAATACATAATATACACAATAATGACAGAATTAGATATGAAAAAAATTTCTTAATTCTTAACTAGAACTAAACAAAATTAATCCTCTACAATATATATAATAAAAACAATTAGTTTGAAATTTTTTATCTTTAAATATTAATTAAATATATAGTTATAAATCGTAAAATAGTAATTGAGTAAAAAAAAAAAATTGTGCAGTTTAATAAAAAATAGTAAGGTGGCACTCAATGGCAGTATAATGTTAGTTGTAACAACTTTTTTTTCATAAATTTTCATTAAAGGATTTCGGAGCTTTTTCAATAATAAATTTTACAAAATTTTGCATAAAATAAGTATTATATCGTCGGCTGAGAATTCAATTAGTTCGTGCTCCATTTTTTTTTTATAGATTTTTATAGATTTTGAAACACGCGCTTTTAAAACTTTTGTCCCATTTGTCTGTCCCTTCTCCCGTTCCTGAGATATCAAAATATCGCAGCATTTCACTTTATTACATTCAACAATTTTTTATTTTAGATTTTGTATGAAATGGCTGGCATAAAAATATTGTTTTTTATTGATTTTAAGCCATATCTAATATTTTAGTACAAAATTAATAATTTTTTTTTAAATATTTATAATATTCCATATCCATATATATTTGAAGGTTATGGAATAAACTGAACACAAAATAATTTGTAAATGTCAGAGTTGGAATAAAATCATATTTTGAGATATTTTAATTGATAACTTCCTTCAAACATTATTATTATTATTATTTGAGTAGTTGAATTAAGAACAGAACTCCTAAAATATTATTCTTAGATACAAAAACTATCATTTTGCCAGTTGGCAGAAAACTTTTATCTATACTTTCAAATGCGATTTATTCCAAATTACTTCAATGGCGTATGGACTAATAACATTCTTAGCCGTAGACATGTAATATTCAATCACAATTAGTTAAAAAAAAAGTCTTCTAAATTTACTAATTTCTTATTAATAAAATTATTTAATTCTTACAAAAAAATTTACATTTTTAATATGTTCTTCTATCGTTATCGAAGCTTATTAATTTAATAAAAATTTAGCTTAATAAATTTTAATGATTGTTACTATTTGGAAGAACTAGGAAACTACAATTATTTTTTAATTTTAAAATTTTTTGATTTTATTTTTTTATATTTATTGCTTTAACTTTAATTTCAATAAAGATTGTTTAATGTTTTTTACTTATTTTTTAAATCCTGTAATCTAGAACGAACCACAGAATAAGATGGTAAGATGCACTATTTTTAAAAAAAAATATTTAGTACCTTTTATTTTTGGTTTTAATTTTAAGGTATAAAAACAATAATTCTTATTAAAGAAACAATGTAATCTACCGAATCACAATTTTTATCTTTAGATATACAAAATAAAATCATTTTAATAAACTCGATACTGAAAAAAAATCTGTTTTTTTTTTTAAGTTTGTAAATTCCCTAGGTCACTTACTTACGAAGTTACGATGTTTTACCAACATTTCTTATAATCTTTTATATATGCCGCTGATTAACGAATCTTAACCTCTATCAAAGGTTATTTCCACACAATATATATTTTATATCCCTTTTTTTTCTTGATTTAACGTAAGAGACATGATCCCTGAAGAATTCATGAAGCATGAAGAATTTCGAGGAAATAAACATCGTTTTTAAATATTCAAAAATACATATATCATTTTTAATATTTCGACCACTGTAGCTCAATATGAATTATCTATTGGCAACACTAAGCTTGTGACATAGCTGAATGTAGGATATAAAATATATATATGTAGAATGTAAAGAACATGATAAACATATGTTTAATGTGAGAGAACTAAGGAAGATTATAAATAATACGAAGTATATAACATAATATAACAAAATTTAAGGAACATGATGTTGGGATTGTATTGTTAGTTATCGAATGGAATGCAAGGATTATAATGAAAGGAATCGATCAAAAGGAATTATAGGAATAAAAAAGGGAATAGGTATATTATTAAAAATGTGAAAACTATCAATATCTTTTTTAAAAAATTCCAAAAAAAATTTCAAACATATTTAATTTTAGTTGATTTATTTAAAAATTAAAAAAAAAAAAAATAATAATTTAACAATTATATATTAATTATATGGCTTTAACGTTATTTTCGCAAATGTTTGTTTAATTGATACACACCAAAATCTATATGATTTCATCATTTGTGTATTAAAATTTATTATAACGTTATAATTAAAACTTCAAAACTAAAAAGAATTTGTTCATTCTTATTCTTTGATTTTATTGAAAAAAAATTTCTTATAGCGGATTAATTTCATTAATGTCACTAACAATAATTAAACTAAATCATTTTCTTAAAATCAATTTTTTCTTAAATAAATTTCTAATAATAAAATAATCTAAAAAAATTCCCATTAATTTTAAATTTTCCTTCCGCTATTTCACTGTGATTTCTTATCATTATTTGTGTCTTTTGTATCATTATTGTTACCATCTGTAACGGATTTAGTTTTGTCATCATTATTATCAACCTTGTCATCTTTTTTGTTTGGAACATATGATTTTCGATAAAAATCATTGAAGAGGAAATAAAAGAAGATAGCATTTGGTAATGTAAATACAACTGACCACCTTGGATAACCACAATCAGTGTATAAAAGTTGAGATGAATGTAAGAAGGCCAAACAAAATTGAAACTGAAAAGAAAGAAAAAAAAAATAAAACACTCTTTAAAGTTTAAATAAATTTTGTATTTTTTTATATTTTGGAGAAACTAAATGTTTTATTATTATTATCATTATTTATAAGCTTAATTCTTTTTATTAGTACATGTAAGTACATGTAAATAAGTTAATACTGTATTAAGTGGCAGGATGCAGCAGTGGTAAAAGCGACTGTATTCAGTAGCAAAGTTCGAGAAACTGGAGAAATTCAAGTAAAAACAGTATGAAGAAACTACAATACCACCTTACTGCATGAATTGGGTTAACTCTTAATTAAGAAAAAGTACACGAACCAATTAATAGAATTATTTTAATATGTAATGAGTATAAAAATGTAAATAATTTTTCATCATATAAAAATATTTCGAAAATAAATATTTGACGTTGTAATAACAATAAAATTTTAATTGTTTTTTTGAGAATTAAGTTTATTGAGAAAATAAATAAATAAACCTAAACCTGTGCATTTCTAAGTTAATAAAAAATTATTAAAAATTATTAAATTTTAGAGAGTTCAGAAGATCATTAAGTTATTAATAGTTAAAAAAAATGGGTATATTGTAGTTTAAAATAATAATAATATGTTATATATTGTAAATCATTTTGTTTTGTTTATATTTAAGTTATAAGTTGTAAATAAAAAAAAAAGTTCCTGGCTTAAATCTTTTGTTTTTTTTTTAACAAGAAGAGCACACCTGGCATTAATATGTACCGAACATAAAAAGTTATTATAATCTTTTAATTAAGATTAGAAAATTTTTTGGTACTTACCAGTTGTAAATTAGTAATATGTTTTTTCCACCACAGATATGGTTGAATTCTGGGACCCATTGCAGATAACAAATAATACGAATACATAATAATGTGAACAAACGAATTAATGGTACCAATGAAAGTACCATGTCCACCTGGAAAATATTTTGTTGTTCCCCATGATATGCAAGGCATTACTGTGTGATGATATACGTGCAGGAACGTTATCTGGCGTTCACGCTTTCGTAAAACAAAGAATACTGTGTCTAAAAGTTCACTGATTTTTGCTAAATAGTAAATATACACCCCCCAAGCTTCCTAAAAGAAAAACCAATAATTTTTTGTAAAAATTATTTGAATATTGATAAGTATTATTACCATCTTGAGGATTGAAAATTAAATAAAATATTAAACTCGCAACTGGTCAATAAATAACTATAGTAATACTTTAAAAATACTCACTCTAATAGCTTGTGGTGTCCACGATCTATCAACATTTTGGCATCGCCAGCTATAATGTCTCAACCAAGCAGCATCTAAGCCTTCATAGAATATCCATATACTAACCAAAACTTGAACAGAATTATAAACAATAAGAGTTCTTTCTAAATTATATGGTTTCCGATTTGCCATAAAACGAGGTCCCCAATATAATACAAAATACAAATAAGACATAATAATCCAAAATAATGGAGTAGGTGACCTAATTAACGGCCAATCATTTGTTCTAGGATCTATAATATTATTTATTAATTAAGCGCACATACATATGAACTAATTTCTTTAGAAATCATATAATAAATTACCTGCTAATTCAGTAAATAAATAATCCCACGTGGATGTAGTTTGATTTGATTGCATGGCCATTTCGACTTCCATTTTACATAAATTTAACCTTAATCTAATTTATATTCTAAATACTATCTACTTGTATTGCTGTCGATGTTGGTTTTGTAAAAATTCTGTAATAAAAAAAATTAATTTACTTCATTTTTGAACACATTTAAATTACATAATTTTATTTAAAACAAAAATATTGCAACGAGGATCATTTGTTGACTAATTGTTTATGTGATTATTGGGAGCTTGAAATTTTTTTATAAGACATTTTACTATAATCCAATTAGGTACATCTCCTAAAGTTTGTCCACAATTTGTTTACAGGAATTTAGTTGTTTATGCAATTGAAACTAAATTTTCATTAATTTCTATAATTGCAGAAACTTTGACATTACTGTTTTAAAAATATATACACAGAAACCAAAAATATACAAACATTAAGTTTTGTTGACTAAGAAATAAAGCCAACTCTGAGAAAAATTAATTTCTGACTTCAATATGATTTGTATAGGATATTTTAATGATACTTCACATAATTAATAATTATGTTTACATAACTATTTATACTTGACTTGAATAGAACAAGTATTTTAAATGTCACTAACATTTAGAAAATATAACAATATTTTAATTGTATATTTAATCGTACGTGTATAATTTGAACTTTATTGAATTTCATATCAAATCATAATTTTAAATATAGGTAGATAAATATATTTATTATTAATATATTCAATTGTGCAGAGTCTTCTAAAAGGATAAACCAGTTTTATTTGTTCTATTGATGACAACACTAGTTTCACGTGTTTTATATTCAGATTCTTTAACTGGTAACAATATAATAATTTTAATAATAATCATCTTAAATAAAATTTCAATAGTTCTTATGATTGGAAACTTGGTATTATCATAATTTAATTACTCAAAAATCATTGATTTGATTTAATTTTTGTTTTACTCAATTTTTAAAAAAACGTTTCTTTACGATAACGATAATGATTTTTCTTATATAACACTCGTTCGATCGCTAAAATCCGTTATTTCTTAGAAACTCTTTTTTCCGTTGGCTCCGACCTATATTGAATGTTTTAAGGAAAGCTATAGTAACTTGTATTTGCAAAATAATCTAAAAGTCTTCTAGTAAAATCTAAATTCAAATACTCGTACATGACTATAAGTAAATATTTAACAATCTTAGTTTTCACAACTTATGTATTATATTACACCATTTTATTTGTGCTGACCTTAAATAATAATAAAAACCATTAAATTATGCAATTAAATGTTATTCTTTTATTTTGATTAGTATGTATCGTTAATTTAAAATCAAAATAAGAAAATTGATATTGAAATGATTGTTTAAACGCATGATTTTCAACTTTTTTTTTTAAAGAAAATTATAAAGAATAATTTGATTAAAAAAAAACTTGAAATCATTTTTAGAAGATTAAAAGATTGGCTGGCAAAAACTAAGATCGTTCTACACTATATCAAAAAAACTAATAAAGCTATTGCCAAATAAAATGTTTGCTGACAACAAATAGTTTAATATATTTTTATGTAAATTTTATTAAATAAAATAAAAATAATTATGTACATTTTTATAATAAATAAAATATTATAATAAATAAAATATTAAAAAGACATTTTTAGAGTTTGAATTATAGTTCTTGATATTTCACAACATAAAGATCTGCAAAATTTCAGTAAGTAGTAACTAGAATAATATAAAAAAACACTATACACACTTATCCCATTATTCGAAAATGAAAACTAATACTACTTCATTTAAATTATGAAATGCAAAATCAATTATGTTAAAAACAAAAATCTTTTCAAAGTCAAATTTTGGATAATTATTCAATTTAATCAATTCATTTAATATAGTACTTAGCTACAATTCAATAAAAAATAAAAAAAAAATGATAAGATTTAATGCATAATGTTCAATTAATTATAGATTTCTTTCCACTCTCAGTCTCGAAATTCTTTGATAAAATTTAATCAAAATATCTAATTGCCAAAAAAAAAATCCAATGCCGAAACTGAAAAAAAATAAAAACGTGAATATGGTTAATTAAATTGGATTACATAGTTACTACTTAATATATTATTTTTGTTGTAATTGCTGCGAAATAAAGTAAATACAAACTTAGAATTAAAATAATAGGTTGGGTAGAAATACTTTAGTACAAAGCAGCACCCTTTTAGATTTTATTCAATTCCTTGAATCTGATCTAAAAATTGTAAAATTATAAGTGTTCCTCTGCCATTAGGGACAAAATAAATGGCTCAAAATAATGATTTGAACATTCCAAATTAGTAATACTAAAGAAGTGAAGAAAATTTTTAGCTGAGATATGTTTTGCCATTAAATATAATAAATTTTTAGAATATAGTTCTATTATGATTTACATTATCTTATTTTCTTATTTAACGATCATTAATTAAATAATTACAAATAAAATAAAAATTGGAATCATTAAATATGTTTATGTTTATGTTTTATGTAAAATAAAAATTTGTTCAATATATTCTTCTATGTAAAATGCATTAAAAAATTATTCAAAATAAACTTCCGCTAAAAATGTTTAATTAAAAAAAAATGCCTAAGCCCAATGTTTACTGAATTAAAGACCAGAAATTGAAAAAAAAAAATTTTTTATTTTTCTAACCTTGATAATAACCTTGTTGACGGATATTTCTTCTTTTTTTTTTTGTTACAAAAATTATTAAAGATGCATAATTTTTAAATAACTTTGATGATAATATTGATAGACAAAAGCTTCAATAAAAAAATGTATCAAAACATGTTAAATTTGTTTAATATTATTGGTCGTGAAATATAAAAATATTTGACCTTAGACTGTAAAATGAAAATTAAAAATTAGCATTTCTTTAAAATAAATATGTATATATATTTGAAATTTCTTCTAAAATATTAATTCCTTCCTACTGCAAATTAAGTGACGGAAATAAGTTAATATAGATATTTTTATTTTATTCGAATGGAAGCAGTAAAAATCGGAGCAAAAAACAAAAGTATGTTTATCTAGTTTAAAATATACTATTGATTTAAATAATAACTAATATTTTTAAGTGACCAATTAGTTATCAATTCAAACTTGTTCAAGAAATTTGCGACCCCGAACGCTAATGAGATTATCCCTAGCTTGTTATTTATAGGTTTAAGTTCTTAATTTGGAGATCAATTTGATGGGGAAAAATTCAAAGTTTATCAAGATAAAAACAATCACATAATGTAAAATTATTAATCAAAGATTCCGGTTTAACGAACAACATAATGTTAACTGATGTCAGGAACCATATGTATATTATGCAAATATTCTCAACAAAAAAGTCATTAAAATAATTTAATAAATTAAATATCATACATTTGAATTATTAAAATCAAATAAAATAAATTATTAGCTTATCATAATATTCATTTATTATTAAGTATTATGTAGATTAAAGTTAAAATATTTTACGTCGTCGTACTTTTATTATAATTTAGTAATTGAGAACTTATATTTTGATTTGTAAAATGAAAAACTTAAATTAAAAATTTTATTGAAACGTAAATTATTATTATTTTGGAGTTATTTATCGTTGGTCGGCGAGGCAAACAACGTATCTTTAATTCTTTACAAAACTTGTTCCTATTCTTTTGTTTATTGTTCCGTCGATTTACATTCATAAAATATAAACTATTTGAAATATTTCGTATTTACTTTTATTAGAGAGTATTTGTAATAAAACCTTAAAGATTTTGAAACATATTTAAGGTCCTAATATTTGGGAAGAAGCTCCATGTTTTATTTTGTTTTACTACATGGCTATATAGTCTCACTCAAAATATAGAAACAGATAAAAACTTAATTTCGATTATGGAATCTAAAATAAATTCATGAGATTTAAATTTTATTTAGACTTAACTCCAAATGTATTTTTCGACAAATTTTTTTTATAAGTAATGATTATATATTTTCATAAATAATATGTAACTAACCTTATCTAATATTCCAGCAAATTTACAAAAAAAAAACTTTTCAATGAATTTGCATAATCAATAAATAATTGTATTAAAAATTGGGAAATTCAACTTAATATAATATTATATATATTTATAAAAAACTATACTCTACTTGATCTAGAACTTTTGATCTGATTTGTGAAATCATTTTTTTTATTTTTTATTTTTAATTTTTTTATAAGTTAAGTCACGTTATTTTTTATAATCTTGAATTTAATTTTCCACATAGTAAGTTATGAAGATTTCAGGTGGTCAATTTGTAGAAACAACATAATAAAAAAATAATTAAAGAAGTTTAAGATTTTCATTTTAGAGCTTTTAATGCATATTTTTTTTATAGGTATCAAATTATGATTTTTTGTTTTATATATATTTTTTTTAAAGTAAGCAAAAAAAATATCACGAAAATATTCGTTCACTCATTATTTATTATAGTAAGTATCAGATAAATATATAGTATTACGTGCAATTCTTTATCATATACATTTAATGTTTAAAAGATCTTATTTCAGTTGATTGAAAAATATTGATAATTATCATCTATTTATCACATAGAGTTAGTTCTCTCTTTCATTTGTGCGAACATAAGCCGATTTTGGATGTAAATTATTATTAAATTAATCAATGTTAAAAAGTTGTATAATTTAAAGGAAACCTATATCGATTAGTATTTCGATTATTTTATTATCAGATTTATTTATTCGGTAAATGAACAAAGCTTGTCCATTATACACATTACAAATATCTCAATAAAGGAATGGTAATATTCTTAAGCACTTTTTCAATTAAATTTTTATTTTCTCTATTTTTTTAATTAAAATGTGTAAAACAAATAAATAAACAGATGTGTATGTAATATGGTCACCTCACCAGAGAAATTTTGTTATAAAATTACATCTAATTTATTAACTAAAAAAAAAATGAGTGATTATGGTAAAAATAAAAAAATATGGACGGTTAAATTTTTTGAAGTATAAACATAGGTAAATACATGTATTACCCACATGTAAATATGAAGTATCTCAAAATGAGCAAAAATATTAAAGAAAATATAACATAGCATATAATATATTATGTCAAGGTCAGGCGCTCTATCATGGAAGTGTGAAATCTGGTAATATGTGTACTGTACATATGGACAAAATTTTCTTCGGATTTTTAACGAGAAATAAAATAATGTGAATAAAATAGAAATTAATTTTTTTTTGTATGTTTTCTTAAAAAAGGTTTTTCTGCAATATATAATCGCACTAGGATTTGGTCAGTCGATAAAATATTCACTCAAATAGTATTTTGTCGTTCTGAAGTTACTAAAATAAAGATGTATTGTTTTTTAGAAAATGATTATCTTAGTAAATTACCATAATTTAGGATGAATGTTATAAATTATTTTATGAAATAAATTAATTTTTAACTAGCTAATGAAATTTCTAGAAAAAGTTGAACTAAACTTTAAAAATATGAGCTATGGTTAGATTCCGACGTCAGTATCACAACCGTTGATAATGTATTTTATATTATAGCTGTACAATATGTAAAGCTAAATTCCAACAAAATAAAAAGATTATTCAACAGAAATAATTAAGAAAGAATATTAATTAATAAATTCTAGAACTTCCTTCAAAACGTCACATATGGGTAGTTCCAGTTCTGAATTTTGTATTTAATTCTACAGAAATATTTATCGATTTTGTAATCTAAGTAGTATAGTAGTTCTGTAAAATTTTGTTGTTTAATTAAATTATATTTAATCAGTTCGGTATTACTTCCTTTTGCCGACTTGTTCAAGGTCAAATATATAACTATAGCGCGATTTAATAATTCAACTTTTAATCGCAACTAACATGGAAAATCTTTAAAGATTTATAAAGATAAAAAGCAGACAGCCTAACAAACTTAGACGATGAATTATATAAAATTTAATTTATTTTTATTATTTGTTAGCCACTTTTTGATATTTACTCAACTATGACACAATATATGTTATGTTTTAAAATATTTACCATTATTAAACATAGTTATAGTTACTTTTAAAATAAGAAGATCCATAAAATATGATGAATTTTTTTTTTGATAAAACAAATATTTACCAAGCAAAAATAAATTAAATTCAGTTCAAAAAGCTTTTAAAATTATGAGTTTGTTTTCTTTTTTTTCCCCCGTTTTTTGCAGAAACATGGCCAAAAATTAAAACGGAAATACTCTTTCGAATATGAATAAGGGTAGGGCTGTGAGCCGGCAAATTAAAAAAAAAAAAATTTTTGACATGGCTTTTCACTGATATGAGCTTCACATGCAGAGTTAAAAAAAAATTAATTAATGTTGTAATATAAATTAATTAACCTAATTATAAATTATAATTTGGAATATTCTTAGGAAAAATATTTAAAAAACAAATTTATTTTCTATATTTCTACGAATTTATCCAATAACTATAATATTAAAGTTTCAATGTATATAAAATACATACCATATGTACAAAAATAAATTTCACATATTAAACAAAATACTAAATTCTATGTTATAATATTAAAAATATCCGCATACTTTTTTCTTTAACAAAAAAAATATATATAAATATTATAATGTCATCAAATCTAGAAAGCAAAAAAATTTATATTTACAAAATAAATTTAAAAACGTTCTTGCGACAATAACCTTTTTTAATTGCAACGTTTCGGTTTTCAAACACTATGTTTCCTTCCTATATGAAAAAAATTATTATTTTATTAGGTTGGAGTAAATTTATTATTAAATTATATCAGCTAGTTGTAATAACTAAAGGAAATGTACTTCTAAAAGAATACATAATTTATTTTGATAGTGGAAAGAGTCAACCAAAATGTATAATTTATTTAACATTCTAAAAGTTTCCAAATATTAAGCATATTTAAAAAAAATTATTACATATAACTATACTTAATTGAATTTTGAAAAAAATTAATATAAGTTTTCAGGTAATAAGTTACAGAAATAAAAAACTTTAATTACACATATAATGATTTTTTTTTTTTTATAAAACAAATTGCAATACAGACTGCAGCAAATTCCAGCAATATATTAAGCTTTTAAATTAAAATACTTATTGAAGTGTTCTTTTTCTTATTTTCTTAAAAGCTTTGTGAGATAATAATTATGTTATTCAGTTTATGTACATAAAAAAAGCTCATTTTTTCTTTAAAAAAGCAACCCTCGCTAATTTTCCACCCTTGTACCGGCATAAAAAAAACAACTTTGCTGTGTGCGTTTTACATTAAAAAAAAAAACATAAAATGAAATGCACATTGCACAAGTGCAGTACAAATTTTTATTAAAGGCATGTTTATATGTAGCAATAATTTTCAGTTTAAAGATAACTTTTAGGTCACTCTAACAATAGTTATATTAGAGTAAACAATTTGATAGCAGTTTTATTTATTCGTGACCCATCATGTTGTTTTGACATTATCCTACAACTCGGTCATGAGTTCAATTCCCGTTTCGGATGTTAGTTTGATTTTTAAATCATTGTTATTTATATTAATTTTGTAATTTACATTTATCTATAGTAACTTATACACTTTATTTTCATTGAAACAAATGCAATGTGTATTTATACTTGTAATTGGACATTTAGATTGGATTTTTAGTTTTTTAGTGAATTGTGTTATTGAGTTAAGTTGTCTTAGATTAGTTATTCTAAATATTAGATATTAAAGTAAACTAAAAAAAAAAAAACAATTTTTTTTAGATATTGTCAATCCAGTTGCACAGATATTTCTTTTCCTACTGTGCCTCGACTAAATCACTCAAAAAATAATAGTTAAAAAAAATACATAAAAAGTTCTCAGCTCTCAGGGGTGTTAGATTAGACTGATTAGTAAATTTAACTTTGAAATGTGATCTCGTATAAACATGCCATATTTTCCGTCACATTTTCATTTATTTTCCAATTTTGTCAATATTTTTTTTTTCATTGATTTTAATTTTTTTAATTTCCAATAATGACAAAAAAAAAGTTTATTTTATTAAAATCTCTTACCACTTAAGAAAATTCGTTAAGAATTTTCAATTTTTAATTTGGTTTTTTATCCGTAAACTTTATAATTAAAAAAAAAAAAAAAATGAATTATTTTTTTATATTTTTAATTTTTATTTTATTATTTTATTATCTTTATTTCCTTTAAATATATATTTTTAAAAAAATCACAGTTTATTTTTTTTGTTTTTTTTTTATACTAAAAAAGTCCTTTTTTTATTCTTATGTCCTTTAAAAAATAGTTCATTTTCTTTTAAAAAAAACAAAACTTTTTTTTCTTTTTATTATTTCAAATTTTTTTTTATTAATATAATTAAAATGAATTACAATAATTATTTTTAATTATAAATAATTATTTTTAATTAAATCTTAATTCTATATATATATTCAAAGCAATGAATTAAAATAATAATAATAAATTTGTAATAAATTATATTTATATACCTATATTATAGAGATTGCAAAATATAAATTTAAAAGCGGAAATATTTATATAAAAAAAAAACTTTAATTTTTTGACTTTTATCTTAATTTGACCATCCGACCGAACCAAAAACTTAAAATAAACTGAGCTTTTCAAATATTTTGCTCTCACCTAAGTATAATAAATTTTACAAGGAAAAACCACCACTTAATACAAACATATAAAATAAAAATTGAATATCTATGGACAAAAAAAAATTTTTTAATAAATTTTTAATCAATTTTTATTTATTTATTTTTTTTTTTGTGTTTTTTTATGTTTTGTTTGTGCAGAAATTCTTCATTTGAATTTGAAGACATTGTATATTATAAAAAAAAAACACAAACATAATTTTGCCTGCAAAATACACACAAAAAGGTTGATATATAGAAATTTATAATGAAAAGCTTAATTTATAAAGCTGGCGATAAAATTTTTATTTCTAAACAATAAAATAAACGAATAGCATCAAAGAATAATGAATAAGATTTATTTAAGGACAAAAATATTTTATTAAAAATTTTATAAACTTGAAATGTGAAAACATTGAATAATTAATAATCATTATAATGTCAGATTGTCAGAAACTGAATTTTTGTTTCAATAATCAGTATGTATGTTCATTTCATAAATAAAACTAATTTAAAACTAATTCATATATAATCTGTTTAAGAATTTGAACTCGACATCTTGAATGTATAATTTTGATCCAATTAATTAGCTAGTGTTAGAAAGGGCTTTTGGAAAGTTTTGCTCAATTTTATGTATGTTGAAAAAAATTACTTAATATCAAATTTTTTACTCTAAAATTGAACTAAATGAAAACTTAAAAAAAAATTTCGTTTTGGGGGCGATCTTTTTCGAAAATTTGATTAAACACAGGAACAGAAGTTTACCTAAAAGTCATAAAACCAACATACACGAATCATATAAATAATACATTTATAATTAAAATACAGCTAATTTAAGTGTGCTGTGCTATGAAATAATATTTCTTATACATTTTTATAATGCGATTATATAAAACTTTTTCTGCATAAAATGGTAATATAAAATAGGAAATAGATTTAGGGGCCAACACAATACTAATCACTAAACATCATGATTATGGTTAATTTTTTGAATGCATTACCAAATTATCAGGTCAATACTATCCAAGAAGAATATTGACATTGAATTTTTACTTTTTTTTTTTTTTAATGCCAAATATATGAAAAAAATTTTGAATAATGTTGATGATATTTAGTTTCAAATGGATGTTTTTGAAATAAGAAACGCAGGTTTTCTTATAAGAATTTAAACTTTATTGTGATTAGAAGCTAGTATCTCGTATCATATAAAGACTTTTTATATTTAGCTGACGGTAATAATCTTCAGCACTTTTTTTTTTGAAAATATATATCAAAATCTATCCTAGAACCTCACAAACGCTCATTTATGAAAAAAGATAATTAAAATTGAATTTCAACTTTAGTAAGTAGTTAGAAATCGAAAATCTATTTTCTTAATCCCATATGAAAAAAATTCACAAAAATATCGGAAACAAAAAAAAATTGGTATTGCACTTATTATTTTTTCATACTTAAATATTGATATTTCGTTGATTTTCTGATTAATAAATTTAGAAAGGGTGATTAAACTTGATGCTTCGCACAAATTTCATAACTCGGTCATTAACATCATGTAGAATCTAACAGTCATTTTGAACTTAATTTTTGTTGTAGTTGACGAGGAAATATTATTTTTTGTATAACTTGAGTATTTTTTTTTATTTTATATAAATTCATTACATTCTATATTGAACTTGAACTAAATTTTCATGTTTTTTTTTCTTTTAGCTAGCAATAGTACAACTTTCCTGTATTGCAAGCAACTTCTTGGTATTATACTATTTCCATGATGCAAATTACAAAAAAAAAAAAAAAGAACGATAAGAAAGTGTTTATATAAATAAGATCTATGAAACAATTTATATTGTCTGTCGAAGTTAACATACACATCATTGAGATGTCTTAAAAATTAATAATCATAGAATTAATATATCTCTTAATTGTCTTTAATAACATATAATGGAACGTAAATTAATTGACTATGCGTTATTGAAACATTCAATAAATGGAATAAAAATGAAAGTTATGTACTTAGTAAGCTTTAATTTTGTCCTTTTCCAATAGAAAACCTCGAACAGAAAAAGAGAAAGAATCATTTTAATTAATTTGTGTTAAAAAAATACCCCAATAATAAATCTGTTTTTGGAATTTTTTTTCAGGATTGTCCATTTGTGATCTACATTACATCCCAATATCGATTTTATTTTTTCAGTATTACAACTTATTTATGTAATGTTTTTTAATAAAAACTTATTTCAGATAATTGCATTGAAAAAAAAAATAAAAATAGCGACATAGTGACTGGTTTGATAATATTTATTTTATTTTATTTTTTTTCAAGCAAACCTTTTTTTTTTTTTTTTCAAAAATTATGGTAATCCAAATTAAAATAAAGTAATTTATAAAATCTATGAAGTTCAAAAAACTTTTCCAAGAAGTCATAATTTATTTGTTCTTTATAAAAAATGAAAAAGAAATTAATATAAGGAATATTATAATTCTGGTTTTTGAAAACACAAAACCTATTATATATTTGAAATGAAAATTAGCAAAAAATTAAATTATTGCAAAAAAAAAACTAATAATATCAATAATTATTAAATTTGCAAAATTTAGAAATATTTGATTCGAGATTTTAGAAATCACAAAAAAATAAGATATATAATAGTCATAATAAGTTTTACCGCCAAAAACAAAAAAAAAATCTTTCCTAACCTTATAAACCACGAATTAAAAATAATTCCCGATAATGAAAAATTAATAAACAATTTATAAAAAAATCAGAAATGTCTCGTAATATGTATAGGCGTTGTTTATACTTAATGAATTAAAATTTTTGGTGGTAGAGCTGAAAGTTTGCTCGTAGACTTAAAAAAACAACATGAGTATCCCTTAGTTATAATATTTTGTTTTTATTATTTATACATTATAGCAAAATTATGTAAATTACAATACGTAAAATGTTACAAGTTTTGAGAAGTAAATTAATATTATTCCAAGGTTTTTACTAGAATAGGCAAAAATTTCTTATACTCATCAACCACTATTTATTTTATTTTTTTGTTCTTCTATATACTTTACGTTAAGAACATCTTATGGGAAATCCATAAGAATAAGAATTTATGATAAATAAAAAAACGGGTTACAAATTCCAAATTGTATATGTTCTTAATGAAACTAATCGTATATAATATAATATAAAAAAAAATAAAGGAATAAAGTTAAATATTATTCAATATAATTGATAAAAAAAAATTCTATTTAGAAAATTTTTGTTCTAAAGCCTGGTGTTTATTGACGTAGCCTAATAAACTGGTTTTATATTATTTATATTTAAATTATTAAAATCTTTATTAAACATATAGGTGGGTAAATTCAAAATATTTCCAGATTTCGCGATGTTTTTTATACTTATTAAGAAGCGTGTGCCAAAAATATTAACATTTTATCCAAAAGCATAGAATGATTGATATATTTATATTATACTTGATATATTTATATTATACTTATAATAATATGAAATTCAAAAATATCATTTAAACGCTCAATCAAAATTAAAAAGTTTTTTTTAACAATAATTTATATAATTCTAAAAAATTTAGTGCAGATGAAATTTCTTTCTTTTCTTTACTGCGACTCTTTCTATAAATGGGGTATTTTTAATAAATATTCAACCATATAAGAAATATATTTACATATTTTTAATATTAAATCGATAAGAAGGGATTATAATAGCCCTCTGTGGTCTGTTGCACAAATTTTGATGTATTCAAATTTTTCATTAAAATTATTTTATAAATTTTTAATTGTTTTTTTGAGGATGAGGATAAAATAAAACGAAAAATTTATCTTTTTTTAATCTACTGCCAATATATTTCGTTTCTTGTTTTGAAACTTCTTCAGGGCTTGAGTAGTAATATTTTATATAATAGTGTAATATTTTATATAATAGTGTTCTTGAAATTATTTGTGTATTTTAATTATTTAAATTTGTCAGTTAATGTTTTAATTATTTACATTTTTATTTTTTAATGTCTATGTCCAGTAATGTGCAGTTTTAATTTTTAATTTTTAGACGAACTATCTTAAGATAATCAAGCCCTGAAGAAGTTTCAAAACAAGAAACGAAATATATTGGCAGTAGATCAAAAAAAAAAAGATAAACTTTTCGTTTTATTTTATCCTCATCCTCAAAAAAACAATTAAAAATATATAAGGATACGAAACAAGAAAAATATTATTTTATATATTTTAATATTTATACTTAGGTATATTTCCAATTTCTTCTTAATACTTCTGCGTACCTAAACCTGTTTTTCTTCCTAAACTTTATCATTTAATATATTCGTAAAATTTTGCGAAGCGCCCTTACAAAATTTACAATTTTATCACAAAAAACATGAAAGTTAAATGTTTTTTAACACAAAAAGTTGTATAATAAATCAATACAAACATAAAGTTAATGAAACAGTAAAAATATGAAATATTGAATGATTGTTGCGTTACAAAGGGGGCATAATATATTCAGGAATGCTTAGGTGAGGCATGAAACCAAACAGTTAGGAAATTCCGAGACTTCCGTTTTACGATCCCCATACGTTTAAGAAAGTATGAAATAATTTATTTTGATTTACATTATGTAGCTACGTATATGTATAAATAAAAAAAAAACATCAATTTATTTATTTTTTATGTATCTTTTACTGATTTTAATAATTTTGATTTAAAGAAGAAAATTTAAATTATAAATTTATTCATTTATTTCCTCTGTATTTGCATATACAAATACATTAAAAATTTTATGTTCAATAATTTATTACACTATCTACTAACATAATACCTAATAGTGTAAAATTATAAATTTTTATTGCCAAAATTAATTTATTTAAAATTCAAGAGCGAAAAATAAGAAATATATTTTGTCATTTTTTTTACATAATGAGATAATTTTTAAAGATAAATCAATAAAAATAATGATGAGTGATAAGCAACTACAATTACAGATATATTTTAATTAAACATAGTTACTTTGAAATAAATTTAAGGATTTCTAAATTGCCAAAATTTTTTGGTCTTCAATTTTCTTTATAACTCAAATCTTTGTATTTATTAAAACCTCCATATAAACCTGGAGTTACGCCCTGCCCGGTATACTCACAAAGAACTAATTGTAATTAAATTAGGATAAATTTTCGATAAGTTTTTCACAAATTAAGAATAAATGTGTATTATTACTACACAATCAATTAACGGCATAATAATATTTATGATTCAAGGTTTATTAGCCTTGTAGTATTGTTAATTCTTTAATGTTGGAAATTTTTATTTCATTTGATGATTATATAAAGTTTAAATGTTCAACTTGGTTCAACATTAAATTATTTAGTATTTGATCTTTTTATTATTATAAAGTATGAAAATATTTAAAAAAAAAATTTCTTATATTGTGATTGAATATTTGTTATATAAAAACTTCTTTCATATGAAGACCCATTGGCCATTATAATAGGAAAAGAATTTCATCTGATAATTTTTCGGATGCACTTCACGACAGTTAACATTTTCTTTGAGATATGCAAATAAAATTTAAAATGTACTTAAATTTCGAATTTTAATCTAATATTTGCTTTTTTTTTGTTCTCTCTTCCAAGTAAGTTTAAAAAATATGACACAAACATTTTTTATCAAGTTTCAAAAATTTTTGGGGTTGTAAGTTGACATTTCGACTTTATCTTAATTTTTTTACCTTATTCTTTCTTAACTAAAACAAAATTCTACTGTCCAGTTGCAGTAAGTTATTAAAATTTCGTTTAATTCAGTTAAAAATTATTTATTTCACATCATTAAAATATTATTATGAAAGTTATAAATATTAGTACGTTAAATAATTAAATTTTTAAAAATATCATTTTGGTAAGCTTTTTTGTGAGAGGTATCCAGATACTAATTTTTCAACATTAGCATTAACATAAGATTTTTTATAAAAGCTTTTCTGTGATAATCAAATATTTCTACCGCATATTGAATAATCGCCCAAGTTTAATTTACCACTTGAGCTCATTAAATGTTGAATATATTTTATATTGCATACTCTGCGGATTAATATGAATAATTAAAAAAAAAAGTTTCTTTCAACTAAATCATAAAAAATCAAATGTTTGATAATATTGTGGGTTTCTTAAAAAATAAAATTTGTCTGTATGAATCGCAGACAATAATTATGAAAATAAAAAAAATAAATAAAAATGAAGAACACAAAACTTTTTATTTTAAATACCTATATATTTTTTTTACTTAACTTTTGAAAAATAAATATTAATTCATGTTTTCCATTTTATTTTTATGTCTGAGTTATATTTTTTATTAAACATCTGCCAATTAAATATGCAGTGTCATTTTGATCAGATCCTTTCAATTCTTGACATTTTTTAGATACGCTGTTAATTTTTGATTGATCAGTATTGAATAAAGCTCCAAAAATAGTAGCAACATTATCAGATTGTATTTCTCCATCAATTAAAATCTTATTTAATTCTAAAAAGCAACTAGCAAATTTTTTCATATTTGGTGATGCATTATCAAAATTCAATTGTACTATTTGTGTTTTTTCAGCATCATTTAATTCCTCCTTTTTGGCGCAATAATCCATTGACTCTAACAATTTGTATATAACATCTTCTTTACTTACAGCAGCTATAACCTAAAAATTCAAAATTTAAAATCATCATATGTATAAATTCATTTTTAACTTTGAAGCAGATTTTGCTAAAAGAAAAACTGTCAAGTATTTCTAGAAATGAACAAAACATGAATTGGAAAATGTTTGTTAATAGTAGATTATTGTATATGTAACTAAATTTGTTATTAATTAAGAGTTCTGTATACACAAATACATTGACACGAGTCAATACTTATATCACGAGACCGAAGGTCGAGTGATATTAATTGACAAGTGTCAATGTATTTTTGTGTAAATACAGAACGAGTTGTATAACAAATTTTGTTTACATATCCAATATACTGTTTTAATGCGTAGGGGAGAGGTAGTTGCAAAGAGAGAATAGTTTTTCTTCTCATTTTTTCTCATTGTTTTTTTTGTATTTGGCTGTATTGAAATATTGTGAGAGATATTATGTTTATTTAGGTATTACGTAATATTCAATACGAAACATCTAAATGATTTCATTATTTACGCAGATGCATCTAAATGATTGCATGTGTATTGACGCATATAATACTCCATTTAGTGATCTAAATTCTATAGCACTAAATACAACATAACGATCCCCAACGCATTAAAAATATTAATTTTTAACTTTCAGAACAATGAGGCTTGAAAAAAAAAATAACCATTATACAAACAAACAAACACCTTTCATGAAATTTGTTTAATGCTGTATGTTCACGTGCAAAATTCTTTTAATATCATAAGTACGAATTTGATATTCTTTAAAACAAGACAAACATTTCCGGCTGCGCGTGATAATAACACAAACTTGATGAAGTTTTGTTAGTAAATTTTGTTAATGGAATTCTCATTTAATTTAACAGAAATATCTTCACCCCGATTATGAATTTTAGAAGAACTTTATGAAAATTTTGAGCCTCTCAATTTGGCCTCTCAATTTGGCAAAGTCCAAATACCATTATGTGAAAAACTACCTTACACTGCGCGCCACCAAAAGATATAATATATAAAATATAATATATAATGAAATTAAGTCAAATTATAAAGATACTCAATACGTCTTAATTAGCAAGCAGCAATAAAGCAAAAAAAAAGTTTAGTTTAAAATTCGAATAATTATTTAATTTTTTTTTCTTTATGTAGAATGTAAGTAAATATTGACAAATTATTTTTTGTATTTTTATAATTTATATTTTTGTTTCTTATAGGTATAAAATTTATTTCAATTATTTAAAATAATCACACTAGATATACTATCTATGTCTTTAGTATTTTAAGCTAAGTATTTAGTTTTAATTTTACTGAATTTATTACAGAAAGACATCGAAATTATAATTAAAGTTCTAATATATGGAATCGTATATATACATAAAAAATATAGAACATTACCTCATAAAAGAAGTATACAGGCAGCTTTCAACATATTTAAATTTAAAATATTTTCAGAATATTATTTTATTTTTTCTAATATCGGTTGGGAAATTTTAACTTCGTTGTCTGAACTCGAAGAATCTCTCATTTGGCTGAAAGTGAACGAAATTACGTATATTTTTGCATGTAAACGATCGATATCAATCAAGTAGCTTAAAAGTTATGAGCATTTAAGTGCCGCATTTAAGACAGACGAACAGACTGAAAGCGAATAAGTATAGTCGGTTTTTCATTCTTGATGCAAACGCAATTCAAACTGAATTCAAAATTAATTAAATAGGAAATGAAAAAATCAAAATTCAATATTTTGGTAATTTCCTAACTTTTTATTTATTTTTTTTTTGCGAATTTATGACGTATGTAAAAATTTTATTTTACATTAAAAATTTTACGTAGTATAGTATCCAAAATCTCAAAAAAAAAAGAAAAATACACCGCAACTGTTTGATTAAAATTCAGGTTTTTTTAGTGATTATATTTTTTTATATGTATAAACAAAATTTTTACAAGGTCACAGTTGTTACAACTAACTTGATTTTATAATTCTTTATTCTGCAAACATCAAGATTTTTACACGAGAATGAAAGGGAAAGTTTTCTTTTAGAATATATATATAACGCATAAAAATATAAATGTTGTTAACTTACTTGAATGAAACATAACGTGATGGAAAATAAAATTATTAATGATTTCATCGTTTTATTTCGAAAAAAACAAAATAAATAAAATTCAATAAATTTATAAAAATTATTTTTTTTTTAGGTATAATGAATGAAATTTAAAAATTAACTAAACATATTTCATGATTATTTCAACTTTATATAGGTACCTATATAAATAACAAAAATTGTCAGCTACTTTATACGTTTCCCCAGAAATAATTTAAAAATATTTAAGAATAAACATTATTTCACGAATTCTGCAACAATTGGTGAATGTGCTTAATATAGAATCAAAAAAAAAAAAAAAAATTATATATATAAATGAATTTTTAAATTAACACGTCTTTGAATTATACATATATAATATGTGTAGTATGTAGAATGTTTGTAAATACATTATTATTATTATTATTACTCTTATAAACACATAAGCTTTTTGTTAATGAAAATGAAATTTGTTTAAAAAGCAGTTTTAACTAAAAATTAAGAATATTAGGGATATTATGTTTGCAGACAAAATGATTATCAATTTAAAAGCCCCTATATTAAAAATATTGTTGCTTTCACTCGTATATAGAAAAATATACCTAAGAATTTATTTAATTTCTTATACAATTATAATTTTGTTTTTTGATACCATAATAAAAAAAAAAAAACAATGTTTACGTAATGCACATTAATGTAATATGATATTTCGTTGTATAGTGAGCTTTTATACATTTTCTTCTTTATTTCTTGAATTCAACTCAATCATTTTTTAATTTTTAACATAATATTACAGATATAAATATTTACATAGTGCATTTTGATATCATTATTGAACATCTTAATTAATATAAAGTTCAAAAGCTAATACACTCATCGGTTTATGTAGGTCAAAGAACTTATTTTAAATTATATCACTGATAAACAAATGTGTTAATTTCAATAGAAAACAAAATGTTTTTCCACTATGATGATGAATTTGAGAATTTTAAAATCGGAAGTAAATTTTATTTTATGATAACAATTTTTATATTCTTCTAATGCAATACATTATACCTACAACCTTGAAATCAGATATTTTTCATCAAGTTATTTCTTTTTTGATTAGATTAGCATTTTATGTTAACAAATTATTAATTTTGCTAAGAAAAAAAAAATGTTTGATGAATTATTAAATTTTTAAATTTTATTTTTTTTTATTTTAGATATATAGGAAAAAGAAGCTGCTGTTACTTCTTTAATTTCCGGTTTTCACTGAAAAACATAAAATTTTATGCGTTATTGCCGCATTAAATTATGATCTTGACCAGACCACACTGGTATTGAAAATTAAAAAAAGTTATTACTAAATTTACCTATGATTAAAAATTAATATTAAAATAAATGTAAATAATTTGAAGGTTTTAAATGTTTAACAAAAAATAAAAAATGTTCGAAAAAAAATTCAAAAAATCGTTATTTTTACAAAATACATAATGTATCTTGTAACTGTGTTTAGTTAAGAATCCCGAAATCGAATAATTTTTAAATAAATCAAATTCTTCTATCATTATAATAAATGTTACTTTAATTTAATGTATACATTATGTAGAATTTACTTCAAAATGTATACAAATTCATGAAAATTCATCAATTTGATTGATAAATTTATGCGTCAATTAATTTACATAAACCAAACATAATGTTTTAAGTTTAATAAATCTTATTATTAAGATACAATATGCATTGTTATTCCAAGAAATTACATTAAACATTTAAAACTTCTTCCACGATATTTTTTAAAGATGCTATCTATATGTATGTATTTTGGAAGCCAACTAATGCAAACTAATATTGAAAATATTATTTTAAGCCTTACTTACCTATATACTATCCTACTGTTATAAATAAATCGTATATATATTTTATAAATGTTCTCAAAATTAATTAAACATTTTAGTATTTTTAGGATCATACACCATTATTGCTATCAATTCGGGCAATTTGACTAAACTATATAATTTTTTTTTAATTTTAAGTTTAAAACAATACCAATTTATAATTATTTCCCTAAAATAAGGTGAGTGTGTAATTTCCCGCAAAAACAGCTTGTAATGCACCATATAAATAAACTGAGAACTATATAACCTTTATTAATAATAAATAAAATAATTTTGCAATTTTCGTACAAAAATATGTTAGAAAATGGTGGAAAAAAAAAACGAAAAAGTGGTCCAGCTCCGAAAACATTGGACCAAATATCATGAAATTAGCTGCCTTAAATCGTCCACGGAAATTAACTTTTCCAATTGGTACCAGTTTCGTCCAAATCGATTCAGAAGTTTATAAGTTCCATAGTAAAAGGACTTAATTTTTATTATATAGATTTTGTACATCGCGAACTTTGAAACGGATGGAATATTTTTGCAAGAATCTCCTTGCATATGAAAATTTTCTTCTAATTTCCGAATAATTTAAATTCACAATAAACATTATTAAAATCTCAAAAACTTAAAAAAAAAAGAAGTAATTAATGATTTATTTTAATTGACAAAGAAATTAAATAACTTAAATAGCAGTTTGACCACCAATAAATTAAAATTGCTTTTAATTACTTTAATAATTTCCTCTGATGAGTTTTTTTTACGCTTTCAAAAATCTGTTTCAATTTTTTTTTATGAATTAAAAAATTTTCAATTTGCGTATTATAAGAGCTTTTACTACTATAATTATCTTAAATATATATTTAAATATATAAAATACAATGAGATTATATTTTTGTAAATTAGTCGAGTCTATATAGGGAATTAAAGTTTTAGCAATGAAATCGTTATTTTCTAGCAGTATCTGCTAAATATATAAAAACGTGTCAAAAAATGTTTAGCAGCTGAATTGTAGCAGAAAAGTTCTTATATTTTTTTTATAGCGAAGAATAAACGAATAAACCAAAGAAAAATGTTTTATATTAACTATACACAGGGGGAGTAAAATTATCTGGCTCGCTTAATAAGTAGGGATTTATAAGAGTTAATAGTGTTAATATTTTTATAAAAATAACAAATCCTACAATATCTTTAAAAGTAAACTTTGGGGTGGAATTAATTTCTAAGCGATTTCTTGATCCTGTTTGATAAAGAAACAATATGTGAATTATTGTTATTGCGGCAACGATAAAAGGTAAAATAAAACTCATCAAACTGGTACTAAATTAAAAAATAAAATAAGGCATAAAAAATTGTAATAAATGTAGCTTCTCAGAAAGAAATTTGTTCCCAAGGAAGTCTCACATCAAATATCCATAAAAGTACATTGGCATAATATATACATACATATACGTTTTCTCACGGTAGGGACGGCGTTGAGTTAACGCCTTTTATACAAATTCATGCAATTCCATTTTTCACGGCGTGATATTTCATATTTGAATTTTTGAAGTTTACAGGTTCATTAAAGTAATTAAAATATTTTTTAAAATATTCTATAATATAAATGAAAAGTTTTTCTATTACACTGAATTCTTCCAATAAATTTTTTTTTTTCGAAGATGGGTTTTATTATAATACCAAATATTTGTTCTTTTACATTTTCAAGAATAGACAAAAAAAATTTAAACAATTATAGTTTTTTTCTGCATTTTTTACCCCCATTAAATATAAGTTTTAATTTAGCTTCATGCTAAAAATCTATAACCAATATAATATACATACATAATATAAGCGTATAATATTTCTACGAAAAATAGAAAAATATTTTCATGGGCATATTTGTTTGCTCACGTAAAAGAGCTTAATATAATAAGCGTTTAAAACATGATATTTTACAAAAATAAATTTATAAAATTATATTAAATGGTTAATTAAAGAAATTTCATAATTTTCGTGGAAATAAATTTATTTTTTCTCTGCAATTTGTAAATAAAAATTCCAATTTGAATGCATTTTTTGATTTTATTTATCAAATTATAAATAATAAGTTTCTCAATGTTTACAAAATATCATTAGACTTTTGGATATTACATTTAAGTCCTTAAATACGAAACTAAAAAAAAAAAATTATAACAATATCTCATAAATGAAGCACAGATCCAAAATTTGGATTTAAAATATTTCCGGAATATTTTTATATTTTTTCTAACATTGCTCTCTGTTCATGTACCAGCTTTCATCGAAATCCGCTTTCAGTCGGAACCTTACACACAGTATCTTCACCCGGACAATTATGTTCAAACACTTACATTTTATTTATGTTTTTGATGTAAAACGGGCTAGTATACAATAGACAAGGAGGATAAAACAAATCGTCAATATTTAAATAACAAATGTATTTAGGATTTTTTATTTATTTATGATAAGAATGCGATTTAATTTTAATTTTTTCAATTGCGAAATTTTAATTTTTATGACATCATTTTTAATTTTATAAATATGTAATTTTTTTTTTTTTTTTGTTATTTACTTTTTCTTAGGGGTCAATAAATTTTCGAAATGTCATTTTAATAACATTATACTTTGTTGTGAATTTTATTATATTAAAGACCTTCTCTTATATATATTTTATTTATTTAAAATGTATAAAACCAGAAATGGGTTGGTCCATGTCACATCAATAAATATACATAAGTAGATAAAGTTATTTTTTTTTTAAAAAACAGAGAAGAACCTCAAAATTTAAACTGTATTATTTTTTTTTCTATTTACTTTATATAAAAAAAAAAAATAATAATAAAGATAATGTTAAGTTAGTTTGTTTTGCATGATCAATTTGTAAAATTACCAAAAATAAAAATAAAAAATTTTAAAGTAAAAATTAAGATTTTCATATTTTTTTTTACATTTTATTACGAACATTTCAATTGAAAACAAAAAACAAGTAAAAATATTATGTTTATATGGCAATTTTGTTTTTGTTAAAAAAATATATAATATTACTTTTTTTTATTAAACAAAAAAATAAAAAATTTAATATTCTTTGCATTCCACTAATCAAGATCATAAGCGACAGAAGATTCAGTTATTAAGATAAAGTATATATTTTTTTTTAATGTCTTCGTAATTAACCTTCAATTTTTACACACTCCGCCAAATGAAATAAAAAAAATAAAAAAAAATTGTTGGAAGAAGTTTAATTTCATTCAATTAATCGCAGAAGAAAATATACATTAAACTGTTTTATGTAAAACTTATGCTAAAAATAATGTTTATGTGTGAGTAAAAATCTTTACACCCACCTCACTATTGTGTGAAAGTACACCATAATTTTGATTTTGAGTGAACCTTTTGTTATATATATTTAATTTTTAACAACTTAACAATAATATGACTTTTAAAATGCCAAATAATTTTTATAAATTACAATTAGTAAAAATCAACACTAATTATCTCACATAGCTCTCCTGATATCTAAAAAGTTTTATTTATCAGGGTCGAAAATATGAAAATTTGTTTGTCAGTTGACAATGTTGACAACAAAACTACTAATCCTTTAACCTACTAAACACCAATATAAAATAACATAGAAAGAAATATATTTTCTTTTAAAAGTATGTCATTGTCACGATATTATGCTTAAAACATACAAACTTAATTAGCATAAGTATTCTTTTTCAGGTTAATAGAATATTTCCTGATCTTAAATCAGGCTTTTTTTTAATATTAGAAGGAAATTTGTTTTCTTCTTTAACTTGTGAAAAAAAAAATTAACTTTTATTAATTTTTTGAAACCCTGATTTGATGAAAACCTGAAATTAATATTAATATGATTGGTATGCGGAATATATTAAAAATTAAAAAAAAAAAAAATTCTTGAACCTGATATCCTTCTAAATTATATCCTTCAAATAAGAAGTAAATGCACCAGAGCACAGACCATATTCATATCTTAAAACAAGTTTTAACGTTTTACGTAAACGTATTACCTATATAGAATTTGTATCAAAAATAGATTCATTGAAATGATCTTATTGAAGAAACAAAAAAAAATAATAAGTTTTTACTAAATAAATATATATATATTATATATAGTGACTTGTTTTTTTTTTTAGCAAGTATGTACCTGAAATACTAAAATGTAAAATAATGAAAATAAGTTAAATACAACTTCAAAAATAGCGAGTCAATGAGTTAAAAGTTAAAATAAACTCAGAACTAGCCTTATAGTTTCTTGTAATTCTAATTTGGATTAACTATTCCAAATTTGATCTAATTCTAACCGTGAATATGATTTCTGTAAGATGCATTATTTTTCTTTTTTTCTAAAATTTGAGAGATTTTTATTCGGTCAATAATCTTAAACAAAATATATGTCGTTACTTCAATAAATCATAAATTAAAGCATCAAGGTTGATTTAAAACTGATGGCAGATTTTCAAATGAGGAAATAAGATAGTATGTATTTTTTTTTACATATATTTTATGCTTGTATATTGTATGTGTTAAAACAAAAAAAAAATTAAAAAAAGATCTATTTATTCTTGAACTAAATAAACTATAATGCATTAAAGTTAATTAACTTAAATTTAATGTATTAAATTAAATTCCTTGACTAAATTTTTTTTTTGTTTCTGTCTATCATATTTTCTATGTATTGTTATACAAATTTTTTTTCTTAATATAAGATCAAAACGATTTTTTTTTTAATTTTTTAATCGATGTAAATAATTTCATTCATAATATTTTTCAATTTATCTCAGCATTCTAAACATAAATTCAATTCACATGAATATAATCTTTAAATATTTAATTCATTTTTTATCTCATGTAAATTATGTATTTATAAAATTTATCTCATGTATATTATGTATTTATAAATTGTACCATTTCTCGGTTAAAAATAGCTTTAAGGGAATAAAAAACCCCAAAATTTTTCATTAAACCCTTCAAAAATTTTACTGAATTTAAAGAAAATTATAAATATTATATAAATTTATTAGATAAATAATGTTCGTTAAAAAAAGCCTTAAAATGTTAAGCTATAACAATAAATTCTATCCACATTTTAGAGACGAATAGATTAATTAATAGTCCAATTATTTATTAAAATTTACACATTAATTATTCACTTAACCAATAATCAATAAATTTTTTTTTAATGCGAAAAAAAAAAAATTAATTAACATATTTTTCACAAATATTTATTTTATTTTATTTTTTTTCTTATATTCATAAACATTTAAATTGTATCGGAAGTTATTATAAATTATGTAAATATTTGTATTAATTTCCTCTTCATTAATACAAAAGAAACAAAAAAAATTAAGAAAAAAAACCAGTTGTCATCGAAAGAAACTGATAACAATATAAAAAAAAAATCAATAATTAACAAATATTTTCACAGTTAAAATTCAAAGCCAAATAATTAATAATAATAAGTTGTATAATAATGCTTTAATTTTTATAAAAAATCCTATACTGCCATTACATAATATGTTGTAATGTAATTTAGAATTAAATGCTCTACACACATATTTTTATATAAAGGAAATGATGGATTAATCACAATTTTTTAGAAACCAAAAGTTGGATTAGGATTAAAAATAGGCAGAAAGTTTCTTCTTGAGTATTAGATGCTCACTAAGAAACGATTTTGAAAAATTCTGTCTTCAAACCCGAAAATTGCTCTCATAGGGAAGTTTTCAGTGACCGTAGCGTACATAATACATTTTATTTTAAACCAAAAGGTTATACTAATTTTACTCAAGGATTCTATAATAATACAAAATTTAAGCGGAAGTAAATTTTAAATAATTTTACATTGTAATTTGTAATTAAGTATATAACATTTCTACCAGAAAATTGTTTATTCATTGAACTGTTTAAAAAAAAAAAAAAAGGATTGCAAGAGGAAATAAGGAGTGACGCTACTTCCGAATTTACGTATATATATATATATAGATTTTTTATTTCAAGCCATCACTATCCCTTTTTCAGAATAAAATTAAGGTGTGATAAGGTTAAAGTATTCTTTTAGTTAAATAAAACTATAACAAGATTATAACATCTCATTTATCTCAAAAATATCGTTACTTCTTTTGATGTTTATTATTATATAAGCCATATTCATAAATTTGAAGATTATTATAAATGTAATTAATAATCTCTTTGGATATAGAATTTTTTTTTCATTATATCTAATACTCTAAATTATTTAATTTAACAATCCAATGTACATTGGAATTTTCGCAATCATCTTTCTAGTTGTATTAAATAAAAACAAAAGATTAATATCGATATGTAGTATGTATATTATGTATTTTTAAATTATACACAACTTATCAGAAACCAACTTTACCGATTTTTTTTATTATGTTAAAAAAAAAGAAGCTAGATGGGTTTTTTCTTAAAGAAATTAATTAATTTATTAAACAAATGCAACTTCCTGTATTATAAACATAAAAACTAATCTCTACTTAAATATTCTTTAGACGATTTTGTTAGTTAGTTCTGAGTTTTTTTTTCTACTTTTAGATATAATAAAGTTTTTGCCTTAAGTCTTTTGTTTTCTGTGTAAAATAAAAAGAATATAATATTTATCAGACAAAAACTAAGATTATACAAAATATGTATTATTCATAAAAAATAATAATCCAATCTTGATATCGAATATTTCAAAAATTATAATTATAACATTTAAGTCTGAACCTATTACATTACAAATAAAACAACCAAATTATGCTTTTATACTTTTTCTTAACTTATAGTTATACTAATGATAGAAATCAATACAAGTAATTATACGTACATATTACAGTTAATAAAAAAAAATGTAAACCTTTTATTATATTACCATTTATTGAAAATAAAACCATAAATTGGAACTCGGATAACAAAAAACCTTAATCATATTGTAATAACAAAAATAATAATCAAAATAATGCATTTAATTGCTAATGTAAAAGTCCAGTCATCCAAGGACGAAAAACAAGAAATGAAAAAATTTATTTTTTTATTTTTATTTTTATTTTTTTTTTTTCATAAAAATCATACACCATAAAAATTGCAATACATCTCGCAATCTTTGCTTCTTTTCATTTCTCTAAATTACGCTCAAATTGCACTTGCCAATACAATCAAAGATTTCTTAAAGTATAAACAATATATTTTTTGTGCACTCACTTATACAATAATTAAATTAACTGTCAAAAATGTGTAAGCATTCAAATCTAGTGTTACAACTGAATAACTTCCATTTAAAAGTAAATGCATTAAACAATTTTCATAATTATATAAAAATTTCATAATTATAACCTTAATTATTATATTCATTGACAATAAAAGTAAGTGGTTATTATTTTGGCTTATAGTATGTCTAAGAATCTCTAGAACTTAGAACATTTCTTTGCAGGATACTTAATCATTTGTTTAAAAATGTTACCTTTTCGTAACTATCCTAATAAAAAATGTGCACACATGGCCTTAATGGCAGTATCCATTTTGTCATATTTTTTCATAGGAGTGGAATCATTAGTTTCTAAAAAATCCTTTAATTTTTTTTTATACATTCTGTATCAACTTACATAATTATTGTGTTATTTCATAAAGATCTATTGAGGTGGTATCAAATATGCTGTTTATATTTCGGTCTTGTTCTATGGTACGGCACGTAAATGTAACTAACAAAATCAACTTCCATTCGTTTTGCTAGCTAGACAAGTTAGGTCGTTATGGATCCAAGAGATGTAAACAATCTTTAACAGACAACGTTAGCTATATGTTAAAAAAATAAAGTTTTTTCAATTAGGAGTGTTTTACTGGAAAGACAGAGTGCAGAGATATTTAACACAATGGCACTGCGAATCCGAGTTTACATAAACGTATATCAGAAAGGGGCCATAAATTCAATATAGCCAACTTCGAATCTTCAAGTAAAATAATTTTCTTCACATACAGTTTTGACTGCCATTTGTAACAAGCTTACTCTAAATACCGTCGAAGGAGTTTGAAAAGCTTTACGAGAAAAAAACCTAAACTTAGAAAAAAAAAAAGCTTTAATTGCATTCAACATTATTATTGTGCTCTTGATCACATTTTTTATTAAAAATATCAACATTTTTCTGAATGTATTTGTGTTAAACTCATTTAAAATGTTTTCGTTTTTATTCTTCATATTTTTTTTTCATAATTTTTATTTTGTTTTTTTTTTGCCGAAAAAATTATCTTAGCAAATTTTTTTTTTTTTAATTTTTTTTTTGTTTTATTATTATGATTTTTATTCAAGTATAAAATTATTTTATTTAGCAAAGTGTTAAGAAGTTTTAAATTTAGTTTATCACAAACTTTTGCGCGTTTCGGTTCGTTGCAATTTTTCAAATTTATTAAATTAAAACAATATATAAAAATAATAAATTAAAAAAAAAAAAAAAAAAAATTGTGCAACATAAAATTTGCAAGAATTTAAAAGATTTGAAAAAATCAATTAAAAAAAAAAAAAAATCTTTCAAAAATTTTATTTGAAATTCAACAAAATAATTTTAAATTGAATTTAAAAAAAAAATTGTTTTTTTTTTTTTTTGAAAGAAAACAGTTTTTTTTAATGTCATTTTCTTAGTGCGTTTTCTGTATATAGTTCGAAAACGCAGATCAAAAGAAAATTAAAAAAAAAAAAATCATATAAACACAAGCAAAAAAAGAATACGAAAGCAAAAGTAATAAAAGTTCGTAAGGAAAACAACAATAATTATTTAATAATGAAAATTGAAAGTTACGATTAAAAAAGATAAAAGTAAAATTTCAATTAAAAAATAAATTAAGAATGTTTTCCAAATAATTTTTACGAAGTTTGAAAACAAAAAAAAAAAAAAAAAAGAAAACCTAAATAAAAAATTCGAAAAAAAACAATTAGAATTATTTTTTTTAAGGTTTAGTTAGAAGAAAGTAAATTTGAAAAATTTTAAAAATAAATAAACACAAAAATAAACAAAAATGGATCATAATAATTATACGTCAGATTATCAATTTGCAGCTGATATTGTTAAAATTGCATTTGATGAATTGGAACAACATCATGCAACTAGAAATTATACTGGATTAATACAACGTTATTATAAATTAGTGGAAGCTGATTATGGCGGTGAGTTGATCCCGATAAAATGTATAAAAAAAAATACCCAAAGAAATAACAATTAAATAATCAAAAGAAAAATAATCCAGGATTGTCTAGTTGAAATAAAACTTAAAAAAATAAAATTCTAAAAATATTAATAATTTGGATTTATGTTATTTGGATTTATGTATTTCGAAAAGAAACAACTACGTGTATAATGCTAGAGTTAGTTCCCAATTATATTATAAACTGGAAGCATTCACATCATCACCTTTCATTCATATACAATTTCATATAATAATACTATAGCAATAAAGGATTATCATTTCCGTTAAGGTTATCATAGTAGTTGGTTGCAAAAAAAATTTCACATTCTCAGCGATTGCCAATAAACATAAAATTTATTACCACATCTCATCTATTCATATACTCTTGTAACTGAATTTTATTCCAGATCCTTGAATAAAATAGAGATGATTATTTTTATGTAAATTAAAAATTCCTAAATTCATCAATCAATAAAAAAAAAAATTTAATTTAATGGTAAAAAACAAGCTAAACGATTTTTAATATACCAATATATTTATGTTTTTTTATTTATTTATTTATTTATTTTTTTTTAAATTGAGGTCAAATTTTTGTGCGAGATAAAATGTGAATTTTTAGTTTATGTAATTTTTAATTTTTTTGTTTATTTTGTAATTTTATTTTTTCTTTTATTTTTATTTATAAGTATAACATAAACAGGCTAGTTATTGATTATTTTCAAAATACAAAAAATTTTTATTTTTTAGGTAAATTTTTGTTACGAGCGCTTAACTGTTTTTTTTGGTCCTATTTTATATTTATAATGTATTAGAGAAAAAAATTCTAAAGAAAAGAAGAGATTATATTACGAAAAAAAGATTGAACCTGTCATTGAGAAAATTTCGTTTTAAGCTTATTCTAAAAAAAAAAACTCAGCTGCTGAAATTGGATATTAAAAAAAATTACATCGAACATTTTTTGATCAATAAAATTAAAATCATAACACATCACTTTAATATTAGTTACAAAAAAAATGTTGTTTAGAGACGACTATATTGCATAATAAAGAATTAAATTTTTGTTGTATTTATTTTTTTTTTTATTTTTCTGACGTGCGCCCGTCTGCTATCTAAATTAATAAAATGATTATAATAATAAGTATGTAATTGATTTTTCATTATCCAAAGATACTATACAATTTAAACTTTTACGTAGTAATATTTAGTTACAAAAAATTAAATTTTTTTTTTTTTAGAATTATGTTTATTGAGTTAAACGAAAATAAATAAATCATAAAACAAACTAAATAAAAGTTGAATACCAAAAATACTTGTAGCACAAAACATATGAATGGATTTTCTCAAAATTATGCAATGAACGAAATTCTTCCTAATGTTCAAAAAAAAAAAATCTTAGCAGTCATTAACTTCAAGTGTGAAATAAAAATTAATACACTATAAGTACGCGCACAAATATAGAAAATCTGAAAAAATTAAACTTTATTTTCGTTTAATTTTATTTTACATTATTTATTAATTTAATTCTAATATTTCTAATCCTGATCGGTCACAAAATTTGTATATAATTTATATGCCATACTAGATCACAAATTGTTTTAATAACTGTGCCACATTTTTATCAACGCGATACATATCATAGTATTTAGGCGATTACCATTTTCACTAAAATACAACGAAAAAAAATCATAATTCTAAATATCTTGACGAAAAAATGTAAAATTAAAAAAAAAAGCTAATACATTGAATCTGTATTTTTTTTCCAACACTGTAATCAAATAATAAATAATAATTGTAAGCATTTTTTTTAACTTAATTTTGATATAAAAATAACCCATATTATAATATATTATATTTAATAACAAAAAATTATTCTTTTTAATATTACATTGTTGGCATGACATACATACATACATATTATTCATTCACTGTTGATTGACTTAATATTGAAGACTTGGAGTTAATACTAAATATCTAACTACAACGATAATTTATTTTGAGTCTTTAAAATATTTTTCATGTGATAGTCTCGTATTCAGAATTATGAGTTTTATTATTTATTTACCAGATTCAATAATAAAAAGAAAACCCATTTAAATTTTGTTCCGATATCATCAATCGGACGTAACACTTAATTGAATTGATATTATTATTTCTTTATTTCAATGGTCCATCATGTGTATTTGAATAAAAATAAAAAACAACATTCAATAAACTCATAAATATTATTCAATCGAGATTTTTTTTATGATTTTGCAAAAAATCTGTTAAACAAAAATTTATTTTATTTAGTTGTTTGACAGGTTGAGCAAATACATTTGTGGCACCGTAAACATTTCTTAAAAATACAAAAAATTTAAAAAATGAGAATTCATTAAAATAAAATAGAATTGTCCTACATTAAAACATACATATATAATTAGTTTTTTATTCTAAATGCAATTTTATGCTGCCATCGGTGTTAGATATTAAAAAAAATATATTTAATATAAAGAAATTATTGTATTAAAATTACGTTTTTTTTTTTTATTAAAATACATTTTTATCAAGCTTTATAACGACATTGATTTTTTTAATTGCATTAATTTAACTTTGTCGAATACATAAATGCAAAATAAAATGCAATCATTCAATAACCCTTTAGCATCTTTCACAACATGCAATTATAATGTTTTTCTAATCATTTTAAACAAAAAAAAATTTCCAATATGTTTCGAACTTTACTTAATTTAAAATTTTATTTTCACACTATATATATAAAATATATACTATATATATAGTTTAAACTTTAATGTGTTTTAAGAACTTAAACCTAAAATTATGTTTAAATAAATTCTGTTAACACAACATAATATAATAAGCGAACATGATATGGAAAATAGATCTTAGTTAATTTTAAAATATTTTTTCCCTTTAAGTTTCTATCAGAAGCTCAAATCTGGAATTAAGAAATAATTAATGTCTTAAAACAAATTTTTGATCTATTTTTAGATTTATTTTTCATCATATACATATATTTCTCGGTATTAAATTCAGAAAATTATAACTAATATTGTTATTTTCTAATAATTATTCCTGATGATTATTTAACAAATATATTTTAAATACATGGCCATTGCTTTCTGAATTTTTATCGAACACAAAAATAGTTAACGATAACAGCTGGTTTTTTATGTGAAACTATTTGGTCAAATACTATACACTATTTTTTTTTATAAAAATTTTATTAAAAATTAATTTGCAAGTAAAACAAAAACCTTGTGTTATTCATATTAATTTCGCTAAATCATAAACATTTAATTTTAAAATGTAAAATAAAAAAAAATAAAAATTGATGAGTCAAATTATAATTTACAAATTACATGCAAATATATAAATTTTTTTTATATCTCAAAGTTATAATAACTCTGCACCACTGGCGTTGCTTTTAAATACAGTGGGCGCTGAAAATTAATGCATTAACATTTACTAAGCAATATGCAAGACTTAATTATACATATAGTAAACTAGGTAAAGTATTTTACTCCTTGAAAAGTTCCATATGATGTACCATATAATATGTTATGTTCTAAGAAAAATGTCTTTTTATAAAATATCAAAAATTAAAATAATTCCAAAACCATATAGATGTTTCTAAAACATAAAGAATTGTTGTGAATATATCTGTTTACATTTCATGAATTAAGTTGAATAATTTTACGATTAAAAATTATTTTATTTAAATTAAAGACGTAACAAACTTATATTCACCCAAAAATGCTAATCATTTGATATTAGGAATCACACGTCAAAAGGTTACAATAAAAAGTGAGTGTGTTTTTTTATGTCATATATTTCTTTTAAACATCGGATACTAATAATAATATATGTAAATGATATGACATAAAAAAAAGCTTTCTAATTCACAAGTTGTAAAAATTCTTTAAATTTATTGAATTGGTTACCTAATGAATAGAAATTTTCGTAAATAACTTTATAATAATTATATCTTACAATTTTGAATTAATTAACAACTATAGTTGGAAACAAATCTAATATCTGAATGGAATAATGTTAAATAGTTTAGAATAGATAAATAGTTTTTTTTATTAACAGTTTCAAGTTATTGAATTTTTCCGAACTAAAGTAACCCAGCCCAAGCCTAATTTGTTCAATTCTAATTTTACATTTTCATCGATTTATATTTTTCTTATTTATAAATATAGATTTTATGATCATTTTTATACATTTTATTATTTCCATTTTTAATAGTAATTTCCACATTTTCTATGGTTTGAATGTCCTTGATTGATCCACCCTTGATTAAATTTTTTGACAAAAAACTTAAATTTTACAATTTGCTTTCAATATTTTAAATATTATTTATTTGTTTATTTTTATAGTATCCAGAAGCCAGAGTTATATAATATTATTGTTGTTCACATTGTCTTTTTTTTTTTCAAGAAAGTTAAAATATAATTTAATGCCAATAAATATAATGAACCTGATTATATTTTTCAAAAAAAAAAATTTCAATGAATATTTCGGTTAATTAAACTCATTTACCAAAAATATTTTTAAGTGTTTTTTTTTTTTTCACACAACTTTGTATAATAAAATAATGTGTACTTGATTTATTTATTTCTTTTTTTTTTTCTTGCAATGAATTTATACAATATTGTAATTAAAAATATAATAATTATTATAATAATAATTCCACCAATTTATCATATTGTCTTTTAGTTAAAGTATTTATTTATGTATATCTCAATATCAAGAGCAGGACTTGATTTTTAAGTAAAATTAACTCATTGACATTGAATTGAAATACTTACAGAATTTCCATTTAAAACAAAAGAAAATATTTTTTTATGATAATAATGGCAAGAAATGGCACCAAATTAATTAATTGTAATAAAATTTAATATTATTTAATTGATTTACCTAAAATACTCAAATAAAATAAATAAAAATAAATTAATATTCTTTATGTAACATTATTAATGTAATAATGTCCATTTAATAAACCATATAAAGTTATAAAGCTATAAAGTAACTTAAACTGCAATATCTTATGAAAATTTTTATCTTTAATCATAGAATTTAGATGTCTACATTTTACCAAAAAAAAAACAAAAATCACACATATCATTGATGAATTAGATCACTATATGAGATTTCTATCATTTATAAATTTTATCACACGCATATTTACCTTTTTAAATCATAATATTCATTAAAAAAAAAAAAGTAATATTTTTAATAATAATTTATTCGCATAACTTAAACATGAAAACAAAAAAAAATTGTTTATGTTTTCTTTTAAACTTGACATTGAATTTTCTTCCCATAGCGTTTTCTTTTATAAACATAAAAAATAAATAAAACGAAATAAATAGAAATTGTTATTACTATTATAACATTTAAACATAACAGATTTTTTTTTTTTTTTTCAACAAAAAAAATTGTTTTGAGAAAATTTCATAATCATTGAAAGTTAAAAAGTTAAATACTTACAATAAAACAGTTTTAGTATTTGTAAGTACATATATTTTTATTTCTGTTTTGAAGATAGAAATAAAAAGTTGCATTAAAAAATAATTTTTGATGCATTTTTTTTATGGTAAAATTAATCGCAATAAAAATAAGTTAAGGCATACTTTTTACGACTACATAAAATATTATAAACCTTATTCCGAGATTGGAGGTGTGCAAAAACAGACCAGTAAAATTTAATAAAACAACACTGAAAAAAGCCAATTGATTGATATTTATTCAAATCAAGCTACACTCTACATATATTATGTTTATTATATGTATACTTTTTTTTTCTTTTTTTTCAAACTTAAAATTTAGACTGTCATGAAAACTAAAAGCTCATTCATAAATAAGTTCTGAATATAATTTTTTAATATTATTTTGAAGAAAAAAAAAAGTTAATATTCACCGTCGCGTCGTTGTATACTTAATTATAACATAGAAGAAAAAAAAATTCATAATTGTAGCATAAAATTTTTATGCAAACCACAAATGCATAATAGACATATATTTATGTAAAATTCTAATTTATAATGTAGATTAAATTTATTTCAAATTCATAAAGAAATAAAAAATATTTATGTTATGTATCTATAAAACTAAAATTTAATCTAAAATATTTTGATCAATTATTGTTATCAGCATGAATGACTGGCACAATAAATAATAAAATAATTTATTTCGAAATAAATTTTCAATAATCTTATTTTTTTTTTTATTAATTTTTATTTCCAATTTAAAAATTGAATTTTTGTTCAAATTTATTTTATAGTCCAAAAAAAAAATAAAAATCTAATTGAATCGTATTTATGCTAATGTTCAATAAAAATGTATAATATTGAAGTGTTAATAAGAAAACAAGGTGTTAATTTCTTTAAATACCTTTACCGTAAAATTTTCTTAATTGAATGAATTTTAATTTTATTTTCAAGTACATGTATTCTTTGCGCTTGCATATAAAAAGTAAATGGTATCTAAAAAATACTAAATTAATAAGAAAAAAAACATTAAAATAAAAATAAAAACCTTTTTTAAATACATATGCATTTAAGTCAATTTTAATTAAATATTGAATGAGCATTTGAGCTTGAGTACAACTTCTTAAAATTGAAATTGAAATTTGGAATTGAAATTGAAAATTTAAGATCTGAAATAACTATTAAAATGAAATTGATTAACATGACAATAGATAGTTAATCGTCACTACATTTACTATATTTAAAATATTTAAGAAAATCTGAAGAATAGATCTGAAAAACTTTGTTCGTTGGTTAAAGTTATAAGTATTTTGAAATTTTATAATTTCTAACGATAAAATTTTTTTACTAATTACTAATCGAACTGAAAATTTGCTATGTATATTTGGCCAAAGTAGATCACGACATTAGGGTCACATAATTTTAAGTATTTTTTATTATTTAGATAAAAATTAATATACTAAATTCTTATTTTCATAAATTCATTTTAACAGACTTTTAAAATTAATTACTTAAGTAGTCAGTCATCTTTAAGAAGTAAAAATAACTGGGTGTGACATAAAATGTTTATTTAAAAGTTCCGCGTGGTGCATGTTATATTCAAATATGTAACTTATAAATTTCAAAACTAACTTTCTATGTATTCTGTAAAAAAAAGTTTATATATTACACCAACTAAGTTAAAACTTGCTTTCATTTAACATGGTTCCAGAAAAGACAATTTATTTAATTCTATAAAGTGAAAAATTTTCTTTACTAAAACAATCCTTATTCCATCTACCTAGTTAATATTTGACTGGTCAATTGAAATAATTTAATTTAAATAATATTCTCTTATTTTAGTTATTAAAAGAAAACGATAAATTTTTTTAGTGGCATAATAATAAAATATTTTATTATATTTTTTTATTATTTTCATAATGTATTACTAAAATTATAGAATTCACAATATTACGTAAGTAATGCGAAAATTATTTTAAAAATTGTTTTTCTCAAAATCTTGCTATTTTGAACAAGAGCTTAGAATTTCTTTGAACAAAGTCTGATGGCTTTAAAATCTAATAATATTTAGGCATGAGAAACTCATTAATAACCAGTTTATTAACCCAAACCTAACCGAAGTTTTTTTTCTTCATAAAAATCATTAAATACAAACTGTTTTAATAAACAAAAGACTTAAAGAACAAACTTTATCAATTTCCAGCATCAAAAGCATATAAATATTTAACATAATATCGAAAGTTAGTATGAAAAATTAGCATATTTATATAGTCTTCAAAATTACTTATTTATAGCAAATGGCGCTTCTTCTTTTACTTACAAATAAAAATGGTACCTATAAGCAATTATTCTGTAATGACAAAAAGATATTTAGATAGAAAATCTAGAAATATTTTAATTGGAAAAAAAATAAAAAAAACCAATTCATTGCACTGTTCTGCCACTCCTTTTTTTTAAAACAACTACTTAAAATTAAACTGAAAAAAAGTGACAAACAGCAAAAAATTCTTAAATGTGAAACAACGTAAAAAAAAAAACTAAGGAACGAAAATTACAATAATGTTGCTTTGATTTTAATCATAATAATGCAAGACATAACCTTACTGCAATTTTGTTTCTCGAAGTAAAAAATAATAAATGTCGTAAAGTTGGATATAAAATAAAAATAAAAAACATACACTAGAATTATCAAAAGTTAATTTATAATTTATGATCACAATAATGTTAATATTTTTTATTAAAATGGTTTAAAATTAATACTTAAAATGTTTAAAGTAATCTCTCTTATATGGTTAGATAAAATAAATTTAAATCCTATATTAAATATTTACTTTTTTCAGATATTCGAGCGCTGAGATACCCATCTATGGATACACCATTACCTACAATAGCAATGGTTTTAGCTTATTTAGCCTGGGTATTAGTGTTAGGGCCATTTTATATGAGAGACAGAAAACCATTTCAGTTACGTACAACATTAGTCTGTTACAATGCATTCCAAGTACTGTTAAGCGGATATATGTTTTATGAGGTACTACTATTCATATTTCAAAATAATATTAAAAATTTTCTTTCCTTTATTACATTTTTTATCATATTTCCTATAAAAGGCCCAAGGACGCTGATGTGAATATAATTTTTTTGAATTAATATATTGATGTTATTTTTTAGCATTTGATGGCTGGTTGGTTTAACTATTATAGTTTGAAATGTCAGCCCGTGGATTACTCCGATGGACCTATGTCAAAAAGGGTAAGAAATTTTGTTGTTTTCTTATGAAATGCTTTATTTTTTTAATAATTAACTATTTTTCTACGTTTTTAAATTCAGAATCACAACTTTCGCATCAAATTTTACAATTATATATTCCCAAAGATTATTCTGTTAATTCGAAATAATATGAAGTTATTAATCAAGCTATTATTACCGTAAAAACCTTTGATTAGTGAACAATTTTAATGAGTCTACGCGTGGTGTCAACTACTCGAAAATGTCATAATTAGCATTAAGATTTCTTTTATTTTACTTGATAATGCAGTCGAAACCATTCATTCGTACAAATTTTATTTTATAAATATTATGAATGGTTGAAAACACTAATTCATGGTCAGAAAAAATATATTTTTCATTTAAATTATTATTATTATTTTGCTCTTAGGATGAAATTTGAATTCCCAACAATAATAATAAAAATATCCTAATGGTTCTTGAAAAACTTGTTTATCTATAAAAAAAAAATAAAATACTAAAAAAATTTAAATCAAGAAATCTTTAATTTCCTGTAGATATTAAATAAGAAAATTCTTCTTTTTTTTTTTTTTACGTACATACAATAAATAAAATAATTCAAGTGAACTTGTTATTTCTTAAAGATATAAAGTAGATAGTACTATACAATACACATACGTACATTATATATGGATTGCCTGGTGAGATATAATTATTTTAAAAGTTCCTTGACTTCGTGAGTATAAAATTATTACTCTTTGTTTCTAAAGGACTTAAAATTAAAATTAAAAAATATTAACATTGTTTCCATTCCCATTTGTAGTTGACCATAATAAGAAAAGAAAGAGGAAGTTTGGAAATAAAAATATATATAATGTATCTTTAGTTAATTTAATGTAAAATGGCTGAAGCTAAAAAAAAATAGGCGGGCGTCTTACTGACTCGTTTCTCAACTACTCTAAGAACCATTAAAAAACTTGAATACATTGTAAAAAAAAATATAACAATGTCAGTTCAGTAAGATTTTTATTTAATAATTTTCCAGTGTGAATGAAACTTCAACAACTATAGAATTTATTCTTTTTAAATTTTTAATTTAATTTTATTGTAGTTAAAACTAGATTTGATCTTGTTCTAGTAGTATATGTACATGGTTAATTCTATTAATTTCATCTTCAGTTTTATATTTATTATTAAAAGCAATAATTTAAATTTGAAAAAAAAAAATCTGAGCACATGATAGTTATTTTAAATTAAACTGACTTATGTATGTACGTACTTATGTGTGTATATTAAAATGATTTATTTGTAATAATAAATAAATATAATGTGGTAGTTGAATAATAAAACTATCATGTTTTTATGTTTCTGTTCTTATTGTGTTGTTAATAAATTTAAAAAAAAAAATTTTTTTTTTGTCTATTATAAAAAACAGTATCCATATAAATAATAATCATATTAAAGTTAACAAAATGCAATTTTTGTTTATATTTTTTTTTTTTGATAATTAGAGAATTTTGTAAATAATATAACATATACATATTTGTTAATTTATGACATATACATAAAATAAATAAGTTTCACTAACTAAAATATTACACTTAAATAGCTCTTACACAATATTTTAAGCATTATATTGTTTCTTACAACAATTTTGAATTTATGATATTAAAATTAATAATAAATATAAAATTACTTCGAAAATGGAAATAAGGAAAATATTAAACAGCAATTAAATGTCACCTTATCAGACAATAATTTGAAAAAAATCCTATTAGAAAAAAAACGAGTCTCTAAATTTCTTCGATAGCTGGCAAAAAAAATTGAACAGGTATTGTAACAACAGCTAATTAAAATATGAAACGATATAATTTTTTTAGGAACTTGCTAATAACATAATAATAATATGTTTATTTGTTTTTTTTATTAGTCTATAATTAATGTCAATTAAAAATAAACTACAAATATTTTAAATTTGAATTGTATCAAAAATTTAGAATAATTATATTCTAAAAATTTAGAAAACATTAAAAGCTTCTTTTTTTTTTTAAACTGTCCCCACTTCACTGAAGTTAATAATATTTACCTGTGGTTATTATGAAACACAGTGATATGCAAAAAAAATAAAAACAACTAGTTCTAATCATTAAATTACATTAAATTAAAATTATATTCTTATTGTTATTATATAGAGATTGGCAAATAATTATAATTACTGTTAAACATACACATAATCTTGAAAATTATGTTTTCAAAAATAAAAAAAAAATATTAAAAATTATTTTGTACATAAGGTCGTGTGTTAAATCAATTGAAGCATGGAAAATTTACAAGAAATTAAAAAGAAAAAAAAATATTTAATGTATGAAATAATAAATGCATAAATTTATTAATCGAAAGTTTATTAAGAATTAAACAAAAAAAACCAAAAATTACGCATTAATTTCAATTAGAAAATCAATCAAAATAAAATTCCTTTAAATCAGAAAAAAAAACTCTTTTATAACCATGATCTTATTATTCTATCGACTATTAAAATAAATTGTATTTTAATAAATTTCTTATATTTAAATTAATTTATTTATTTATTTAAAATAATGTCCGATTTAAAAAAAAAAAAATCAATTTGTTATTTTCGAATGACTTCGACGGGATTTTGTCAGTTGTTATACACATGTGTGTTTTTGACCATTAATAAAACACATTTTCTTAGCAAATTCTGCTATATAAATAAATACGTATACAATCATACGAGTATAATTCATTATCAATAAAATACTTGCCACAACCACTATTTGATATTAGCTCAGCTAGTGGACACTAACTATAGTTTCATAAATTCAACATGTTTAATTAAAAATTACTTGAATCCTTTCTAATTCACTATGTCTCTGTAGTATTATTTTTATGATATACAATGAATAAACATTAAATTCAATTTTTTTAAAACGTTCCCTGAAATGTTCTTAAGAACTTCTGCTAGTATATTGTTTTTTAGAATAAGCAGACGGTTTATTCTAACAACATATCCAAAAATAGTCTAACTACATAACTCCAGTAGATAATAATTTGCGTTTCTATGTAAAAGAAAAAGATTTTTCTTGCGGAAAAAAATTTAAAAAAAATATTTAAATAATATAAACAACAATTATATGTATTTTATATAATTGTTGATAAAACATTTAACTGAAAATTAGTAATTTAAAAAAAAAAAAGAAAAATCATAGGTCAAGTTAGTTAATAATATTTTTCGCCTTCAAGGTCATTATCACTGACAAAAAAAAAAGAATCACAGAGATAGTTATTACTTTGTTTTTTATTTCGTTTTAAATTAATTTATGACCAAAATAACGAAAAAAAAAAAAGAATGTTCAACTAAAGAATAAAAATATACATAACAACTTTTTTTTCAATTACTGGCTATATTTTTTTCATAACAATCTTACTTGATAAAAAGTACATTTTTTTTTAATTAAACTAGTTTTTTTTTTACATTACTTGCAAAATTTTCTTATTGGTTTAAACATTTTTCGCATGTTTTAATGACCCTTTAATATTCCTACTAATTAATTGTTATCCTAAAAAAAAAATTTAATTGATATTTATGTATTTATGTAGAAATGAAGTTCCTTACATTATAACTTATATTTAGTAAATTACGTTTTAAAATAATTTTCTTCAACGAATGTATAATTATTATTATATACTTATACCACATTTTTCTGCTTTAGCCTAAATGAAGCCTAAAAACTATATATCATTTCTAAAATTATTATTACAAAATTTTTAATTTTTTTTTTTTATATTTCAGATGTTAAATTTATGTTACGTTTATTATATATCAAAACTTACTGAATTCGCTGATACGATATTCTTTGTGTTAAGGAAAAAAAAATCACAAATTACATGGCTTCATGTGTACCATCATTCATTGACACCACTTGAAACCTGGGTTCTAGTCAAATTTTTTGCAGGTAAACACTTGAATATTATATAAAAAAACTTAACATAAAACATAATTATCTAATAAAAAAAAAAAAAATTACATACACGTGAGAAAATATTTGTAGGTGTATATTTGAATTCGCATGAAGTCAATTCAATTTTGTTCTAATCAAGAATTTTATAATTATAATATTGTTCTCTTCTTAAATTAAAATTGTACTACTTTTACTACTTTCTATATTTACTGAATTTAGAAAATATGCAACTTAAAAAGTTCGCAGATAAATAAACAGATTTTGAAGTTATAAAAATTTCAAAATTCAAAAAAATAATGTAAATTACTACTTAAGAAAATGATTTGAATAATATTTCTAAATGAATTTTTTTTTTAGGTGGTAATGCTACTTTTCCAAATATCCTCAATAATTTTGTACATGTATGTATGTACTTTTATTATATGGTGGCTGCAATGGGACCACAATACTCAAAGTTTTTATGGTGGAAAAAATATATGACTGAATTACAAATAGTAAGTAAATTATAAAGTATAAAATCAGTATCAATGAAAATTTCATCAGGTATTCACATACAATTTTTTAAGTATAATATTGCTACTTTAAAAAAACATCATAGGTACAGATTTGCTGAGATTCAATTTAGGAATGCACTTCTTGATTACAGATTTTGTGCAATTTCTATATAAATAAATATAAATAAATATTCGGAATCGAAATATTCTACAAGTATCTGCTAACTATATAAACCATATAAAATATGTATAAGCTAAAGATTTTGGATTTTTATTATTATAGCTAACGAAACAGAATAATATTTAATTATGTAAGAAGATGTTGACAGTACGGTTTTTTTTTTTGAAAATTGAATTAAATTTTAAAATCAAAAGAATGATCTACACCCAGAATACAAAATTATTTAATGTTTACAAATAAAAAAATTTTTTTTTTCTTTTGCATTAAAAAGCTCTAATATGACCTACTTCTAAATAAAAAAAAATACTTAATCGGAAATATCAACATAAAAATTGCACATATTTTTTGTTATTCACTGCCTTATAAATTTTCTTAGATAATTTCGCAAATAATATGAACATTTTTTTTTTTAACTAAATAGCATAATATTTATTATATTACTGCTTACTGTAATAGACTTTATTTGTAGAATTGCACATTATAAAAATCTAATATTAAATTTTTCACATTTAATTTTCTTTATTTAAAATCAACTCAGAAAATAATAATATAAAAGATTTGATTAAAACAGGCACACCATATTATTAAATTATGTCTTTAAAAGAATTTTTACCATTCAGTTACACATTATTAATATAGTAATACATGGAATAATGAATAAATTGAAGCATTTAATTAATTTAAAGGAAATTTATAATAACCATAATATACTACTGTAATTTTTTGTACCAATTTTTGAAAAAACCGAAGGTTATTGATTTGATGTTCGATAAATTATCAATGTCAATGAATTATAAAACCAAAATACTTATTGCGCCAATAAAAATAAATGCTTCATAATTTTAAATATGCGGAATTTCAATTAAAAAGTACTTATATTGCATTAAATATTTCATCTGCGCATAATTCACCAGATGTCTTAAATCTAAAATTAGGATGACACAATATCTTCTGGTTAGTTTCAGTGAACTAATTTAATAAACTTCTTCCATCATGGCGATGATATTTATTTTTATTATCTGTCGTTTATAGCAGAATAAATCTTATAAATAGACATAACAAAGTCAATTACTATCATTATGTACATACATAACATATGTATATTATGGGTTTTTAAAAGTTTTCATGTGTAGACAGATTTATTGAAAACCATAATCAAAATTGGAAAATCGAAAATTTCGCAATTATGATTTTTCAATTTAAAAGAAAGAAAAGGCTTTATATTAAATTCTTATTATAGTTAAAATATTTATTTTATGTATTATTGAAGAAAAATTTAAATGATTGTAATTGAATGTTTCTTAGAACATTGCAAAAAAAAATACTTTTTTCATCAATAATTACTGGGTTGTATTCAACTATCATTGAATGATTTATTTTTACTTTTTACCAAACAGATATCGACCATAATAATTAAATTTTTTTTTTTTTTTTTTTAATTTAATCTTTGTGAACTTAAGCATACACCTTTTATAATAAACAGCCTGTCAAAAATATTTTTTTTTTAAAACTATAATAATTGTCAAGTACCTATTGAAAATGATCTACATTACATGTATAGTTAAGTTATTATTTACATTAATTTTTTTTTTTTTAATTCTCAATATGTTCAAGCCTTTAAAATACTAAATATATAAATTATTTTTTCTGAAAATTACTGCCACGATCATACACAAAGATAATGGCAACAGTTTTTGAAGGGGCAAAAAGTTAAATGAGCGCTTAACCATAAACTTGGACCTTTTTAACAAAGTTTAAAGTTTTTTGATAATTTTAGTTTTTTACAACAAAAATTCTCAAAAATCATTCTTATATATATCAAGAGTCAAGAATCAATCTAGTTGTAAGAATAATAATTTGAGCTAATTTGATAAGGATACAAATGAATTATTCTGCGTAAGGGCTCTTTGGCAATATATTTTAAAACCGTACGAATTTTTTATAATTGCGTTATGTTTTTTTTTTTGGGAAATTTTTATCGAATGACGGTATATAAAATTACCTATAGATTTGATGCTTATTTTCTTTAAAATCAATAATGCTTTTTATGTTGAAAATCAGATTTGTCAGCAACATTAATTTCATTATTAGTGTGCAAGCTGACATAAATTTATTTTTTAACCTTGCCGAATAATTAATTAATAAAGGAAATGCTGGTATATAATAATTATAATAAATTTAAGAACTAACAGTTAAGTTAATTTCATACCACTGATAATACCAATTTTTATTTATTTTATTCATTAAAAAAAAATGCCCTTCAAAAAAGAAAATAACAAATAAAAATATAAACAAACCAGAAAAACATTTATTTACGCGTACATAATATGTGAATTTAAACAGATAATTTTCATTGATTAACCCTTTCTGCATTTTTAAATAAACTCTTGATCACAATCCTTTCAAAATACATTAATTTGAAAATTATCAAAAATAAAAGAAAATTGCACATTCAATACTTGACCCACTTCTCTATGAATATGTCCATTCATCGGTCGATACGAAAAATTTTTTATTTCAGTTAGTTTGAATAAATTTCAGACATCTTGAGCGGAAAAATAAAGTAATTTTTTGAAATTAATAATAGAATATAAATAAATTCCAATTTGTTGTATTCTTTTTTGCTTGTAGTAAGTCAAGCCAGCGGACTTGAATAATTTAATATAAATAAATTCCAATTTGTTGTATTCTTTTTTGCTTGTAGTAAGTTAAGCTAGCGGACTTGAATAATTTAAACCAGAAAAGTACTCTTTCAAAAAGTTCTGAAACTTTTTAAATATATAGTTTCAATTTGTACACAACCATTCTTATCGCCACTGTTTTTTGTATTCAATTCGGACTGAATAGGTCATTTCTTCAATGGATTTTGACAATTTCATTTCAATATTACTTCTTCGGTTCCAATTTGTTAAAACAATTTTTTTTTGTTTTTTTGTAAAATCAAGTTTTTATTTTATTCAACTTTTGCAAAGAATAAAACACTTCCATTTCAATCTTAAAAATCAGGTTTAAATTTATATCGAGAAGTAATTACATAATAATTTTTCTGTTTTTGGTAAAACCGAATAAAAAATAAAAATTAGAAAAAAAAAATGAAAAAGAACGTAAAAATACCATTGCACTCTATAAAATTCAAATAGTGTACCATAATTTTTTCAATTAACTAGAAACCACCACTTATTAGGTTATGTGAGTAGACATAAAATTTTTAACAACATTATGGTAAATAATATGCTACATATAAATAATGCATCTATACTTACGTACGATATGCCGGGAAAAATAAATTAAAAAATAATATTTTAAAAACAGGTTTAAAAAACTATAAAAAAAATACTCAATTATTTAAACAACAATTAACAATATTAAGAGTTTATGTATGATTATATCAACAAGAAAAGAAACCATCAAAATAAAATAAATTCTTGATCGGAAAATTCTTCTTTTACCATAGAAATTTTAAATTAAATTACGATTATTCGAAATGTAGAAAAAAAGGACTTCATATATAACTGAAGTATAACGCCACTGCAGTTTTCAACATTTTGAATTAAAATAATGTCCGTTTTTTAATATACCTATCTAGAATCAATCTATAAAAATTTTCATCGAAATCCAAGCATAGTTCGAATGTTATCATAATTTTACTACAGTATAAATATTCCTTTATTCTATTTGCAAATCAAAAAAAACATAAATTAAAATCAGTTGAATCAACTGTCGTCAGACTACAAATTATGTCAGAAACCTATAAAAAACATTTTTCTAAATACATTACGCAATTGAAGATTCTACTTTCAGATCAATTCCGGTTACCCAATAAGTTCCTTACAACAAGAACACAGGTTAATAGAATATCATTTGTTCTTTTTGTTTTCTTTTTAATTTAAAACTAAAGAAAAAACTAAATTTCGTAAATAAAACCATTAAATTCGACACAGACAATCTTTCAGTGGCAAAAATTATTAAATAATATTTAATTTAATTCAATTAAAATTGATGTATCGATAATGGATGAATGTAACATAGAGCATACATTTTATATATATGTATATAATAACATTACGCAGAAATATATATATCTATAAAGTTAACATTAAAAATATTATTATATTTTGCAATAAAATACATTGCACTTGTGCCACTAAATTCAACTATGTTATGTTTATGCATGATATTTCTTTTTATAATTTTGTTAACTTGATAGTTATGCAATTTTTTTGTGCTTAGATGATAATAGTGGATGTGTGTAAGATGCACAATACTTGTTTATTATGTTTTTTTTAATAAATCCTATAAAAATGTTTATTTATCCAGATTCTTAAGATCTGCTAAAAGCATTTCGATCCAGTTTTAATTTCTTAATGTTGTAATTATGCGAAAGTAAATTCTCTTTTTTTTAAATGCTTACTTTAATTGAAAAATAATATTTAGAATGTCATTATTAAATATGACAATAGTAATAAAACTCGAGATACAATTATCAGAAATTTGCAATATTTGCTTTGGGAAATGTTTTTATAATACTCACCAAAAAAAAAAGGTCTAAAAATTTGTAAAAAAAATTTTTTGTGTTATAATTTTGAAGTATCAACTAACAAGAATTCATGGTATATATGTAATTTTTGGCCATTTACTTATGTTGATATTAGCATTGATCTGTAATTTTTACATTGCAAAAAAATAACACTGCTAATTTATTTCTAATATGTAATATAACTAAAGCCTAATCGAATATTTAAAATTGAATACTTTTTGCGGAATTTCAAGATATATTTTTTTAAAAACTTTTAATAAGTAGATTTAAGGTATGGGTTAATATATGATAATGGGACAATAAGAGCAAAAAAAGCCAGGGGAATGATTGCCAGGGTAATGATTTCTTGACTTTTTTCTTGAAATTTTTTAATAAAAAAAATTAAGAATGTTAGCAATTGTTTTCAATTTATTTTTCAATATAAATCAGTGGTGGAAGACAGTCAGGGTATTGATTTTTGGTGTAATCTGATCTAAATGTCTCTTAAAACTCCAAAAAAAAAAAATATTTAAAAAATTTGGGACGACATGAACATGCACATTAAAGCAAAAATTAATCAAAAAAATTATTTATTTTACGAAATATTTCATGAAGACAACGTTTTGTCCCGTCATCTAATATTAACCCAATGGTATTTTATATGAAAATAATAAATAAAATACAAATAGGTAAAATACTCTCTGCGTTATACGGTTGCATCTATGGTCAATGAATTGTTTTGTAGGTCAGTGATTTTAAAATCATGCAAATAAATTTTTGCTTATCATCACATTTCAATTAGATTATTAAATTATAAATATCTACATATACGTATGATATGTGAACTAAATACATACATATTTTGGATATGCTTAGTTTTTATTTGTTTTGTATTAATTTCAACAAATTATTCACTAAAATGAATTTAATTTTAAGAATTAATTTAATTTTATAGAACTAATTGTTACAAAATAATTTCCAACTTTTTACTTCTCTAACATCAACTTACATTTCTTAACATTTGAAAACTATGAAAATATTTGTTATAATTAAGAATAATAATAGTAGTAATGAAAGTAATTGAAAACCAAAAAAAATAAAATAAATATTGATTCTTAATAATTTGGTAGTAGCACTGATTTTATATGTAATCAAATTGTTTGAAATATGTTTGTAAGACTTTTTAATTGAAGCTCAAAGTTTAGAATTATTATCTAGCTATTTCGTAAATTTTTTTCACACTCTAAATATAAAACATATACATACATTGTTTATTATCTCATTATATGTATTACAAAATTAGTTGTTCACAAATTTCTGCAATGAGAAAAATTATAAAAAATATTTTTAAAGATTCTTGTTAAATTAAAAGAAATTTTTGAATAATATATATATTTTTCTAATAATTAAGGGGACTTGGTACCAGTTTGAATTTTTTGTCCCAAATTTTTTTTGAAAAGCAGTTTTAGATTATTTTAAAGTTAAATTTAGAAAAAACATTTCATTCACAACCTCCGAACTGTTTGATACTTTAAAAGGGTATAAGACTTTTTAGAATCGGTTAAGACTAAGTGCTCGAAATCTCTTCAAAACCATTGTTATGTGTCAAAAAATGGTTTTGAAGAGATTTCGAGCACTTAGCCTTAACCGATTCTAAAAAGTTTTATGTCATTTTAAACTATGAAACATTCCTGAGGTTTTGAATGAAATGTTTTTTTTAAATTAAACTTTAAAATAATCTAAAACGGCCCTACAATCAAATTTTGGAACAAAAAATCCAAACTGGTACCAAGTCCTCTTAAGATCCGTCCTAAACATTTTTGTCCCAAAATTTGATGAAAAAGCGTTTTAGATTATTTTTAATTTTAATTTAGAAAAAAAAATCATTCACAATCTTCGGACTGTTTTGAACTTTAAAATCAAAACGAGAAATACATCTAAATCCTACAATATAAATGTTTTAATGTTTTCAGGCATTTCTTTTGCTGAGATCAATAAAAAATTTATTCATTTTTATATAGGGTTGTGATTTAAGTGAAACAAACTTTAACTAACTATTGTCTGTTTTTTTTTTCTATAATAATGTGAAATTTAAGCTCCTCCAACATATATTGAGATATTTAGCATGTGGAACACTCAATATTATACTTTACCTTAAAATAATTTTTAATTTACTGTATAGTTTCTTTTTTATAAAGTGCTACAACAAGGTTTTTATTAATTATCCAAAACAATAATATAATTAAAAATTTAATTAGAATAAGTTCATAAATTTATAAAATACAAGCTTTAAATTCTTCAATGAATGAATCATTAATGGTTTAATATTATGTAGATGCACATATATAAATAAGAATATAACAATTCAATGGTGATGGAATGAATGGAACTATATTTTCAACTACTTATGTATATACTAAATAATAAAATTAAAATAAAAATCTTCAAAAGCATGTACCTACTTATAGAGGCAATGTTAAAGTCAAGGATGCCATATTTTATAAAACATAAAATATGGAACACGTCTTTTCAAAGCAATTTAATTAATAATAATATAATAGTAAAATAAAAACATAACATCAATATTTTAATGTTTCACTCGTTTAAATTAAAATTTATTAAAAATGAAAAAAATATTAATGTTCTATAGGTAAGTGTACGTGACGAACGACGACGCAGTAGGCTCGGATTAAAAATTTAATATATTATACCCTTATTATGATTATAATGATACTCAAAACATCCAATTGAAAAAATTAATTAAATTCAAAAATTATCCTACATAAAGTTTTAATGTATTTTTATGTACAGCATAACATAGTAGGTTCTATAGTATTTTATTTTAGTACACGTTTATATTTTATTCTGTGACATTAAATCGAATTTAGATTTCTTTAAATGTATCATAATAAAATTTATCAAGTCTACATAGCATACCCCAATGATAATAAAATGTAGCACAACAAACCGAATGAAAACTTAGGAAACTAAAGTGGAAGGTAAATTGTAAAGATAGATATTTGTTTTTTTTATTTTTTTAATGTAATTCAATATCATCAGTGCAATTATTGAATGGTTTTTGATTGAAGTAAAAAGAATCATATTTATAAAAAGGAATTTTTTTTAAAGGAAACCACAATTTTATGGTTCAAAGATCATAATCATAGCAATTTTTGTATTAATGCTTGTTGAACTTGATTTATAAGATTATAAACTATATAATTTTTGTTCATTTAAAAGAAAGAGAATACATATTTTTATTTAAATTACAGAATAGTCAAAAAATAATATAAAATATACATATATGCATATTTTATTAAATTTTATTTTTATTTCAAAGAAGGTCATTAGCATATGAAGTTGTTAAATTTGTGTTGCTTTTATTGAAGTTAGTAATTATAATTATTTATAAAATTTTAAAAATGTTTTATTTACAAGCCCTTGACTTTGAAATTTTATTATACATAAGATGTTTGTTGAAAATTCCTCCAATATGTTTCATTCATATAACATCATAATATGTATACAGCAAAATACTCTTTCAAAATTAAGTTTACGATTATTTTATGTACAATATACAACATAGTTATTTTATGATATTATACTAATTACACAATAAGGTTTAAATCCTTATTATATTCTTTGCTTTTGAATATTTGAAGCTAAATCTATAAAATTTAATAACGCTTTAAAAAAAAGTCGTTATCTTTATTACTTTTACTACTTTACTGTATTGCCTTTGCTATTTTTATTATTTTTACATTTACAACTGCTTTCAATTTCTTTTCAATTTCTGTATATTTTTTCTTCAAAGCTTGCACAAACAATTTTCTTTAATGTAAAATAATTTTATAATTTTATTTTACAATTTAAAGTTTTTTAAACTTATGATACAGATACCTAGTTAATAAATCTTTCAATATATCAATTCACCTTGATAATTTAGATCAAATTTGCGTAGAGTGGTTCATATATAAAAAAAAGTTCATATTGAAATTTAAAATATCATAATAAATAAATGTCCAGAAAGTATCCTAAAATACATAAACAATTACGTAAATGGATGTAGTTAAATTATAATAAAAATACTAAACAGATTATCAGTTTCAATACTTTAAGTTAGAACATTATGGCAAAAAATAGTTAAATAATACTAATTGTTACATATCGATTATAAGATTAACCATTATCATGAGACCAAGGGCGTTAAATCCAAACAGTACAGCTGTAATTTTTCTTTGCTGTTGTAATGTAATATACACATCCTAGTAATTTTTATATTAATAATGTACATTCATAATTTTTTAGCAATAAAAATATACATATTGTAAATACATTACGGTATTTGTAGTATGTTCTTTATAATTTTTATTTAATTTTTTTTCATTCATTAATTTGTACAATATTTTAATGAAAATCTAATGAAAATTAGACATGCACGAGTGTAAAAAAAAAATTTATTTATGTTAAGACTTTTTCTATTTAAAAAAAAAAAAGAAAAAAAAAAGAAGTAATTCTTGAAATACAAAAATATTTTGCGCAAGATTACTTCTTTTTATTAATCAGTTTTTTTTTTTTTTTAATCTAGAAAAAAAAATAGCATTTTTAAACTCTTTACGAAATATGTATTATAAAAACTAATTCTATTTAGTTGCACCAATTATGTAATTCTCAAATATACAAGAGTATAGTAATATCTAATATTAAAATACTTGATAATAATGTATGTAGAATGTGTATTAGTAGATTATTGTACATATAAACCAAATTTGTTATTAATTAAGAGTTCTGTATACATAAAAATACATTGACACGAGACCGAAGGTCGAGTGATATAAATTGACAAGTGTCAATGTATTTTTGGGTAAATACAGAACGAGTTGTATAACAAATTTTGTTTACATATCCAATATACTGTTTTAATGCGTAGGGGAGAGGTAGTTGCAAAGAGAGAATATTTTTTCTTCTCATTTTTTCTCATTTTTTTTTTTGTATTTGGCTGTATTGAAATATTGTGAGAAGAGATATTATGTTTATTTAGGTATTACGTAATATTCAATACGAAACATCTAAATGATTTCATTATTTACGCCGATGCATCTAAATTTTTTCATTATATACGCTGATGCATCTAAATTTTTTCATTATTTACGCAGATGCATCTAAATGATTGCATGTGTATTGACGCATATAATACTCCATTTAGTGATCTAAATTCTATAGCACTAAATACAACATAACGATCCCCAATGCATTAAAATATTTTATAGTATAGATAGGAATTTATCCTAATTATCATAAATGTTCAGTTGTTATTAGTTCAAAAATAAAGAGAATTTGTGAAAAATCTGAATAGAAAACAAAAGAAAAGAGTTATCAGAGAATAAATTTTAATTTATTTTTATACAAATAAAAAATTAATCAAAACATCGAAGGATATTCTAATCAAAAACAAAATGTTCGCAACAATAAAATATTTAGAGAAATAACAAAAAATATTCATTTAACAAAATAATAACTACATAATTTTTTCCAGGTATTTAATTTAAGAGTTAAATTAAGTTCTATAACTAGCTTAATATGAGTTCCTCTGTAGATGCACATATAATAATATTTTATTTCGTGAATGAATATCTGAAAATATTATTATTATTTATTGAAATTTTTCTAATAGTTCATTAAAACTAGGTCTTAAGTAATAGGCTTTTAACATTACGTATAATTGATAAGTATTATATTAGTATTTTTCTAGTATAGGTAAATTCCGCTAGAATTCTATTATCTTTAATAATTATGGTATTACTATTACATATACTTTATCAATTATCAGTATATTATGTTTTATTTATTACACTGGCCTACAAAAAAATTTTTTTGTATTGGTGCAGCTCTGTTCGCATCTGTAGTCGGTAAAGTAGTTAGTATGAACTACATTACTGCTACTAGATGTCAGCTGACAGCTCTGGTTTACCTACAATTCTTATTTCAATTTTTTTACGGTTTTATTCAAAATCAGTCCATGTTATAACTACTTTTATGACATTAATCGTATAAATTTATGATGGCAAGTAAGTCAAGAAGTTGCATTAACGATCCTGATATGTTTTGTTACATATGCGGTGAGTATATAATGAAAGATCAACGGAAATCGATTAATGACATGGTAATTCGCTTGTATTCTGTATACTTTAGTATTGAAATTGGCAATCAAGATAAAGAGCTGATATGAAAAATGTGACTAGTTTTCTTGTATCAGCTCACAAAATATACCCAAAATCAGGTCTAAAATCTTAGGCACCAAAATGAGTGTAGGCCAGTGTTATTTATTACTATATTAGTTTCCATTTAGTTAGAATTTCTAATTTATCTTTTTTCTTTAATTAATTTTTTAAATATTTATATTTTATTTAAATTTTATATGTATTTAAAGATTTTTACATTTTTTATAATATTTTTTTTACTTTTATTGTTTTAATGTTTATCTAAAATTCTGGATTTTGTTTTGTTGTTTTTATAGGGGTTTTTTTTATTGCAGTTAAGTTGGAATGTACGTTACCAAGCTTTCCTTTTTTTTGTAAGGAATCAATTTCGTTTCTAAAAAAAAGGATGGTCTTTTAGTTAGCTCCATACTTATAAAGCTTAAAAAAAAAAATTCTATATGCAATTTTCTTATTTCAAAATTAAAATAATACTGTTTAAAAAATTTGAATTATGAAATAAAGTGTTGTCATACGAGTGTGGCAGTGTGATATATAACTATTTCTAAAAGAAACGGCTGTAAAAAAAAGTAAAAAATTATTTTTAACATAATTTTCTTTTTTTATTAACATGAAAAATTATTAAGGGCTACAACATAATATTTAACTGGCTCTAGTATGTCCTAGCCATTAGATAATATATATTTTAAGTTTAAAAATAATTATAACAAAAAGCCAAAATACTTTTATTATAAATTAATTCATTTTTGTTTTCTTTCTAATTTTAGGCACAATTTGTTTTATGCATCATTCATACAATAAGAGCATTAACATTTACTCAATGTAAATTCTCTAAATTTATATCATCACTATTGTTATTGAATTCTTCTATATTCTTTATATTATTTATGAATTTTTATGTACAAAATTATCAAAAATCAAAAAAGCAATTAACAATTGCAGCAGCAGAACAAAATTCAATAGAAACTAAAAAAATTAATTAGATTAACATAATTTTTGATTTTAGGAAATTTTTTTATTCAATTTATTTAGGTTCGTAATTTTTCTAAGAAGAAATACAACCAAATTTTGTAAATATTGAATTTTTAATTAAAATCTAGTTTTAAATATTACAAATATTATAGTTATATATATGCATATTAGTATATTATATTTACAGGGTATATTATTAAATATTTCAATACTTTGGTAAAAATTAGGAAAAAATAATAACAGCTGAATAAAGCTAAATAAAACTTAACAATGAAAACTGTTGAATATGTTTCAGTGTTAAGCTGTTAAGTATTTAGTACATAATATAATAAAACTATTTTAAAAAAGGCTCAAAATAAATTTAGTTCAAATAATACAAGATTCTTTAACAATTTTATTTATATAAATTATTTAAATATTTGTTTAACAAATAATCAATCCTTAGATTATCATTCAATTTAAATTACCAAAGTATATTTTACCCGTCCACCCTGAAATAAATAAAAATATATTAAGTGTATTATAATAACTCTATATAAAATTTAGACTTGCCAATTTACCTTTATTTTAAATTATTTTTCATAAGATTTATTTTAATATTGTTATAAAAATGTATATAAATGTAATTGTTTATTGTGAAAAAGTTGTACTTTTCAATTTATGCTTCAAAATCTAAATATACAAAATATTTAACTTTAAAATGTTTTTAAGAAAATTTCTGATGTAAAAAATTATCTTGAAAAGAAATATATTGTATTCATTGATGTAAAATGTACATTATATACATAATACATGTTGTATTCTAGAATTCGTCTAAACTTAAATTTAATAAATTTTCACGCAAATTAAACCAGTTCCAGTGCAAAGATTTTTAATAAAAAAAAATTTTCTGTACGTTGTGAGAATTTCAAAAATAAAAGTAAGGGTGTTTTGAATAATTAAGACTTTATGAATTTTTATCTAATTTTTTTTGCAGCACCCCAAAAGTTTTTCGTAAGAAAAGAAAAAACAATAACCTGTTTGCGAATTCGTTTTTGAGACTCAACTACACAAATTGATAATATTTTAATCATGTATAGAGAGATATATGATAATTAAACCCAATTTGTTATTTTATTCAATTCACTAGGACTATGTTTTACGAAATTATTGATTAAATTAAATAAACTATCAATTTCAATACAAACAAATTACGAAAAATTCCTATTAAAGAATTTGAAGGTAAAACAATTTTTCTTGCTGTAGTTGGGATTTATTTAATCACATCATATACTTAGTTTTAAATAATTAAAAATTAGTCCTGGCGATGTTCTAAAACCGAAAAAATAAATTTTGTTTTAATTTTTATTTATTAACCACAATTAAAACTAAGAAAATTTAATACAATAACATTAATAATATGGAAAATGGTTCTAAATATACAAATGTTATGTTTGACTGTTCCTTCCAAAAATGATCATTTACTTTATCCAATCGTGGACCCACAGATATAAATAAATGCGATACAAACAAAAGTAAAAGACATTATAAATCAATAAAGTCTTATATTTATTTTTGAATTAAAATTATATTTTCGAATAACAATATATGGAAAATAGATTTTGAAGCAGAATTACTAGTTAATATCCATTAGCCAGAAGGGATAAGATTCATTTTCTAAATTTAGTCTTACGATTTAGGAGGAAGTTATATGTACAGATTTAAGTTACAGTTATGAAATGAATCTTATCAATATAAAGAAAATCATAACTTTTTCATAAAAATCTTTAATTGTATGAAATCAAAGAATTGTACCATCTATGATAAAATTCTATATTTTAGTATGTATATACATAATGAATAGTATGTGTAGAAATATGTATGCATATTATTAAAATATAGAAAAATTATCTTTCAGTCTAGTGTTATAATAAATAAGTTTAGTTATTGTCGTTATTGATAATTAATAAAAATATATGTAATATATAAATATAATATATTAATACTAAACTCTGTGAAAAACTTAATCGATATTAATTTGTTTTGAATTACATGATCATCGCAACTTTGTTAATTAAAAAAAAAATGTAAAAGTTTAATACATATATGTATGTAATGTTTTAAATGAATCTAGGATCCAATTTCATATGGGAGCTGTATTATTTTAATTTTTCTTATCTTATGCTGTACTTCATATAATGGTTACGTAAAAAAGCAAAACGATCCTGCAGCTCCAACTTACAACTTTTTTCTTTAAGTTCTACCTATTTACTACATTTAATATTTATAATTTTTCAGGCCTTTTATTAAGAAAAAATTATAATCATCCTCAGATGATACAGTTAATTCAATCGAATAAAAAAAAACAATTGCCTTTCAATATTAATTTCAATGTTATAAATTTCTAATCTCATCTAATCCACTTTGAATTGCCGAAAACTCTTAAGATAAGGGTTAAACATTTTGCCCAGTTTCGTTACAATTATGTATATTGTATACAAATAATAAATACATATATTACATATAATTGTAATCTTTATATTTACATTAAACACAAGACCATTTATATTTACCTAAGCTATGACAGGCACAGGCATAATTATTTCATTACATTTTTTTTGTCAAATTTGATTAGGCAAGCAAAGTTCCCAACCTACATTAACTTAATGGAATTGATATAAAAACATTCAATGTATTATGGAATTGATATAAAAACATTCAATTTATTATTATTATATTCTAATAAATATGATAAAAATAATTCCTACTGTATGCATACATATAATATGGCAATGAGATAAGAAAATAAACAAAATTATAAATTTAATGTAGTGCCTTAATTGGAAAATAAGAAGAACCAAAAAATTTTTAATAATAACTATAATGTTACTAGCAATTTGTAATAATTTTATCTAATCCTATTTTTTCACGACAGTTACGATACCATAATAAATGTGTAAAAAATCGGTTGAAGAAAATACAGGGCAAAAAAAAATTATGACAAGAAAATAAAGATAATTTAAAAAATATAATATTTAATTTTGTTTTATTTTATTAACAGCCAGGAACTACTTTACAATATTTTTAATAATAAACAATTTAAAAATTTACTCGAAAATAAAATAGGAAATAGCAGAAAAGAGGGATGCGAACAACATTTGCAGTGACCAGGAAGGTGGGGTTTTATTCGGTAGTCCAAACTAGTTTTGGAAGTCCTACACCTCGTGCGTAAAAGGATTTCCTTCTTCTAAAAAAAAATAAAAATAAAATAAAAATTAAAAATGATTGTTATACATAAAATGTATATAACAGCATCTTAGAAATTAAATCAGGTTATCCCTCAATTGGAGATTTCTGTTAAAATTCTTTCATTAAATTTTTTTTATTTAATAATATGAAAAAGTGATGAAAATTATTGGAAAATTTAAGAAAAAATTATGAAAAGAAGCATCTTTTGTTTCATTTTAATAGAGATAATAGTCTATATGGGGTAGTAAATACATAGTTATACAAGCGCATTCATATATATATTCATATTTTAATTGATATCGGTAATCGGACGCCGAACACAGAACGTTAGTGTTTTTGATGTTTTTTTTCATAGTAAAAAAATTAAAACAAAAACATGTTATAGTGAATATGTTTCTTCAAAAACATTTTCTTTTTCAGGGAAAGGTAATAAGTAATTTTTGTATAATATTTTGATGTGCATGTGATCGGTAAGTTGTATTTACAATCGCAAATTAAGCTCGGTAAATGGTATATTACATGCGTCAATACACATGTAATTATTTAATTAAGTAAATTTTATTTACATTCTCCGTATTAAGTAAATTTCATTTACTTACTTCAAATTTTATTTACTTACTTCATTTTGAACTTTTGTTTATTTTTTGCATTGCAAATGTATTGATTGCAACTACCTCTCACATGTACATTAAAACAGGGCGCCGTGACATTTGTCCGCGGTAGATTTGTCCACGATGAAATTTGTATGGAAAACTTCGCGGGCAAATGTCATTTTGCAAAATGTCATTTGTCCGCGATTGTAAAATGACATTTGTCCGCCGAGGACAAATGTCTCAAAATTAGCGGACAAATGACATTTTGCAAAATGACATTTGTCCGCGATTGAATTTTTTGTCAGGCCAATAATAAGTAGGCGTTAATGTGCACCGGGAGTATGTAATTTTTGACTTTGACCATTTTAATTTTTAAATAAAGCTTGAGATACATTAACGTTACTAACGCGCGTAGTCGCATTGCGTTTTTCAACTTCCAACATTTTCATAAATATTTTATCTTTTTACTGAGACTATTTTAGAAACTTAAAAAGTTTTTTAATTTCTAGAATTTCTAGTTTTGGAACGACACGATTTTACAGCTGTTATTTTACAATTATTTTACAAATCAAGATTTTTTGACGTAAAAATCGTTCCGAAATGATATTTTATATTTTAAAAATCTGCAAAGGGAAATTTTAAATTTCCCATAACAAACTCAGTTTATAGGTGTACTTTTTAGTGCACCTCATTTTCAAAAAAAAAACAAAAAATTGAAAATTTAAGCAGACGTTGCAGATGATACAGATTAAATGTCAAGCCTATTTCAATTTCTGAAAAAAAGGAATTTTCTTTAGCAGAAAAGGTATATTTTACGATTTAAAATAGTCTCAGTTTGGAACGGGCTCTGATGAGTTTCGATATTATTTAAAATTCTTTAGCTGTTTTATTATTTAACATTATTAAAACGTAGACTGTCCAGCCGATTTTCAAAACATTTTTTTCTACTCTTGAACATGTTTATCGGTGTAATTTGTCAAAGGCATTATTATACTGAATTAGATGCATGCAACGCAATGTAAATATGCCCATTGATTGTCAGTTTTTTTTTCGCCAAGTTCCTAACTAAAATAAGCGGCTGAGGCTGACATATCTACTTCGTCGTGCTCTTTTCTTTTTTATCGTCAAGACGTCAAGTCAAGAAAAAAAAAATATAAATTACGAAAAAATACAAAATTTTAATTTATTTTCTTCCAAATAAATAAAGTTATTAAAAAAAAAAAATTATTTATTTTGCTTGCTGGCTGAAAGTGTTAAATGCTGAAAGAATCTTAAAAAATATAATGAAAAATTGAAAAAGATAATTAAATTTTTAAATCTGATGATAATAAAATTAAAGTTTAATTTTTTTTTCATCAATTGATCAATTTTTAATAAAAAAAAAAAAAGGGATAAAAAATTACAAAAGTTATTCAAATGACAGTCGATTCAGCAGTTGTAAGTTCTGTCATCAAATTTTCAATTCACAAATTAATAAAAAATAAATGGATTCGACTTTTTAAATAAAAAAAAAATTTTGATTCTATTTCCCTCCATAAACACCGTTTCGAATTCGAACTCATTGTTCAATTATGATATGACTTATCGCAGGCTACCCATATGCAGGTACATACGTATACATACATACATTATCATTTATTTTATTTTTTTTTATTTTGAAACCGAAACCCACGTCCTCTTTATTTTTTTTTAGGTAAGTAGGTAGGTTTGTATCTACTTATAAAAGCTTCGTTAATAACTTTTTCATTAATTAAAAATATTAAATGTAGGTAGGCACCTACCTAACCTTCTACAAATATCTAAGTAGATAATTGAGAATTTTAAATTTTGTGCACAAAATATATATGTACCTACCTATACCTACCTACTGTAGGTAGGTAGGTATCTATACTCATCTTTTTGTTAGAACTGAATAATGTCTAGTCTAGTTAGAAAAAAAAAGATATTGCTTACCGAATAATCATGTACCCAGGTATACCTACCTTACCTACCTAAACTCATAACCTACATAACGTTGGTACCTATCTACAAACATCTATCTACATATTTACACATAGGTATATTGCTGGCAAAAAAAAACAAAGTTTAAAGTTATTATTTTTTTTAATATTGTCTAATAATTTTTTAGATGGAAAATTCTTCCGAAATGTGCCTACAACCAACACAACAACAAATTCAAGCAATGAATTGTCAAGATAAATTCATAAGTGAGTTATCGTCAAATAGCATTAATGAGCAAATTCATAACAATCATCATTCAAATTCATTTAATTCAGAAATATCACCGATCTCATCATCACCAGTTCAAACTTTACTAATTAATCCAAATTTTAATGCTATAAATGATCATTTATTGCTCAGTAGTCAAGATGATATAATTTCAGGTGAAGCAAATTTATTGAAATTCGATAATAAATTTATAATTTAAACGTTGAAGAAATGCTAAATCTCAATTAAATTTTAATTTTTTAACAGGAAAAACTATTCCACATAAAATTATTTTCAAACCTAGAAAAGAAAAAGTTTTCTTTTTTTTTTTCCAATTCTTTTTTTCTATTATGTGTATTAGAGTTTTCGATATTATTTAAATCAGCATTTTCATGTCGCACTTTCTCACAATTTCAATAATTAAAAGGCATATTTTTTTTCCATATTTAGATCAATCAACAGGGGAGTTTGGTTTAAATCACAATTACATTGATTTAAGTCAGCCTGCACAACAAAGTTCAGTTATTTGGATGGATGACGAGGAAATTGATCGATTAGATTTTTCATTAACAGCTGATGTCGAAAATATGTTTTTCAATAGAGTTGACAGTGCGGAAATAATTTATCAAAAGAAAAAAAAAATTTGTAAAATGGTTGGTAAATATGTTATGGGTGATGTGCTCGGTGAAGGTTCTTATGGCAAAGTAAAAGAGGTATTAGATTCTGAAACATTAAATCGTCGTGCTGTCAAAATTCTGACAAAACGAAAACTTAGACGAATTCCAAATGGAGAGCAAAATGTTAGGCGTGAAATCCAATTGTTGAGAATTTTAAAACACAAAAATGTTATTGAACTGTTAGATGTTTTATATAACGAAGAGAAACAAAAAATGTATTTAGTTATGGAATATTGTGTTGGTGGACTACAAGAAATGTTAGACTCAGCACCTCAAAAAAAATTGCCATTACATCAGGCACACCGTTATTTTTTACAATTAATCGATGGATTAGAATATTTGCACGGATGTGGTGTAGTACACAAGGACATTAAGCCTGGAAATTTATTATTAACTCTAGATCATACATTAAAAATTAGTGATTTTGGAGTAGCTGAACAATTGGATACATTTGCCTTAGATGATACATGCACAACAGGCCAAGGCTCACCTGCTTTTCAACCACCTGAAATTGCTAATGGTTTAGAATCATTTTCTGGTTTTAAGGGAGATATATGGAGTAGTGGTGTGACATTGTAAGTATTAAAAATGTATAACTTTTTTAAAACAAAATAAAGCGGAAATAATCTTTGTACACAAGGTATAATATAACAACTGGATTATATCCATTCGAAGGAGACAATATATATAGATTACTAGAAAATATTGGAAAAAGTCAATGGGAAGTACCAGATTGGTATTATACTCTTTGTTTCAATTTAGCTGATTTGGTATTGGGCATGTTACAATCAGATCCAGAAAAAAGATTTAGTATCGAAAAAATAAGACACCATTGGTAAGTTGTTTGAATATTTTAATTTTTTTTCGTTTTAATTCTTATAAATTTCAATAGTTATGAAAAAAAAAAAGTTTAAATTATCGATTTATTCTTATTTATTCACATTTGTTAATTTTTTACAGTTGGTTCCTAACTGCACCTGAAGAAAAGGAACCTGAAGTTCTAATCCCACCGTTAAAACAGGATCATTATCGTTGCTCTACTGTACTGCCTTATTTAGAAGCTTATCACTATGAAACAGAACAGGACGATGAAGATGTTTATTTTACTGAACATGATTTAAATCGTAAGATTTCTTTACATGTTAAGCTTAATAAAACAATTAATTTAAAACAGCAAACGGAAATTAAATTAGCATTCACATTAACAAGCATAAAAAATAATTATTACATATTTCCATAAAAGACTGATATTTTTCCCAGAGAACAAGAGTACGAACATAATAAATTTTCCATAAAGTTCAGCTCGTCTTTCATACAATATTTCGAAAAAAAAACAAAACTGAAACTAAATTTTACAACTACAATTATATAATTTAAATTCTGTCCTTTAAAAAATATTTATTTAATAGAAATATTTATTAGCAGTTAATTATTATTTGTTATTTAAAATTTGTTTTTTTTCAGAGGAGCTTGCTCGTCAAGCTGCTGCAGCTGCTGCTGAAATTAAATCAAAAAAGCAACAGAAGAGTGCTACTAACAAAGCATCTAGTTTCAATGAAGAATCAGCTATAGCGACATGCTCTTCAACTTACAATACTATATCCACAGATCAGTCAAAAAGTCAATCTAATAGTAATAACATTACAAATACAAGTAGCGAAAAAAAGAGGAAATCGAAAAAGTCTGTCTCTTGCATATCGGTTCGGAAAACTTGCAGAACTTCGTGAGAAAGGGTTTGTTGTTGTATTTCATAAAGTGCTCATATTTAGCTTTCGTTGGAATACAATTTTTTTTTAATATTTAATTTTAATGTTGTTTTTTTTTTTTAAATATGACTTTCAAATTGACTTTTTTTTTATTAAAAAAGATGCACAACAACAAAACATTTATAAAATTTAATTATTTGGTTGTTTTTGGTAAAAATAAAATAAATTTCTAAAATGTCTTGTAGTCTGAAAAATTAAGAAGTTGATGTAGAAGAATTTCATTTGAAGTGTAAATATAAAAGGTGGTCCTAGGGAAAGATTACAAAATAAACGTTTGAGTTTTTAAAATTTGTTTTAAGTTAACATTAAGTCATGAAAACATACATGAACACAATTAAATCGAAATTAAACTTTTATTTTCAACGTGTTGCAATTATAATCAATAGATAAAAAAAAAATAATTTTCGAAACTGAATGAAGAAATTCGGAAATACAATAATTTTGAAAACAGCATATTACTTTTAAATTAATTTCAATACATAATAGATATTAATTATTTTTGTTTATTTTTTTTTTTTTTTTTCAAATTAGAAATATTAAAATAAGCTTTTGCAGGGCATTTGCAATTACAATGTGTTTAAAACCAACCTGCAGCTAAATCGTAGATTCATATAAAACGTAAGCTTTGGTAGTTAATTTTCGAATTAAATTTTTTTTCTCAAAAATTTCTAATAAAATTCAGATACCAGATAAGCCAAACTATTGAAAGAACTGTAATGATTTGAATATCCGAAGAAACCATTTCTTAACTAGAAATGATCCTCTTTTATAAACAAGTTGAATAAACATAATTTCTTCGTTCAGAAATAAAACAATATAAATTAAAAAAAAAAAAATTGATTATATATAAATGGAAATATTTAGAAGTAAATGAAGCCAAATATTCATTAGAACCATTAAATAATATTTAAATTTTTTTTAGTAAAGACAAAAACACCACCGCTTATTTTTTTACAAAGGTACATTTTTATAATATGGTCGTTACTTGTGGTAAATAAAAGAAAACCAAAAAAATTATTACATACTTAAATTGTAAATTACATAAGTTTTTGTGTAATAATATTTAAACGAAAAATGTATATAATATGTACAATAAAAGTTAAGGTATCGGAAAACATTTCAAGCATATTTTCAAGTTAAGCTTAAATGTTATATTAAATCTAAATAGAAAAATTGCTGTTTATCAATTTGTTATACCATTGATTAAGAATACACATATACATATTGTAGTCAATTTCATACAATATATTCTTTTGCACTTTTTTGTATTTTTATTTGAAAGTGTTAATAACGAAATAAAATAATTTCCATATTATATATTCATAATTATCATGTATGTATTTTATTTTATTTTACTAACACCTTCAAATGAAAATACAAAAAAAAAGTTGTATGAAACTGATAATCTTTTTAGTTTTCATAATCAATGGTTATACCTAAATAATGTAAAAGTATTTATACGAATTTTTATACAATAAAAACGAAATTTAATTGTCACATTACTGTGGTTTAAAAAAAACAAAACTTAGATTTTATGAGTTGATTTGAAACTAATTAAATAAAAGTGTAGCATAAAAGTGTAAAATACCAAAACTATCGATGAATGGTATTATAAGAATATTGCGTCTGCTGGTAATTTTTTATTGTAATATGCCTTATAATCTAAAAAAAACGAAAAAAAAAAAACCAAATTCTTTTAACACTATAAAAGCTAGGAAATTTGTAGGAAATAATAATGAAAAAAACTTTAAATTTTTGTTCTTTACTAAAATAATAAAATAAGTAGTTAAAAACAAAGTTGAATAATAACTAAATAATAATCATTTAACTTAAAAAATGTATGTAACTTAGATAATAATTTGGCGTCAAATCAAATATTTTACAAAAAAGTAAAAAATCAAATTATACTGCATTATAGATTCTACTACTTCTATAGTTAAAAACCCAAAATCTGGCAGGCCAGATTTTATCAAAATAAAAAAAAATTAATGTAAATAAAAAATAATAATAATTTAGTTAAAATCTGTGTGTGTGTGTGTGCATTGATGAAAATTAAATCATCATTTAAATTTTTTTTTTTTTTTTAATGAAAAATTGTTTTTTTTTCTTGTACCTACAGCTCTTTGACAATTAATTTATAATAACTTTTTATGAAACTTTTTATGATTTTTCATTGTAAAAGAATAAATGATTAGTTTTTTAAGTTATATTGTCCAAAAATTTACAAATAATTTTTTTTTAAATATTGTTTCTCAATTAATTCAAGAGTGGTTCACAAATAATATGAAATTGAAGTTCAAAATCTGCTAAGCCTTGAATATCGAACCCACAAAATTTGGGAATTCATGATTAGATATATTTATGTAATTAGAAAAATAATATTCAATATATCAATAGATGTGTACAAACGAAGCTCTATTTTCATATTTTCACATTATTTATTTGTAAACCAGTTTTTTTTTTGTGTGTAACTAGTTTGGATTGGACCTAATTTCATTAGTGAAGCAATTAATTTAATACAAATTAAATTAATTATTGTACTTGTCTATTCATAGTGATCACCGCACTATTGCAATAAAAATAAAAGTATTTTAAATAAATTATTTAAGTTTTGTTTCAATTTGTCAGAATATTACATATTACAGGATAATTTTTTTTAACGACTAAATCCTTAATGATCTATTGACTGAAAATTAGAAATGGGTATCATTTCATTTTTTGAAAATTTTAAATCGTTGAGATATAAAAATACATCAAAAATAAATAAGTTTCAAATTTTTATTTTAGCGGCCTAATAATTAAGCTTATATCACTAGCAATATTGGATTTCAAAGTAGCTTTTACCTTAAAAAGTGTTTAAATATAACAATTATTTATAAAAATGTGAATAGTAAAAAGAGACTTTAAAAATTATTAAATAAAACTTATTATGTTAAGTCTTAATTAGTAATGGTTGAAATGAAAGTCAATATATAGTGTGGTATTTTTAAACTTAAAACAATTGTTCGCATAAAATGTATCAATTTGATGAAAAAAGAATATTATCTTAAAAATAAATTTAAATATCTTTCATTTTGCTTTTAGAATTTTTCAAAACCATGCGAACAAAATAAACGAAACAAAGAATTTACAAGCTAGTGGATGCATATTTTGATAAAGTACATTAAAATGAAAATTTATGCATTAGATTTTAATTTCTATTTACCAATTGCAGAACTATTTTTTTAATATACATAAGTAATTTACATCAGAAATTTCAATTAAATTAGAAAAAACTTATAAACAACTCAAAAGTGACCTTATAATAATTGTTTTTAACTTGCATTAGTGCTCGTCTTCTGGACAATTCAACTGATTTGTTTGTAATAAAAATGATTTAGAAAGATTATTTGCATCTATAATTTCATAAGCTTTTTGAAGAATATCGTCAGTTGGTTCTCTGTTACGTGTCAAAATCCATAGTACAGCTAATTAAAAATTTGAATAAAAATCAAAATAATTAAAAAAACATTTAATTAATGCGAATGCAATAATTGATACTTACTTGTATGGAAAGACCCCAAAAAATTCTTACATGAATACACAACTGAAAAATTTTTGTAATCCGTTCCGAGTACCCAATAGTTAGAAGATTTTGTTAAAGCAGGTATTCCATTAAATGTGACTAATAATTTTCCAGTTTTCACTCCATCGGTTAGTACTGCATTACCAGTTATATTTGACCTAGTGTTAGTCCTAAAATAGAGAGTAATTTTTTTGTCATTCACATTAGGTATTCAAAAACCATGATATGGATTTAATCTATGATTGTAATTTGTAAGGCATAAACTGTTAAAATGGATTGCTATTTACTATACTGTTTGACTAATGAAAAAATTCAACATATTAACTGATCCTTAATATTTTTAAACATAATTTCTATATTATTTTGTTCTTTTTTATTAAATGTCTAAAAATGTTAAATATGACTGTCTTTTCAAGCAAAATAAAATGTAATAAAGAATTATGATTTATTTTTTAAATTATTTGAGGCGTTATGAATTTTACCAATTTGAATATTGAATTTTAATACCTAAAATTCCACAAACCTAAACTTCCAATAAACAATAAATCGAATGTATCTATTATCTATTTTAGAAATAATAATTAATAATAAAGTGATAATGTTTGTTCTCTGGTAATACCGAACTAATTTAAAAGTTGTGTCCTCTATACAAACCTCTATGAAATTTTGATGGGATGGAGGAAAAGAACTTGTTGAACAGAAAGTATTTTACAGGAAAGATATAAAAATTAAATTAGTGGAGAAATTTTAGAAGAATTTAAATTTCGTAAAATAGTGTATAAATTCAATATTATAGGCTCCAAGAAACCCATTGCGCTCAAAATATTTTTACCTTTGCCATTTAGCGTAGCTGAGGCAGGGAGGAGTACTCAAACACATAAAAAATTAGTACATTGCAAGAAACATGGCCTACTTCATCTTAATATGTTAAGTTCATTTGTAACTTCAAAGGTTCGAAAAACCTTTTTTAATTTGTTATTTTATTAAATACATTTGCTTTTGTGTTCTGAATTTGTCATATGCAAGTGGATAACATAAGCCCTGTATGCACGTATCTCTGCATCCGATACCAACCTTTAGGGGAAGCTAAGAAGCTCTCTATTTTGTAAGCGCGATGATAGACGAGCAGCCAGTTACAGTTAGTTTTTATTTAATTCTCCTAAATAAATTTAAATACTTTTTGAAAAAATTATACTTACACCAAATTAATTTGCGAGTTTATAACAGTAACAGTTGTAGAATTTTCACCTGCACCATAAATTGCATAAATACATTTGCCTCCCTAAAATTGTATTGCGAATGATTGTTTTCAAGTTTATTAATCTTTATTTATATTTATTTAATAGTAAAGTGTCACTACTATACTATTTATAGATAATAAAATAATAACAATGATAACGATTTATAATTTTTATAATAAACTTATTATTTAGCGCTCTGTTATCAAAATTTTATTTTTCTTAACTGAACTAAAGAAAATATTTGTATACTATTTTGTATACATTTGATTACTTTTTATATACAAGGAGTATTTAGTCGACCCTAATGGTTAGTGTTATTGTCATTATCCTATGACATGTTCGGTCGTGGGTTCGATTCCCACCTCGGACTGGAATGTGCGTTAAATTTCTCAATTTGTCCGTTTGACTTAAGTTTTGTGTTGTTTTATTAGTCGACAAGTTACATAATGAAATAATTTTGAATTATTTTTATGTAGGTACATACCTAAAACATAATGAAATATTTTCTTTTTGCGTATTTTTTAACTAGGTGTTTGGGTTTTGTAATTAGATTTTCGGTGCAATGTAATTATTAACAGAAAGTTTCAACTAAAAAAATTAATTCGCAACAATCCAATTTTCAAAAAAAAATTATTTAATTAAGTATTAAAATTATTTAATTATTTTGCATATAAAAAACTTACCGCCTCAAATATAAATGGATATTTTGAATACTCATACCATTTTCCTAAATACTACAAATAAAAATTAAATTAATAAAAATACTGTAATCAATTTGGGACGAAAATTAAAAAAATAATAACCTGAATAGCATCAAAATTTTCATCAACTTTTATATCTTCAGAACAATTTCCTGGTAAAGGAACTTGAGCTCTTATTGAATTGTAGCTCAATAAACTTAAAAATAGAACTCTGAAAAATAAAGTATATTGAAAAGTTATGACATCTAAATAAAATTTATAATTCTTAACTTTGTGCAAGAGGCCAGAAACTTTTAATTAGTGTTGTAAATTATTGGATTATTTTCAAATTAAATAATTTAATTTTAAAGGTTGTATAGAAAAGTATTCAACACATTTATCACTCCGCAAATTCTCTCTCTTAACTGCTTTACTACGAATCAATTATCAATATAATATAGTGGGTACCACATTGAACAAAACATAACAGAGGAGTCTCAATTACGAACAAAATTATAGTATATTTTAATCAGCTCCAAATAAATACATAAAAATTTTGTTACGTGTGAGATTTGTTATTTTTTCTTTTACATACTTTGAAAAAGGAGCCAGTTTTCTTCATTTTTGTTGTAATGTTTTGGGCACGAAAATTATTAATTTTTGTCAGTCTATTATAGAGTGCTATATTAGTTTGATAAGAGTTATATTAGTTTGATAAGTAATAATAAATATATATTTTTTCTCACGTGGTGCATATTTTCATTATTGTATGAACAATATTTTTTATCTCTAGAAACTGAAAATATATTACGATGTTTACGATCAATTTCAATATAAATACTGAACAATAAAAACATAAACAAATGCATTTTATAATGAATTGCAATTTTAATTTGCTAATGAGATTTATATTCTTATTAGATAACGTACGTGCGAATAAAATTCATCGATAAACAAAACACTTAAGATGACGACGTAAAGATATAAATGTTAATACATTATAGTCTAAGAGCTCGCAACGTTTTTGGCACGTGATTTTAGCAAGGCTCATTTTTTAAAATATTGTTAAATGCTACGGTGCAGGACCCATAAGGGTAGTCTGGCTGTCAGATGACGTTGCGTTTACCCGTGGGAGCAGATCCAGGTAGGTCAAAGAAAAAATGCAAAATTACGTGATAATAGCACGATTTCTAGTTATGTCACTTGTTTGTGCTTATTATATGAAATGTTAATGCATCATTGCCAGACGGCTTCGGAGTTGTTAAGACCGTGCCAGACCTTGATTTATAACAAAAAAAAACTTCAATTTCACGTCATTTTAGCAAGGCTGAAATTTTTATATGTTATAGATTGGATCTTATATATACTACATCCAATTTGCCAGACGGAAATACCGTTGCTAAATGGATGCCAGACCTATGTCATTTAAAAGTAATTTGTTTTTTTCATGTAATTTTGCATTTTTTTTACCTACTTGGTTCTGCTCCCACGGGTAAACGCAACGTCGTCTGACAGCCAGACTACCTTTATGCGTCCTGCACCGTAGTATGGAACATTATATTAAAAAATGAGCCTTGCTAAAATCACGTGATTTCTTACGTTGCGAGCTCTTGGACTATTATGTTTACATGATAGTCCAACCGTGGTTGAGTCGAAATGTGGTTGAAAAGAGGTTAAGTGTTTACATGATGTAGTCGAAAAGCATGTGGTTGAACTGTGGTTGAATTGAGTTTGAAAACAATAACAAAAAAGAAACAAAACAAACAGCTGTTGCTTATTTTTTAACCGGGTTAACCGTTTACATGGATAGAGTTAACTTAACCGAGCGAATTTCTTAGGTTGAGTCAGGTTAACCCAGGTTAACTCTACCACCGTTTACATGTAGTTGAACCGTAGTTGAACCCGGTTTCAACTCTCCATGTAAACTAGGTATATGATTTTACTTATTTATTATTACATAATATATTATGATATAATATTTTATTCTTATGTATTGTACAAGTGTGCAACATGAACTTTGAAATTCGCTGTTTAAAGAGTTCATTTTTTTTGCATATTTAGTTTAATATTTTAGTAAAAGCAGCGAATAATATTAACTTTATTTTTCTACTATTATTACTTCTATTATTACTTGATATTAATTAAATTTTAAACGAAAAGAAGGTATATGTACATAATAATCTTATACTCATACTAAACTCAAAAGAAATTATAAAATTGTATAATTTAATCAACTCATTATAAAAATGTTAAATACCAATAAAAATCATATTTTTGCTCCTTTTAATCCATTTACTCTATTTTTTCAGTTTTAATTTTATATTAATAATTTTAACCAATTTTTAATTATGTTTTTATAATTGCTTGATTAAATAAATTCAATTCTGTTAAATACTATTATTAATAAAACCCGTTTGTTGTAGTACTTGAATACGATTTATATTAAGAATAAAATTAAAGCGTACCGGAAAATTTTCTTAATCTGTTTACTTTATATATTTTACATTGAGACCTCTTTATTTGTAATAAATTCATTATTTGTTCTACATATGTAAAAATAGAATAATATTTTTTGGGAGTTTTATTTTTACCTCTTCAATTGCTTTCTGGTAAACTAGTATTAAATATTTTTTTGGTAATAATATTTATTAGTCTTATTTTGAGTTCGAAATAATTAATTATTTATTATTTTTATAAAAGTTTTATATTTCAAATTACTTAATAAAATTTTATTTTAATTATTTGAATCCATTTCTGGTAATGCAAACATTTGATGATAATGTGCACCTAATGTTGGTAATTTTTTTTGCATAATGTGCCTAAGTGTATCAATATATATTGGATTTATTTTTATCAGATTTGAATTTCTCCAATGTAGACCATTTGAATCGCAATAAAACTGCACTGGTGATGGAACATTATCTTTTAAATAATTCCAAATACATTCTTTTAATACCAAAGCAATCTAAAAAATTAGTATATTTAATGAACATAAACTTGTTTAGTTGAACAAACGCAGATCCAAAGTAGATATGCGTGTGAGGTCGTCTTTAGGAATGAAAATGGAGGTAAAAAACAGTACTCCGGAAATGATAAGGAATAGAGATAAACCATCTTTAGAAAATGTGTTGCTCTTAAAAAGTTATTCGTAATAAAAATGTAATAGTATTTTAAGGGGAACTTTACTAGTCATTGATTAAAATACAGAGTGAAAGACGGGTGTGACATAGCGTAGTTTATAAAATTTAATTATTTTAGGTTTCAAAATATTTCATTAATACTTCAGACGCTTCTAAATGTTCAATAATTATGTGCAAATTTGATAATGGTGGCGGTAAAAGTTGACCAAGTGATATAACTTCCAATAATTTTTTAGTTGATATCAATAATTCTATGCTTTCTTGAGGTGATTGTAGTTTATTGACTGTAATAATAATAAATTTGAATATAAATTTGAATAATCAATTATAATTGAATTGCCAAACAGAAAAACAAATCACCATTTTTTGCTCTCCATTGATGTAGCAAAGTTGCACATAATGCTCTAAGTAAAACTGATGAAAAACATAATGCAGGTCTTCGAGCTGCAATTAATCCCAATATTCCCCATAAAATGGGACATGATCTAAATGTTCGTCGTATTAGTAAATCACGCTCCATTGTTATTTTTGTGAATTCTTCATCAGGAAAAGGCAAACCATTGTACATAACATCTGAGGATACCATTTCAACTAAAAGTAACGAAACCAAACGATATCCATCATAATTATTTGGCTTGTCCTGTTTTAAAAGAAAATTAAATCAATATGTTAATATTTTCATGACAATATTATTAAAATTATCTGGAATAAATACATACGAGATCAGTACAACATGCATCTAAAGCCTTCAAAAACAGATTTTCCAATTCTGGGTCAACAGTTTTGCTTATTGAATATTCTCCATAATCAGCCGACGAAATTTTTTTTAATCCTTTTCCAATAATTCCAGCGTGTAGATCTGAACGATTAGCACTCGCCCCTAGCACTTGTTTTCTGTTTACGAATATTAATTTCTCTTCATCTGGAATGTTGATGTCGTCAACGATTTCATCTTCGTAACCACCAAACAAATCACCATAACTATATAAACAACCTTCGATTAGTTCACGAACACATATAGAACGAGCAGATTTTCTAGCGTTGCAGTTTCGCTCTAAAAGTTGAAAACATTGCTGGACTGCCTGAGCCCTTTGTGTTGGACTTTTTTCTGTTAACGACCAAAAAAAATATTTCACACTATAATTGGAAAGTTTTAAAATTTCAACTGTCCCTAATTGACACTGTTTAGATCCTGCATCAATAGAATTAAATAACTCAACAATCATATGCGCAAGAATGGCATAATCATTTTTCTTTAAAAAAATTATTTTTTGATCTTCATCGACTTCCATTTTCTCAAATTTGAGTCTTTTCATATCTGGTTCTTCAGCAATTTGATTAGCATTTGCGTTATGTATATCCAATGTTATTAGGCGATTCAATATGCAATCAAAAATTTCTAAAATTTTTAACAAACATTCCTTTAAAGCAACTGTGACTGGTTGGCTCTTTAAATATGGTGACGAATTTGACTTTTCCATTCTAAAAAAAAAATTAAAATGTATATTACGTTTTATACGATAAGTCAATTATTATAAGTCATAACGCTTAAAAACTATTGACAGTCAGAAAAAATATAAAAGAATTTATGTTACAAGCAGTGAATTGTCATATGTGTAGAAGCAGTGGATGATCCTTGAAAATTAAATTTCCATCATAGATATGGATAGAAAATTCATGGATATTTAAAATGCAGGGAGAAAACACATTTGCAGCATCAATGCAGCTAATACTACATCTCAATGGAACACCTTTACCAAAGACTTCAGGCTCCTTTGTACAGAAAGACGAGATTATCTAAAAATAAGATAATCTGACGAAAAAGTATCGGCGCATCTGCTATCTTAAATCCAACATCGACTTGAAAATAAACATTCCAAGTGAATCTTACCTTGTTAATGTAATTAAATTCTTCACAACATTTTTACAATCAAGATGTTTTTCTTCAGAATGAAACCGTAATTTTAAGCAAATATTTTCTAATGACATTTCGAACCCAGGTTTGATTTCTGGAAAATCTAAGATTCCACTCAATCCTCCTAGAATTCGAACCACTGCGCCAATTCCATTTTTATTAATTTCATATGATTTTGCTAAAAGCTCCGAAATTGTTTGGTGATAAATGTGAGAATATTGTGTTGCTGTAATAATAGAATTTTACAATCAGATACTGATATTTCCATAGGAATCAGCGAAAACATTAAAAAAAAATTTTTTTTAAATTTTCTATTAAAATATTAGATTTTTAAACAGATTAAAACTTACAAACTAACAACAACAATCTAACCGCCGTTTGTTGTTCCACAAAAATTTCGCTGCTACATGATTTCCACAATAAATTTTTGGAATTATCTTTTGACAAATCCTCCAACAATGGGCAAATTCGATTGACAAAAGCTAACTGCTCTAATTCTTGTAATGTGTACTCAATGAAATCTTGGCACCATAAAAATCGTTCTGTCAATTTCGATATTGTTAAAAGTAGTTTCGAGCCATTCGATTTAACTTTCAATAAAATATTATTAAAAGTTGGTTGCATATCACGAAATGTCGAATTTTGCATCCAAATAATTGTATTTCTTGATATGGAATCTAACATATCCTCATTATCTAAAAAAAAAAAAAAAAAAAACATTAAATATGTTTCTATTTTTCCGTATATTTTAGTTGGCGTTAGAAGCAAACCACTTAGGAATAAAAAATTTCTTTCCCGCAACCGACTTATAGCTACACAACTGAAAACTTAATATTTCACATATTTTGGCAAAATATTCACTTAGAACACACAATGCCCCCTAGTTACCTATAATTTAATGGTAAATGAATAAACTATAAATAAATAAAAATTCATACATATCGTTAAAAATTCACCAACAACAGCTTGCAATACAACATCTGAATATAATGATAATTTGAACAAATACGGCACAACATGTGTATGATATTTATTTTTTGGATTTAAACCATCATCTAGTAATTCCCGAAGAGCATGTTTTAAATCTTTTTCATGTGCAAATGATAAATAATCTAGAATCCCAATTTCTGAATCAAAGTGACAGCGAATATCATCACAAAAGCGCTTCAAACCACATTGAAGAATTCTTAAATCAAATAAATCTTATCAATACTCAATATTTACTTATTAATTTATAAAATATTATAAATTGAATATTTTCAAATAACCAAATTTTTTGCTTACTGGGATATTATTTTTAGTGGAAAACATCCTCCGAGGCGTGCAACGACCCAATCAAATGTTGGTGAAAATTTTCGAAAAGTCGCTTGAAATAGAATACAAAACTAAATTATTCGTATTTTTATTTTAAATAAACTTGAATAAATCATTGTTAATCGTTTTTTTTTTTTTACCCAATAAAGTTTCTACACAAGTTTCAGCTTCAGTGTTATTTAATTTTCGAAAACAAGATGCAATCAATCCTAATAGGCAACGCATTCCACAGCAGTTCAGCCATAAGTTACAAGCTCCGCCAATATCTATTTTTCTAGTTGGCCAATATTTATTAGATAATTTTCCAACAAGCTCTAAGCTCCATGATGCAATCAGAGGACCCCACGCCAAAGGTCCCTTTGTTATCAAATTCTCTAATGCCTCTTGGATATCGTTAATGAGCTCTTCTTCTGGACATGAACTAGGTGAATTAAATTGCGGATCTTTAGATACTGCCACCATGTAGCCATTCACAGAAACATCAAAAACTATGGAAAAATATTCGAAAATTACTTCTCGCGATGCTGGTAACGATTCCAAAAGATTCAAACTAGTTAATAATAAAAAAAAATATAATACAAAATATATACATTGTATACAGATTCACATCATTTACCTGCTGCGAACCAAAGAATTCGAGACGATGTTATTTTTGTTTGATCCATGGTGACCACTGCGATAATTCGCTATAGAATAAATAAATTGTTTCAATTCAATCAAGACATGTTGTTTTATCATATTTTTTTTTTTTTTTTAATTTTTCAATTTTGGTATATTTGTTTCTGTTTATTTTTGTTATTAAGTAAATTTAAAAGTAATAATTTATATATTTTTAATTTTTAATAATTTTTTTTTAAAACTTTTGAATTTTAGTGTTTGTTTTTTTTTTTCTTTTTTTTTATTAGTACCTATCCCGAAAACATTTTTTTCTTGAATAAAAATATTCTAGGATAAAAATATTTTGATAGTGTCAAAAAAGTATAAATTTTCAGGAGCAGACAACGAAGCGATCATATTTTTAGCCTTAGCAGCGAAATTTTCAAATTTTTGGGGCTGTTGCTAAAAAAAAATTCATTGCTCGCTGCTGCGTCGCTAACAAAAAAAACCGTTAAACCAAAATCAAAAAAAAAAAACAAACATTTTCGTCGCGGCTTGGTTTTTTTTTTTTTTTAAACTGCTAGCGATCGCTTTCACCTAAAAATTTGTCACTGCTGCTAGGCCAAAAAACATCGCTGCGTTCCTTGCGGTCGCTGGAAATCGATGATCGCGTCAACCTTCAGGAGAACTAATTTTGTTTAGAGAATGAAAAAAGTTGTTTTTAAATTGACATTTGAGTGCGTTCCAAATTCAAAAGTCTCTAAAGTAGAATACTGATGCTAATTTTAGGTAAAATCGTAACTTATGGAACGCACTCTATGTCAGGTTCAAATAATCAAGAAAAAAAGTTAATAATGCTGTCACAATCAAGAAAAAAAAACTTTTCAGGGGACCTTAATTTTTTTTTTTTAATTTTAGAGTCCGCTTTAAAACCGTCTACTATTAAATTTTATTTTGATTGATCTCCGGGTTAGAACCTGACATCCAAATTATTTTCTGGCAACACTAATCATCATATTGTCAAACAAAACAATATATTAAAAAAAAGCAAATACGACAGACTTCATTTCCTATTCCTTTGAAATTCCTTCTATTTCTATTTATTTTTTGATTGATACCAATTTTTGATTTTCATTTTTCAATCAGAATTTTAAATTAAATAGAGGATATTCAAGAACTGAATTAATTTCAAATTTCCCATTAAACATTTATTAAGTTTTGTTAAAAAGGTGAGTTTAATCAATTTTTAAATTACAAATTTGAGAATTACGTAATTGTATTGTACACAATTTTTAACATTTGTAAGTAAATAATAAAATTTTCTAGTGTTCGTGGGTAAGGTAGATTCCTAGTTCCCATTTCATCAAATAAAATTTAGGGCAAAAGTGTTCAAACCTTTAAAATCGAAAATCGTATTTGAGAACCAGGCACCGTTTCGGAGATATGGCCTTCCAAAGTTTTCACATAAGAGATTGTCACGAACAAAACGAAAGAGCGGCGGGCTCACACCGCAAATTCCACTGTCCAACCGCCAGCCCAAACCACCATCTTTTTTCTGGACAGCTTTTTTAATGATATATAAAATTTGATGTATGAAATCTTTGGAAGGTCGTATCTCTGAAACGGAGGCTTTCATTCGAAAACTATTTTGTATTAAATAGATAGGTATCTGAGGCCTGCCTGTCTGTAAATAAGACAAATTGGGGGTTAAAAAAATGTAACTGACCTGGTACCCTAAACATATGAGTAGTTTGGGAAGCTGGATCTTCGAAATGGGGCTTTAGCTTCAAAAACAGATTCCCGTTTCGGGGTTTTGGGCAACGCTTCTACCCTCTCCCACCCCACCAAGTTTCATTCGAATCGGTAGGGTTAACTTCATCTTCACTTAGACTTACGCCAAATTATTTATAACCCATTTAGGTTACCAACTTAACAGCCTATCGAATTTAAATTAAGAATACGTCCTATTATAGGTATTATCTATAAGTAGCTACACCAAGAACGTATTACTACATTTTACAAAATTGATTTTACTCTGCATTGATCTTGTTAAGAACTTGTGTTGTCTATATTTCAATGCGTAAGTAGTAGGTAACCTTTACAATTAATATAACTATTGGATTTAATTTACTTTTATTAGGTAGGTATGTAATATTTATTTGGGTAGAATATATTTTTATATCAAATACGATAATTTTTAGAATGGGGAATACTGTATCTGCCGCAGAAGCAGTAGCATCTGGGATTCTTCATCCGAATCTCAATCATAGGAAACCAATTGATCATGGACATTTATTGAAATCAGGTGCTGCACCGCCACCTGAATGTCCAATGCATCAAAAACAACGAGCAGAATCTGAATGCCCTGTTGGTGGTGTAAGCGATATTAATCCTCTGAATATGATGCCAGCAGCGAATCAAAAACCATCTCCAGGTCAACCTTTTACATTGCCTATCGACCGTCAAACTTCGAGTATTCCAAAAGTTACAAAGGAAGGTGGTGCTGTCGAATATTGGCAATACCCATCCCAACAAATGTTTTGGAATGCAATGTTAAGAAAAGGTTGGCGCTGGGAAAAGGATGATATTAAGCAAAAAGATATGGCAGATATTATCAAAATTCATAATGCCAATAATGAACAAGCTTGGCAAGAAGTTTTAAAATGGGAAGCTCTTCATGCCAAAGAATGTGGAAATCCAAGACTGAAAAGCTTTGGTGGCAAAGCAAAAGATTTTAGTCCTAGGGCACGTATCCGTAGCTGGATGGGTTACGGTAGGTTCATATTTCAACAATTTTTATTAATTTTTACTTGGTTAATTATAGATTATAGAGTAATGAAAAGGTTCTGTACAACTTTTATATGCTCCCAATCGTTTGATAGTTTTCAGTATTTTTGGCAAACTTTAAACTAAAAACTATTATATTTTAAATGTATTTTTACAGTAGACTAATTCTTCATAGAGTAATTACCTACTTAAAACAAACAATCAATTTTAACATTTTAGAGCTCCCATTTGACCGTCATGACTGGATTGTTGATAGATGTGGAAAAGATATTCGTTACGTAATTGATTATTATGATGGTGGTATAGTTGCAAAAGATTACAAATTTGCCATATTAGATGTTAGACCAGCCATGGATTCTTTTGAAAATGTTTGGGATAGAATGAGAGTAGCATATATGCGATGGAAATACCAAATCGAAGATTATTTTTCGGAATACTCGAAATAAATATAGAATTAAGAACATTTTAAATAACATCAATATAGTTCAAACATTCAAACTTAAATTTAAAATAAAAAATTATTTAAATTAAAAACAAACGATTATTCCATCGTTGGTTTTTTTCATATACAAAAATTGAATGTGATTTCCTTTCAAATTGTGAAATCTTCCAGTTTTTCGGATTATTTGAGAATTCAAGATATTAGCAAAGAAGACTTTGAATAATCGAAAATAAAGTTTTCAAGATTTTATCAATATTCTGAAAATAATTTTTATATCATCAAAAGATGATTTTTATTATTTATTAAAGTATTTATTAAATGAATATAATATGATAAAATTTATAATTTATTAAAAATTTATAATTTTGTTTCAAATTTGTTAATTCAGGCAATTTTTTTTTTGATTTTGTGGTATGTTAATGAACAATTGCGTTGTCCTTTATCATGATCTGCCATTTGTTTCATATTTTCACTTAATCTAAATGTATAGTTTTATTACATTTTTTGGCAACATGTCCTTTAATTTGAATACAAAGCCACCAAGCCTAATATACCATTTCAAAAATTTCTGATTCTCATATTCTTTCATGTTCAAATATAAATGATGCTTACTTCTCTACATCTAATTTTTTTGTACCATATTATCTGATTTATTATTGGGATATTAATGATTACCAAAATTGTGATCGTATAAATATTTACTAATATTTATTTTGGTAATATACATTTATTTTGTGTAATTCCTATTTTTAAGTCTTCTTATACTTTATTTCATAATAACCCCCTGATATTTCGTTACTTTTAAATTGCTCAAATCAAATATCTATACCAATTTCTTTAATATTTAAAAATTTTATATACATTCAGTATCTTTAATTTTTTTTTTGTAATCATTTTGTAATCATTTATATTTAACTAATTTGCAATGTTACTGAAATCTTCGATCAATTTTAATACGTATACATACAATATAATTTTTTTCATTCATCTTCATAAGCCATTGAGTCACGATATTTCGACTAATATTATCTTAAAAGAGTTTTTAGGAACTCACCTGGGCCGAATCATTTATCTATCTCATCTGTTTAATACAAATAATTTACATCAAATTATTACTTCAACAAGAGAAGTCTTATAAAATTACAATAACTAAAGAATATAAAAACAACACCAATATTCTGGCTTAAGTCAATAACAATTCAATATATGCACATTCATTAAATATTCAAGTTAAAAGTATATGTATAATTATACATAATCATTTACTATTACAATTTAATAACGCATATCCTAATTTGGCATAATGTTAATAAAACAAAATTTTGTATAACAGATTTCAATAGGTACATAAGATCAATAAACCATTATTAATCCGAATATCTGGAGCTGATGTTTTTACAACCGAGAGCCGAACATACTTTACTCTAAAAGTAATTATATTGTTTTGTAAAATTGTAATTAGAAATCGACCTTCAAATTTTAAGTTTTTTTTACGGGAAAATTATTTAAAATATGTTTTTAAAGTGAATCCAATTTTTTTTCTCACGGAATTTCACTTTTAATTTTTTTTTAAATTGAATATTCTTTAGATTTCAATAGTACGTAAAATCGTATTCATGTCCAATTAGAATTAATTTTTTTTTTGTTTGCTTAGTAATTTTATTTGGAACTGGAGCAGATGGAAACGTAAATCTTAATGGAGCCTGAGGCAATATTTAAACCTTGTGTCCAATGCCCTGTTTTTTATACAACAGGCAAAAAGCTGGTTTGCCATATGTAGTCTGGAAAATGGGATGTTTAAAAATTGTTTGTCTGACGAACATTTAATTTTAAATCTGAAAGAAGGGAAGGACATTCTCCGGAGCCCAACAATACATTGTGGGTAAAACAAAAAAATTAGTAACTTAGAACTTGCCTCTAGACTGGGAATATTGAGAAGATTTTCATACAATTTCGTACATATTTCCGTTAAACAGTTAAATATTAAATTCAATAAAAAGTCTAATCATAAAAATAGATTCATTTTTGTTGAAGTTCTGAAAAGTTTTTTATTTCCAAGAAATTTTTGTAGAACCATACATTTTTTGTCCTTCATCTTTATATTTAATAATATTTTTTTATTGTACAATTTAAAATTTCGACTTCAGTTTAAAATCATTTTATAATAATTTAATAAATTATTACTAAGATTGTGTTTTACATTTTAAGTGTTGAATTTTGAAATAGATATTCAAAAAAAAGAATTAACTATTAATATTTTTTTAAATGTGTTGTTTATATCCTTTAAAGGTAAAATAAACCACTTGCAGCGGCATGAGCCTGAAATACAAAAATTAATGATTATTATTATAGAAACAGAATTTATTAAGCTTTTATTTATTCAACCAATGTTTTTATTAGTTTATTTTTCATTATTTTAATGTTAAAAATTTTAATTACCATTAATGTATTTGCAGCTTGTTGTGTTTCTAAGAGTAGGCGAGCTTCGTTCATCCAATCGCTAGAAATTTTTCTTGAAGCACCTTGCAACAAATTCATATATTTTAAAGCTTGCATTAGATCACCACGATCCATGTAATATCTAAAATAATACGTGAAAACATTAATCGTCAAGCATACTCGCTGTTCCAATATTATTGATTTTGGAAAAATATGTGCATCTAATAAAAATTACCTGGCTCTATTTAAAATATCATAAGTATCTAATTTGCTAAAATCAATTATTTTATTTTGTAGTTCTTCTTGTGAAATTGGTTCGCTTGGTTGCATTATAAACATAGCTTGAATATATGATAATAAGTACATGGGCAGGCCAGCACCTTCTTCAGGTACTAATGCAAGCTTGCGAGCTAATTTTTCAACATTAATGAAACGTTCTCGCAATGCATCCTCTGGATAGACACCACGTACCTGAGCTTCTTCAGGTAAATTTTTTAAAACCACGGCCACTAATTCATCACCTTCAGCTTAAATAAATAGAAAAAAACTTATTGGGATGTGATATAAAGGCGAGGTAGTGTTTTATATATTTACCAGCTGCTTTTTCAACTGCTTTTATTTCATTTTTTAATGGTCTTAGTTTTTGACGCCAATGCACACCAGGCTCACCTGTTCTAACCGACGCCCATAGGGCTTGGCAAGCAGCCCATAATGATTGTGCCTGGTGAGCACACTTCTCTGAATCAGCTCTAGCTGTATACATATTAATATTTATTATTTATTTATTTATTTAGTATATTAAAATTATTTTATATTTAAAGTATGTACCTTATTATTAAATATATTTAAAAATTTTAATTCCTAAACTTCCTCATTAGAAAAGAAATAGAAATTCCTAGAGTAAATGACGTGTATTTGAAACTCACAACAACAAAATACATTAGGAATTTGAAATTCAGTATTTCAAATTCTTTTTGGGCGAAAGCTTTATATATTTTTTGGATTAATTAAACAAAACATTTTTTTTATTCATTCATGTGAAATTTTCTCATTATCCTAAAAATAGTAAAAACATAAAAGTACAAAAATTTAAGTATGATTTTAATACCTTTCATTTCATCATCAATCTCTGAATGCGTGAACAGACGGTTTATTTAAATTTTTTAATAAAATATCTTGCAATTAATCATTGATTTTTATCTTTATTTACCTTTAAGGGCTGCATCCATTCCCTTAAGCTTCCCCAACATTGTGGCCAATTGTAATTTATACGCAGCCTTTTCTGATGATAACTTCTCGTCTAATTCAATTGAAAATTTTCGCTTCAACTCAGATTCTTTTTGATTAAGGGCATCTTGTAAATGATCTACATGAGCTTCAGATTGTCTTTTTAGTTGTTTACGCAATTCTTTTTCTAATTCTGCTCGAATTTGGAAAATTTTTGTTTGGTTTTGAATAGCCATTTTCCTTTTTTCTTTCTCCAAATGATAATCCAATTGCGAGTTTAATGCCTCTGTTTTATTTTCACCACGCAAAGCTTCAATGGCACGCTTTAAACGAAGTTCGCCTTCAACTTCAAGACGTTGAATTTCTTTTTGATAGACAAGAACATGAGAATACGCATGGATTAAAAACAAATCTAAATCATCATTTGAAATTTTCATTTTTTTTTCAGATAAATTTAATCCAGGGAAAATTGATTCAATTTCGTTGATGTAATAGTTTCGAGCGCTTTCCACCTAAAAAATACAAAAATGAATCTAGAAGTTTTTGTGGCAGTTTTTGTTTTACACAAGTATTAAAATTGATATTTTGATATTTGGTAGCTTTAACAAAAAAAAAATTGTTATAGAGTATTTTAAGTTGTTGTGCATAAACATAACTAAACAATTTTATTTGATTTATTTCTAAAATGTTTTTTCTTTAATTTTGTTTTATTTTATTAATTGCATATATTTTCACATAATCACTAAAGTTATCTATCTTCTTCATTCTTCAGTCCACTACATTTCTATGTTAAAATGAATTTGTTATGAAGGTATTAATAAGTGATTTTTCTCTGTATAATTTTGTTTTTATTCACTTTTATGGATAAGAAATTTAATACATGATTAATTTGCAACACGAGTCAATAATATTGAAGAAAATATTTTCATTTTGGTTTTTTTTTTTTTTTTTTCAAAATTTAGAAGAAAGTCTTCAATTAAAATTAAATTATTTTAATTTTGCTTAATTTTTTTTGAAATATTATTGATATATGTTTTTCAGACGATCATTATATTGATCAAAATTAATATTGCTTCGGTATTAAAAGAGGCTCACACATCTAAATAAAACCAAAAATAATATATTCTCACTTTTTTCCAATATTTTTCAGATAAGGTTGCATTATCTTTCGCCCTGAACAATTCATCTTTCACAACGTTTATATGATCATTAAATTTCTTGATCTTATCTCGAATTTTGTCCAAATTTGTTTGATTTTGTGAACTAATATTTTTACTAAGAACAAGTTCACATTTTTCTGAAATATTTTTTATTTAATTAATTATTCAGAAATAGAAATATTGGCTCATAAAACCTATTGTCTGTAATGCATCTCTGGCCGCTTTCTCAGCTGTATCAATCAAAATATCACGAGCAGCAGTTTTATTCTTCAAAACGTTCCATACTGCCAAGTCGTATTTTTCAACAGCATCATCTACGACCTTTCTAACATCTTCATTATAACTAAAAACAATCAATTTAGGTAAAGAAAAATACTCATATAATATAATAAAATCAAAAGTTTTATCAAGGATACTGTTCTCTTACTTTTTCAAAACTTTTATTGCCTTAGTGTATTCTTGAGTGGCTATAGAAACAGCTTTTTCTACTTCTATCTCCAAGTCTGGCAATTCGGTAGGAATTTTATCTGATTTACTTATTTTAATTGGAGCAGCTGGAGTTAATAGTGGTTTGGATGTTGATATTTTATCCAGTGATGTCACCTTAATTTTTGGCTCTGTTGTTTCTTTACTAGTAAAAGTTTTCTAAAACAAAATATTAAATTCTAATTTAAATATGTGTGCACAATATAAACTTTACCACTTTTATAGGTGTTTCAGTAACAGCTGGTTCAGTTTCTAAAACAAAAAAAATAGATTAACTAATTTAGGCAAAATATTTACAAAAAAAAATACCTTTTATTTTCGGTTTTTCATCTACGGCAGGTCCACTACTTCCAAAAAAGCCTGTTATTGTTGACGTGACATTATCGATAGTTTCGGTTACGCCTTTAAATGGATTCTCTTCTTGCAAAAGTATTTTAATGACTGATGCAGAGCCAGGAACATTTGTTTCCACAGTTTTTCGGAACTCTTTGTCATAACTTGAAATGAGAATAAAAAATTTTTTTATGGCTAGTTAATCCACCAAGTAGAATAATTTTATTTACTTTTCTACAAGGTCTAAAATTGAGCAAGTATTTACTTCTCAAAAGTAAACGTATTTTACTTGCGATATATGTATGAATATGATCTTCTTAAAAAACAACTAAAAACACTTGCTTGTAGCTTCTGTCACTTGATGTTGGTAAAGGCAATAGCTAATACTTTCTAGCTCAAGTGTAAAATCTTGCGATTTAGACGAAAGTTAATACGATAATATAATTTCTATAATGAATCTACTCGTAAGAGCTAACTACAGGAATAATATTACAATTTTTATTTTAATTTTTTTTTTTTTTTCAATATGATGCCTTTGTAATACTTATGATATTCTATTAATTTACGGTATATTGATTAAAATAGTTTTTTGAAAATAATAAAAAATGTTCGTTGTATTATCAAATAAGAATAAGAAGCAAATTTACTTTGCGTATGTAACAACTCCACCAATAGTAGCAACAGGTGCCAATAAAATCAACAATTTTCCAAATCCGGCTTGAAGAGGTATATTTCTATTGCTGCTGTTATTTCTTAAACTTTGTTTTTGTAAGGAATTCTAAAAAAATAAAAAAAATAAATAGATTTTTTTATATAGATATATAACATACAATTTAAATTTACAATTAATATCTAAGTACCTATCCTTTAAAATATGAACATTAGGAAGCCCGTGTTAACCTAATCAACAAAATTCACAATAAAAAATAATCATAAAGTCGTCTTATCTGTCACTACTAACTAGGGAATTACCTTTAGCAGTGCATTACACTTCAAGAAATAAAATTGTACCTATTTCATTAAAAAAAACCAACAGCTTTAATAATGCAATAAAATTGAGATAAATGACAAGTAGGTATGGGTAGGTATATAGTGTTTTCCTTACTGTTTATAATTAAACCTACAGACGATTTTAAAGCTACCTACCACTTTAGTTATATTAGGATCAATCTATTTTCGTTAAGGTTTCTTTCATGGTCATTATTCCTACCCAACCGTTCGGTCACGACGAGAGCTCAAGAAATTTCTTTTTAATTTTATTTGTTTACAAGAAACTAACAAACATAATAAAAATAAATAATTAATGTTGACAAAAAAAAGTGTCGAAATAAAAATAAAAACCAATTACGTAACATAAAAATCATATTCGAACTTCACTTCAATTAAATTAATAATAAAAATATTTTATATTTATCTAAAATTTTTGATAATATTTATTTTCACTAATAATCTTGCAATTCTTTTTCATTTTTTTTTTTTGACATCACACCGCCGAGATGACATAACACCTTGGATCACAAGAATTTAATTTTAAATTTACTATTTTTTTACCTGAAGAACATTTTTGCATGATTTTTTTAATACAATTCGATACATTTAGATTTTTATTTGATGAAATTTTCAAAAACAACTTAATTTAATTATTTTTTTTTTTATTTAATAATTGAAATTTAATTTACGAAAAAAATTATTTTCCTGCCAAAAAAAAACTTCAAAACGTGAGGCACTTTTCTCATTTCTCTCTCAAAAACATAATTAAAAATTTGACGTTTCTTCATTGAATTAAAAAAATTGTTAAAAAAATAATAAACAGAATATTTTTGCAGAAATGCAGATTTTACACAGGTCTTTCCAAAATCATTTTGGTGGTTTGGTCTCAACCAGTGATGCCAGGTAAAAAAAAAAATAACTTGAAAATTTACCAAAAAAATCTTGAAATCAAGATTTTTTGAAAAAAAAAAAAAAAAACTGGTCAGTTTTCAAAATCTTGATTTCAAGATTTCCAAACAAAATATCTTGATTTTTTTTTTTTTATTTTTATTAAAACAAAAAAATGAACACAAAATCCTTTTTGGGCTTTAGAAAATTATTATAGGTTTTAGTATAATCACATTTTACATATATATTTGATTTTAAACCTAAATAAAAATAATAAATTTGTACTTAAAAAAGAATTAAGTTTAACATTTTTAATAAAGATCACAAAATTTTCTTTTTATCTTCTTGAAAAATTTAAAAAAATCCAAGTCTTATTCTTGCTTATCGTAACAATTTACATGCCTAATATCTAATTTTCAAATAATCTTTGCAGTAAATAATGCCATTAAGTGCATCATTATTTAATCTGTTTCTAGTTTTCGTTTTATTTAAATTAATTATTGAAAAAATTCTTTCTACATTTTCTGTTTGTAAAAATGACCCAAACAAACTCTTTTAAAATAGGGAAGCAAATTCATTGATCACTTCGTTTTAAGTTTAAAATTTTTCTCCAAAACTCTTCAATATTGAATTATTCAATATTACGGTGTGAGATCATAATTTTTAAAATTTACTTGACGTAATTCCCTCCTTTTTCTATCAAAATGTTGCAAATTCGGAACGTTTAATGAAGAGAAAAATTTTTCAATTTTTCAAGGACAGATTTTGGAGATATTGTTTGTACGCATTTGAAAACTTCATTTTTAAAATTAAATCTTTTAAGTATTTGGTTGCATAAAACAATATAGAATTTTATACAAATGGTCTTTGAATTTAAATCACATCTTCATCACTTTTCATTGCTTCAAATATTCTTTAAAATAAGAATTTTGAAATTTTTTTATGAAAATTGAAAATAAAAATCTTGATTTGCTTTCAAATGTCTTGAATTTCAAGGTTTTTTATAAGGGAATTGGAAAATAGGTCGCTCGATTTTATAAATTTATTGGTTTGTTTTTGTTTCATTTATTAATATTTGTGTGCCAATGCTATAAATGTGGGAGTGGGTTAGCTTCACTGCATGCGATTTTATTTATAATCACATGTACTATTTAAAACCATTTAAATGTCAAATTAAGAGCCCGTTCCCAAACTGAGACTATTTTAAATCGTAAAATATACCTTTTCTGCTAAAGAAAATTCCTTTTTTTCAAAAATTGAAATAGGCTTTACATTTAATCTGTATCATCTGCAACGTCTGCTTAAATTTTCAATTTTTTGTTTTTTTTTTTTTTAAATGAGGTGCACTAAAAAGTACATCTATAAACTGAGTTTGTTATGGGAAATTTAAAATTTCCCTTTTTTTACGTCAAAAAATCTTGATTTGTAAAACAATTGTAAAATAACAGCTGTAAAATCGTGTCGTTCCAAAACTAGAAATTCTAGAAACTAAAAAAATTTTTCATTTTCTAAAATAGTCTCAGTTTGGGAACGGGCTCTAATATAAAAAAACAAATTTTATGAAAAATGTCAAAAAATACTCTTGCCGCAAATTTATTAGAAATCAGCATGTAGTATAAAGATTGTAAATAACAGCTGTGAAATCGGTGATTCCAAAACTGCAACCTAGGAATTAAAATAATTCTTCAGTTTCTAAAATAGTTGTTTTGCTAGTTTTGGAACGGATTCTTATGTTGAATTATATATTTTGGTTATGTGATTTCTTAAAAAAAAATTATAATATAAAATTAAATTATTGTTTTGTTTTAGCTGGAAAAATCAGATTTTCTATTAAAACAAAGATCAAGATGAGAATATTCCATTCATTGGCTTCGATAGGTAAATAAATAAAATTGTTATAAAATAGAAGTTATGATTGGCAATTTTGACATTTCATCAAATTATAATTCTTGTTTTTTTGGTTAGGATCAAGACTTGTAACTCCATATTTAGCTACAAATCCAATTTTAAAACATCAACCAGTTCGGCTACTATCTGTGCTAATTCCAAAGCCGATTATAACAAATTTGAGAATTTGTAGAAAATCGATTGAAGTATGCAATCCAAATAGTTTCGGACTGCTTCAAAGAGTACGAAATGATTTATTAGTAAATTCGAACCGTACGGTAACAAAATTTTCGTTACGAAAAGGCAAACGAAAAACTGTTAAAGCTGTTTTAAAAAGATTTAAAAGATTGCACTGGGGTGCTTGGATTCGAACATATACCGGACGTCACAAGAAAATGTACAAAAAGTCACCAGCATTGAAACGTAAACTTCGTCAGCATGTTTTTGTGAACTCAAGTCAAAGCTGGCTACTTGACAAAATGGTAACAAAATTTTGGCGTAAACCAAAGTATTACGTTGATGATCCTTATGAGCAATATCATTTAAGAGAAGAATATTATGTAACTAGAACTAAACCAATAAAATAAAGAATGTTATAGGTATTCTTTCATAATAATGAGGATGTAATAAAGTCTATATTGAAAAAAAATTGTTCCAGAAATTTAAATATCTAAGTAGAAACAATTATTTAATTCCTTATTCCAAATCGGCATATAAAAGGTAAGTAGTATACGCTTTTAAATTTGACCTATTTCAAGAATCAATATAAAACCGTTTTTGTTAAACAATTTGTATTAAAAATAAAAATGCACAATTGTATAATAAATTACAATTTTAAAAAATATAAAAACAACAATATAAAATATAATTATTCTGCTATAACTTGGTTAATAATGCTTCCTAAACCTTCTATTTCACTCTCAATAACATCACCGGGCTTTAAATATTCAGGAGGGCTTCTATGCATTCCAACACCGGCTGGAGTCCCTGTTAAAATTACATCACCAGGTTTTAAAGTCATACACCTTAAAAATAAGAAAACAAAATATATTTTCGAATCTTTATTTAAAATTTTGTAACTTTTCAAAACCGTGAATTTCAAAAATAAAAATATTGATGATCGTTGAGAAACTATTTTTATGTAAAATGTTTTTTATTTTAACTACTTATCTATAAATAAGTAGGAATCCAAGTTAAAAAGTTATTGTTTTTGGATTCACCAAATGTCCAAATGATAAATAGAAGTATCATGTTAAGTCTACTAACTACTTGAAATCATACCACTTACTCATATTTATTGTGCAAGTCATTTAAAATTTCCATAATAAATAAAAAATGTTCCAATTAATTTCCAACTCGGTTTGATTAAACATTTTTTTTTAAATGGTAAACTATTTTTTAGTGAAGCGAAGTATTTGTGTAATTTTTGTATTTTATTTCAACTATAACACAATGAGTGAAAAACTGTTCTAAAACTTACTGGGTTAGATGGAATATAATATCATTTATACTGTAAATCAAATCGTTTGTATTCCCATTTTGTTTTAAAATTCCATTAACTTTGCAGCTTATATTTAAATTATGTGGATTTTGAATTAAACTTTTATGGGTGATCGAAGGACCTAGAGGGCAAAACGTGTCCATTGATTTGCCAATTAAAAATTGCCCACCATTTTTACGTTTTTGCCAATCACGTGCCGATATGTCCTGAGCTATGGAATAACCGAAAACATAATCCAAGGCATTTTTCTTCGAGACGTTTTTTGCAGATTTTCCAATTATTACTGCTAATTCAACTTCCCAGTCAAGCTCCTGAAAACCATTTAAAATACTAAATATAAATTGATATATAAATTTATATAAAATTTTTTTTAATTAGTTTTCAATATAAGATTTCCAACACAACACACAGCGAATGCAGCAAAGAAAAGTAATGGGTCTTATTTAGAAAAAAATTAGCAGTAAACTAACAGTAACAATTTTCCATTTTCTATAATAATCATCTGGCCTTTCCGGACTTCATTTCAATTATATTATAAAGATGAATATGAAAATTACATAATTATTCAATGAAATGTAAGTAAGTAAACACAAATATTAAATTGATGATTGGGCAATAAATTAAACTTAAATCTAAACTAATATGGTTATAGAAATGGTTAGAATGTCATACATTAGTAATTGAATGAGCCAACACATTTCCATTATGCCCAACCAATGTACTGGCAAATTTACTGAAAAACATTGGTTCCTTGGGTTTTTCCTTATTTTGCTCCAAACAATGATCTAAATAATTTAATCCTATACAAATTATTTTCTCCGGACTCAAAACTGGAGGCAAAAAAATTATTTCCTCTGTAGTAATTGGAATACCATTTAAATTTGAAAATTTGTCAGCTAAATTATTGTCAGGAAAATTCTCCAAAATAAAATTTATCATAATGTCATTTGATGACTTCATTGTAGGTTTTGGTAGTTCTCTCAAAGTTTTTCCATCTGAAGATAAAATACCCAAAAAACTTTCGTCTTGATTGGAATTTTTCATAAATTGAACAAATTTCATGTTTGTTGAAGTTGTGCTAAAATTAAAAAAAAACAAAATTATAATCTACCTACTTTAGATAATGTAGGTATGTAGATAATAACGATGCATCCAATTTGTAAGTTTTACCGAAACTTAGTTTTACGATGGGTATATATGCAATTCAAAGGAAAAATTACAAAAAACATAAAAATTATTTAAAATGTTTGCAAAATCTAAAGTTTTTTTTCAAATTTCAGCTGCAGCAACTTAAGAGGTCACTGATCACAGTAGTCGGTACTTTTAGAGGATAATATAAATTACGGCAGGTTAATTTTAATAATGAAAGTAGAAACATAGATTTTATTTTACTATAGTTAGGTAGGTATAGCTATAGGAATCATAAACATGGAATAAATATAGGTATCAGATGTTGGTATCTAATAACTTGATATAGATGATAATTGATCCAGCGGAATGATGTCAAAGTATTGTCTACTATAGATCAAAAATGCTGTAGGTATAGGTACCTTCCTAAATTATTTCGACAATTTTGTATGTACCTAATCCACAATTACCTAACAGTAGATTCGGGTAGACGTAGGTTCCACCCTTTTAAAATTTTCAAACTCTTAGGTACCTACCTACTTACAATTTTTTGAGTTTTTTAATAATTTTTTTTCATTGGCATTTCACACACGCACAGTGGCACAGGTTACAAATTTGAATGAACTTTAAATGATATTTGGATTTCGATATTTTATTTCAATTTTATAATACTGGAACAGAGTAAAATTTAGAACCAAATGTTGGAAATGAAGCAAGAATTTTCCAGCAACGAAAAAGCGTACGTTGTGGAATATTTCTGAACTGGTAGTAAAAAGCATGCATACACCGTACAATTTCGTAGATTGCTGAAAAAATTATAAATGATGATAAGACATAAGAACCATGTGATAACTACTAAGTAGCAATTTTTTTTTTAAATGTTAATTATATACCTAATTGTGTATTGTATACCAACCTACTAAAATATCGGAAATTGGTATTTATCAAATTTGAATTTGTCAAACTTTTTGAAATATTTATGTTTTTTGTTATCCGAAAATATGTTGAAAACTGTGTCAGCTTCATTGGTTTTATGGTAAAAATTTCGTAAAATAAACGCACTACCCACTACCTACTTGTAAAGATACTCAAATCGCTGTGTGAACTTGACTCAGGGTTACCAACCTTTTCAAAAGTTTCCCCCTAAAAAAATAAAATTTCCCCCTAAAAAACCCCTACATTTTTTTTTATAGATATTATACTTAGAGTCTGTTCACTTATTAGCGATTATTGAAAAAATTGCAATCGGATTTAATATTCCAGGTTTTTTAATTTGTGAACGACACGATTTTACTGCTGTTATTTAAAAAAATGAAATAATTTTGTCCTAAATCCGTTCACAAATTCAATTTTACTTTTTCAAATTCTGCAAAGGGAAATTTTAAATTTCCCATAACAAACTAAATTTGTAGGTCTACTTTTAAGTGAATTCAAAAACTAAAATTGTATAGAAAAGAAAAAAGCGGCAAAAATGGGTAAGAAAATTCGGTCGGTCACGTATTATTATAAGTTTTTGATTTCAGTCAGCCAAATATTATTTTATAAGTAGTTGATTTAAGCAGATTATACAGAATGCAGAAAATTACGTCCTCAATTTATAAATTGTGACATTTGTTTTACAGAAAAGGGAGATTTCTTTTTTTTTAATCGTTTAATAAGTGAACAGACTCTTATTCACTTGTTTAAATGTCCAAATAGCGCCGCCTATGGCCATTTATGGAACGTAGGAGAACATATAAAATTTTTTTTTTCGTGCAATTTGTATGAAAATATGCGATTTGAAATTTTATTTAAGTTATAATTAATTAGTTAATTAATAAAAATGAATAGAAAAAATTTTGAGGTCTGCGGAATATCATTAGCAAACAATTCTATAGGTAGAAATATTTCCATGCATTACTTTTTCATCCAAAATAATTCAAAATCAAAAAGTGTATAAAAAAAAGAACTATTTTTAATTTAAATTTGAAAAATTTACCAATAACATTTAGACTCTAAATGTATGAGAATTTCCAATAATAACTTTTTTTTACATTTTTATATTTGTTATGAACTGAAAATTGTACTTAATTTTTTTTTTTTTGTTAGGTGTTTTTATATTTTGAATTATTTTGGATGAAAAAGTAATGCATGGAAATATTTCTACCTAAATTTCTACATAATGGCCACGGAGGGACTGTCAAAACAGTGAATATACCTATGAGGATTTCAAATAGATGCTTGAAGAAAAATATAACGCAGATCGTAAATTATGTGGTTTAATAAAATTATTTATTTATAATAAAATTAGCGGTATCTTATGAAATGCAATCAAAAATATTACAAATGTTATCTAAATCTTCGCTTTTAAAATCATACATCATACCCCTAAAAAAAACCCCTGAACAAAATTACCCCCTAAAAATCCCTCTGTCAACAAAAAAAACCCCTAAATCTAGGGGGAAAACCCCTAAGTTGGTAACGCTGACTTGACTTGAACTGGTCTGAAGTGTAAGATCAAAGTTATACTAGAGATATGGTCGACGAGGTTGTAATTTTCTGCATTTCTGTATAATCTGCTAAAATCAATACTTATAAAATGGGAGCGATTACAGTTACGGCAAACGCAACTCTTTTTTTTTTAGAGTTACGGCAACCGTAATCCTGTTGAAAATTGACTAAAGTTACGGCAAACGTAACTCTTTTTTTATTTTTAAAGTTACGGCAACCGTAATCCTGTTGAAAATTGACTAAAGTTACGCCAAACGTAACTCTTTTTATTTTTAGAGTTACGGCAACCGTAATCCTGTTGAAAATTGTTTAAAGTTACGGCAAACGTAACTCTTTTTTTTTTTGAGAGTTACGGCAACCGTAATCCTGTAGAAAATTGTCTAAGGTTACGGCGGACGTAACTTTTTTTTTTTTTTTAGTGATTACGGCAAAGTTTTTTTTGAGCATTATGACTTTTTTTTTAAATAAAAAGTTGTTATGCTGAATAGGGGACGGCCGCCGCCTCCCCCAAACCCCCTACGGTTTTTTTTTTTTTTTAATTTTGATAAGAGCCCGTTCCCAAACTGAGACTATTTTAGAAACTGAAAAATTTTTTTAATTTCTAGAATTTCTAGTTTTGGAACGACACGATTTTACAGCTGTTATTCTACAATTATTTTACAAATCAAGATTTTTTGACGTAAAAATCGTTCCGAAATGATATTTTATATTTTAAAAATCTGCAAAGGGAAATTTTAAATTTCCCATAACAAACTCAGTTTATAGGTGCACTTTTTAGTGCACCTCATTTAAAAAAAAAACAAAAAAATTTAAAATTTAAGCAGACGTTGCAGATGATACAGATTAAATGTCAAGCCTATTTCAATTTCTGAAAAAAAGTAATTTTCTTTAGCAGAAAAGGTATATTTTACGATTTAAAATAGTCTCAGTTTGGGAACGGCCTCTAAGTTACGTTAACCGTAACTATTAAAAAAAAAAATAAGTTACGGTTACCGTAACTGTAGCCACTCCCTTATAAAATAATATGTGGCCGACTGAAACCAAGAGTGCGTTCCATAAGTATTTTCGTCTTGTACGTAGAATCTCCCTTTTCTGCAAGCCAAAAAATTCCTGTCCTAGAAAAATAACCGATTTGACATTTAATTTCGTTAAATCTGCTAAGATCATATACTTCATTAATTTTATAAGGGCATATCTTTTAATGCGTCATATTTCATCTTTTACATTTTTAACAAAGTTCCAGAAATCAATATTATTTCAAATTGAAAATGAAAAAGAATAAATAAATAAATAAATAAATAAATAAATAATACTTTCTTGTAAAATAATTTTATTTTAAACAAATTTAAGAATTCTAATAACTATAAAACTTAATGTCAGTCAAATAATATTAACAATAATGAATTCGGAAAAAAGAAACATAATTGCTAATGCTTAGTAGATATGTTATAGATTCTGAGTTTAAGACCACTTAAAAGTTGTCCTAGAAAACGATTTGTTATGGGAAATTTTAAATTTCCCTTTACAGATTTATTAAAAATAAAATAGAGTTTCGGAACGATTTTTTGCAGAAATTATTGTGGATATAGAATTTTAGCTGTCAAATCGCATCGTTTCAAAAGTCTCAAACAAAGAATACCGATGCTAGTTTTAGATAAAATCGTGACTTATGGAACGCACTCCAAATAATAGTTATATAGATATAATAATCAAATACCTTATAAGAAACTGTTCACAAATTACGTAACGCTGTTTTTGCCCAAACTTCCAAAACTGAAATCAGTTCTCTGGGCAATGGCCCCGTTTCGGAGATACGGCCCCCGAAGTTTTCATACATTTTTGTATGGAATTTTTTTTTTTTTTGCCCGATTGGCCCGATTGGGAAAAGGATAAAGAAGTGTCCCAAAACAAGAGGGGGGTGGGGGGTGGCGGGCGGGCGGTCTGGTGGTTGGTCAGTGCGATTTGTGGCGCCCCCTACATTCTCTATAAAAAATGGGACAAATCGGTAAAAAAAAAAAAAATTGTCCATACAAAATGTATGAAAACTTTGGGGGGCCGTATCTCCGAAACGGGGCCTTTGCCCCAAGAACTGATTTCCCTTATATCCCGGAAGGTTTCTAGCGGTAAGCTTTCGTTTCAGAGCTATGCATTCCCAAAGTTTTCATGTTATCTATCTATCTTTTTTTAAAAATGAGGTGCACTTAAAAGTACACCTATAAACTGAGATTGTTATGGGAAATGAGTGAGTTCCATAAGTATTTTTGTCTCGTACGTAGAATCTCCCTTTTCTGCAAGCCAAAAAACCCCTGTCGTAGAAAAAAAATCGATTTGACATTTAATTTGGTTGAATCTGCTACTTCATTAATTTTATAAGGGCACATCTTTTAATGCGTCATATTTCATTTTTAAAATTTTTAACAAAGTTCCAGAAATCAATATTATTTCAAAATGAAAATGAAAAAGAAATGTTTAAAAATAATGAAATAAATAGAAAAATCAAGTTAATTTTTTTAGCTGACTGTATCAAACTGTAGCCGACTATGATATTATGTCAATATAAAAAAAACTACATAAAATTATAAAGTATATGGTTAGAAATAAAATAAATAAAACTTTCTTGTAAAATAATTTTTTTTTAACCAAATTTAAGAATTCTAATTACTATAAAAGTTAATTTCAAATAATATTATCAATAATGAATTCGGAAAAAAGAAACATAATTTCTAATGATTAGTAGATATGTAATGGATTCTGAGTTTAAGACCACTTAAAAGTTGTCCTAGAAAACGATTTGTTATGGGAAATTTTAAATTTCCCTTTACAGATTTATTAAAAATAAAATTTAGTTTCGGAACGATTTTTTGCAGAAATTATTCTGGATATAGAATTTTATCTTTCAAATCGTATCGTTCTCTAATTCAAAAGTCTCCAAAGTAGAATACCGATGCTAGTTTTAGGTAAAATCGTGACTTATGGAACGCACTCTATCTCAATTTTTTTTTAAAAACAAGTAATTTTCTTTACCAAAAAGGAATATTTCTTGTTTTGAAATGATCTCAGTTTGGGGACACACTCCTACTATACCTACAAATTGCGATTGTTATGGGGAATTTTGAATTTCCCTATGCAAAATTGAAAAAAATTAAATTAAATTTGTGAACGACTTTAGGACGTTAGGTCGTTCACAAATTAAAAACCTGGAAATTGAAATCCTATTTCAAGTTTTTAAATAATTGCTAATAAGTGAACAGACTGTAAGTTTCACTTTATTATTTTTATTTTTAGCGTGAAACTTTCCTAGGTAGTCAGTCATTTGTACAAAATTTATGTAAATAAAAAACATATGAGAGGGAATATTATACGATATTTATGTACTTGGCTGAATTTAAACTTCAGGGAAACATATGAGAAAAAGAGAAGGAAGATATATCGTTTCATGTCTATAATACTATCTGGTCTATAATACTGGTCTGGTGGTTGGTCAGTGGGATTTGCGGCGCCACATTTTTTTTGCACTTACGCCAAATTTTTTTTGTTCGCAGCTTTTTTAAGCCATTTCCACCCAGCCGCAGCCACGATTTTAAAATTTTTTAAGCCGCAGCTGCAAAAAATTAAAAATTTGGCGAATGGGCCGCCGCCGCACTAAAAATGACGGCGTCTGCGCCTGATACTATTTATATTTATGGTTAGTTCGTTTATTCAGTAGTCAGTCAATGAAATAATTATTTATTGGAAAATAAAATAAAATATAGAACAAGAAAATTCCTAAAGTTAAAATAATATTAAATTATTTTAATCTATATTTGTTTTTTTTTTTTAAGTTTTCATACAGTTTCATATTCGTTATGGCATTATTGGCTAGAACTTTTAATCGTACATTTTTCCAAGTAAGATTTAAGATAAAATAAAAAGAAGAAAATGCTGAATGTTTACATAACATTTTTATCTCTGATTTTTATAGAGAAGGAGAAAAATCTAAGGTTAAAGTAATTCTAATAACTTTTTTTTCTATTTTTTATTTTCAATTAAAGGCTGCATCTCGTTCTTTCCACACAACACTTGCTGCGAGACAAGTAAATTATTCTAGGTATTTAAATTCATTTTTAAATAAAAAATTAATGTTTTTATCTAATTTTCAGGAACATGACCATGAAGACAAACGAGTCGCTTGTACTTTAATACCAGGAGATGGTGTAGGACCTGAATTGATCTATGCTCTACAAGAAGTCTTTAAGGTGAATTTCTATTATAATAATTTTTCAATATTATGCCTAGGAGCTAGGTAAATACCTGCGCACCTACTTACTTACTTACTTAACTTGGCTAAACTACTGTTTCCTTGAACCCCTCAGAATTGGCTCAAACTTGGAGGGGGAGTAGAGGCGGTCCCCAAACTCCCAAAACTGAAATCAGTTCTTGGGGCAAAGGCACCGTTTCGGAGATAGGGCCCCCAAAGTTCATACATTTTGTATGGGAAAATTTTTTTTTTTTGCTCGATTTGGCCCATTTTTTGTAGAGAGTATAGGGGTTGCCCCAAAACAAAAGGGGATGGGGTGTGGTGTGGGGGGGGGGCGGTGGTAGGTCAGTGGGATTTGCGGCGCCTTTTTTCTCCCATTTGCATGTTAGTTATATTTATTTATTCACAGGTAGGTACGTTATAATTGGGTAGACTTACTTATCTAGGTATTTAAATTTATTATAAATTAACACCGGAAATTCGAATGTCTGAAAATGAAATATCTACTGAATACCTGATAAGGAAAATTAAAACTTTATACCTAGAATCTGCTTTATCAACTGTATCACAAATAGAAATAGGTACCTATATCTATTAAAATCTATTAATTTGCTTATTATGTATATAATTTTTAGGCTGCTAACGTGCCCGTAGATTTTGAACCATTCTTTTTATCGGAAGTAAATCCAGTCATGAGTGCTAAATTGGAAGATGTAGTTGCTTCTATTTCAAAAAATAAAATTTGTATAAAGGTATTAAAGCAATTTTTATTTTATTTTACAGCCGATACATGATACAAAATTTTTAATTGTATTTTAGGGAATTTTAGCAACACCAGACTACAGCGTAGCCGGCGAATTACAAACGCTCAACATGAAACTTAGAACTGATCTTGATTTGTACGCAAATGTTGTACACGTACGCAGTTTGCCTGGTGTACAAACGAGGCATAAGGTATTTCATTTGATTTAAGAGGACTTGGTGCCAGTTTGAATTTTTTGTCCCAAATTTTTTTTGAAAAGCAGTTTTAGATTATTTTAAAGTTAAATTTAGAAAAAACATTTCATTCACAACCTCCGAACTGTTTGATACTTTAAAAGGGTATAAGACTTTTTAGAATCGGTTAAGGCTAAGTGCTCGAAATCTTCAAAACCATTGTTATGTGTCACAAAATGGTTTTGAAGAGATTTCGAGCACTTAGCCTTAACCGATTCTAAAAAGTTTTATGTCATTTTAAACTATGAAACATTCCTGAGGTTGTGAATGAAATGTTTTTTTTTAAATTAAACTTTAAAATAATCTAAAACGGCTCTACAATCAAATTTTGGGGCAAAAAATCCAAACTGGTACCAAGTCCTCTTAAGTAAAGTTAAAAAATAAGCTTTCATGTTTCATATTTCTAGGTTAAGAAAAAGCTGTAGATAATTCACTTGTTTCAATGTCCATTTAGTGGCTCCTTTCACCAAAAATTGGACCGACAAAGTTATATAATTTTTATTTACATTGAAATTTGTATGAAAATTGAAAAATTTTAATTTTACTAGTAATCGCTCTTAGCCGAAATTCGAGTAAAATACTTTTTATTTGATTGTGATAAATCGTATTATTCATATTCATTGTATATGTATTCAATGTTCAAACCATATAGTTTCTTTGCTCACCCAGTTTTAAGAATAAAATAATCGCATACACCACAAAAGAATAATAATAACCACAAAAGAATAATAATAATAGAATACTTATTTTATGTACATTTTGTTCAGAATATTTAAAAATTTATTTTATGTATTGAAGGTGAAAAAACGCCATAAAAACCGTCACTGCAAAAATGGGTCTTTATTTTGCTGCCGTAGCCAAAATATATTTTTTTGTATAATTCTATAATTCTAAATGCTAAATCGACTTATTTATTACACTGTGATCCGCCATAGTATTAAAAATGTCATTTTCAAGCTCCGTAAATGTTAGAATTTTTCTATCCATTTTTATTAATTATAGCTTAATTATTATAGCTTAAATAAAGTTTAAATTTTCAATTTTCATACAAATTTCAATGTAAATAAAAATTTAAATGACACGGAGGGACGAGTGAACTGATTTATAAAATCATAAAGGTGAAAACACAATTGGGGCGACAACGACGGCGACAGCGATTTTTCATATAATGCTGAAAACACAATTGGGGCGACGACGACGGCGACAGCGATTTTTCATATAAAAAAATGGCCTCAATTGTTTCATTCTCATACAAATATATGGTTTTTGACAGTCGCTATCGCTGTCGCCGTCGCTGTCGCCCCAATTGTGTTTTCAGCATAAAGGTGAAAACACAATTGGGGCGACAACGACGGCGACAGCGATTTTTCATATAAAAAAGTCGCCTCAATTGTTTCATTCTCATACAAATATATGGTTTTTGACAGTCGCTATCGCTGTCGTTACGCCGTCGCCCCAATTGTGTTTTCACCTTAAAAAAGTCGCCTCAATTGTTTCATTCTCATACAAATATATGGTTTTTGACAGTCACTATCGCTGTCGCCGTCGTTGTCGCCTCAATTGTGTTTTCACCTTAAGGAAGAGGAAATATGACATATTGAGGGTTAATGTAAGCATTGAGTAATAAAATTTATAAGAGGGTCAGAATTCATACAAGTAAATTTCAGAATTTTTTTTTCAAATAACTCAAAAATGATGACAATATTTTCAATGTATTGAATAAAAATTTCATACTCAAATGTGTTTATTCTTAATACAATAATAAAAATAATAAAATTAAGAATAAACACATTTGAGTTAAAAAGTTTTACTCAATACATTCAAAATATTGTCATAATTTTTGAAAAAAATTTAGTTGTATGAATTCTGTCCCTCTTATAAATATTATTACTCAATTATATAAGTGAAAAATTGAAAATTAAGAAATTCTACTACAGTAAATTAGATCACATCATATTATTTTGCTTCAATTATTTATAAGAAACTGTAAGTCATGGAATTTGAGTTGCAATATGATAATAGGTTGGGAGGTTGAAGCGGGCGGGGAATACTTCCATCCCCTATTGGGCTGTTGAACAATCCTATCCGATCAGGGTTGGACTGGCTATAAAAATTAAACCGGGAAGTTTTGGAATACCGGCCCATTTATCCACTTCTTTATATAAAAAATTGCAATGCTTATTTAGAATATAGGCCCAAATAAATACGCATTTCTATCAGAGAACTGCGTAATACTATTCATAAACAAAAACAAATCACTCGCAATATTTCAATACAGAATAATACCAATTACAGAAAAAAAAATGAGCTATTCATATTCTACTTGCACATAAGAAACACTTATATTACATTGACTTGCAAAACAACAATATCTACTCAATACCACTTGATGTTGATTTGTTTTTGTTATGAATGCTATGAATGCAGCAAGTACCTAATATAAAAACAATACGTATGAATGAAAAAAAATATCATCTAATTAAGTATAGGTACATTTTTAACAATTTTTTTAGGAAATTTTTACGAAATATTTAATTTTTTTTTAGGAAATTAAATTTCCTTAGAAGATTACCCAATGCATTCAATATACGCAATACATATTTCACTATTCACTATACTTGCGAATAGAAATTTGACTTGATACAAAAAACTCAATACAATTCTAATGTATTGAAAAAATATTATGAATCATATATTCACACTTGTTTCTATTTTGAGTTGAACTATTCATATATTGAATAAATCAAGTGTATTCACGAGTGATTTGTAATACAAGTGTACTCATGCATTTCTCTGATTTCTATTAACACTAGGTTCCCTAATTTTTTTAATTCAATACTATATAAAAAAAGTATAGGAACTGAACGAAAAATTGTAAGAATTATTGTTAATTAAATTGGAATAATGGGAAAGAATTAAATTAAGTATTTGTAAATCATGAAGCCATCCGTCTATTTTCACTCTAATGGAAAGGAGGATATATCTTTAGCTGTTTTAAAGATCCAATCAAGTTACAATAAAATGTTGCTTTTAATATTAAAGTTTCTGGGAACACTACTAACACTATTCAAATATAAACTTATAGAATCTTTTTAAATTGATTTCCAATATAGGTTTTGAGCTTTAAATTTTAATAAAACTTTTTGAATAAATAATCCATATTCGATTTTCTTTCCAAACATGACGATTATAAATTAAAATTTTGGAATTGAAAACAGTATTTAAATTATTTAAATCTAAGTTGAAGGCCACGGAAATCTCATACATTTCATATATTTTAGCACAAAAGAGGACTAGAGAGTTGGAATCTCATCGAATCAATTAACAAATATTTTTTTTACCCTGTTTTCTTTTTTAATTAATAATTTTGTTGAATATAACTTTCCTGTTTACAGCATTTTCAAAGTTTAATTGTTTAGCACTAAGTACCGTACTTTCGAAGTTATTATACTTCGATTCTTTCCCAAAATCATTTCCAATCAAAATATATTTAAATCAGATTCCATTGTATCTTTAAAATAATTAGTAATAAAAAATTTTAATTTATCGGTCCAAATATTACAGGCCCACCGGGAAATGTCCCGGTGTCCCGGTGGGCCAGTCCAACCCTGTATCCGATTGGCCTATTGTTCCCCATCGAGCCACTTTTACAAACCTAATTAATGACCCTATTTTGTGTCTTTATAATTTCTGGGCGCCTTGTTAAAAGTATTCTCCAAACATTCTTGCCCTTCCGGTCCGAATTGTTGGGCATTGACAGATTACGTGAGATAGTTCCTGTGTCTGTCCCCCCAATCCGGTACTCATGGTTCCCGAAAGTAGTCCTGTACATAAGTTAGTACATAAGACCTAATATTTGATTCGATTTTAATTTAATTTGATCTCCCCTCGGTTTGACGCCATATTCTCATATGTTCTTCCCAGTTTTCGACGCCTATCTCGATTTTCAGTTCTGAGAAACACCGAAAAGATCACAGAGTCCGAGGTTCTTCCATTCGAGAAACCTTTAACCCATGTAATGACCACTCGATTTTCTTAGTTCATCAAGGAAGGTCCTCTAGACATCGCAGTACTATTCTGGACTTTACTTTTATTTTAATAAGTGAACTAAGCGCACTTCTGCTGTCTGAATATATGTTGATTATTCTTCCTCTTATATTTCTCTTTATATCGTAGCTGCAGTCATTTATGGCCAATGTCTCAATTTGTGATATGTCTGCATAGTTCTCGACAATATTACAAAAGTTTGCATCTTATTAATTTTAAAAAAATCATTTATAGGCCAAGTTTATCTCTGAGATGAATGAAATAAGGATTTTCGTTTATTAACAGAAGTTTATAAGTTTATTAACTAAATACTTAAGCAAGAATCTTAATTGAAGAGGAGTTAGCTTAAAAATATTTTTATTATTCCTCTTAGAAATGATGTTTCTATTGTATTCTTTGTATTTTATTAATATTTTATAGTAATTTTGGATAATTTGAATTACATTTATTCTGAGCTTGAAATAAATTTTGGTAAAGTCCCACTGGAATTATTAGAAAAATTATGTTAATCTTGCAAATAAGTCTGTTGTCTGTAGTGAAATAAAGAATCTTTTGGTTTTAATGTTCTTTAATGTTTTTCATCCATTATGAATTACAGCTCTCTGCTTTTTCCCTAACATACAAACTATTTCGAAGTAAAAATTTTAAATGTTCTTATTTTTTCTTTTATTTCAATTTTTGAAGGATATCGATTGTGTTATAATACGTGAACAAACTGAAGGTGAATATTCAGCCTTAGAACATGAGTCTGTTAAGGGTGTAGTTGAATGCCTGAAAATCGTTACTGCAAAGAAGTCACTGAGAATAGCTAAATTCGCGTTTGATTATGCTACCAAGAATAATCGTAAAAAAGTTACAGCTGTTCACAAAGCTAACATTATGAAATTAGGAGATGGACTGTTTTTAAGAAGCTGTGAAGAAATGTCTAAAATGTATCCAAGAATTCAATTCGAAAAAATGATTGTTGATAATACCACAATGCAATTGGTATCGAACCCTAATCAGGTACTATTGTTGTATTTATTTTATTGTAGTAATAATATTTTACAAATTCATGTTCTTTAATAATTTCCAAATTAATTTCATTATTTACAGTTCGATGTGATGGTCACACCTAATTTATACGGCAATATTGTTGACAACCTTGCAAGTGGTTTGGTTGGAGGCGCCGGAGTTGTGGCGGGCGCTTCATATTCTGCAGAGACTGTTGTTTTTGAGCCAGTAATAAAATAATTTCCTTCACAATTTTTTTTATTATTGGTGTTATCATTTATAATAAAAAATATTTCAATTTTTTAGGGTGCTCGTCATACATTTTCAGAAGCAGTTGGTAAAAATGTTGCCAATCCAACTGCCATGTTTTTATGCGGTACAAAATTGTTACGTCATATCAACTTACCTTTATATAGTGATCGGATCCAAAATGCTATTTTCAAGGTTCTTAGTGATGGAAAAATTAAAACTAAAGATGTCGGTGGACAATCAACAACACAAGATTTTACAAAAGCCGTAATTCACTGTATTCAATAGATTTTGTGCCGTTTATTTGAAAATTTCTAATAATCGTTGAAAATAATTTTAATTAATGAAATAAAATGTATTTTAAGAGTTTGAAAATTAAATTTATTCCTTTAACTTATTGCTTCGAAACAACTTAACTTAAAGTTTAATTAATAATTATAATTTATTTTTAACATTAACTATTAGAATATCAAATTGAATATTCTACGGCAATATATTAACATAATTTATCATCTATCAGAGCATCGAATAGCTTTTGGCGTTTATTCTTCTTCTTCAATGGCGCTACAGCCCAATTCAGGCCTTGGCCTCCTCATTTGGCGTTTATTACTTTGTTTCTTTTTTGGAATTGTCCAAATCCAATATTTTTAACCACCGTTTTTTTTTTCAAATGCAGGAAGGAACACTAAAACATTACCCTTTGTGCGAAAAATTTTGTGCCACACTTAGAGATTTAGGGTATAAATGAAAATTAATAAAATAAAATCAAAGTTATTCAAAATTTAAAGAATGCCTACTTGAATTTTCTTCTTAAAATAAAAAAAAAATCTAAAAGTTTTTCAAGCTATCTTAAATTTTCGTATAAAATAAGACACTACACTTACAAAATTTTTTGGTACCATAGTATATTTTCAATGACATAAAATGACATAAAATGTTATAGTTTATAATTTAATTAATCTATAATAAAACAGATATGATAAAACTTAGTTCACATCAAATTTTGTCCTTTATTTGTAATGAATAATTTTAGGAATATATGGGAAAATGCAATTTTACCGAGCCCGAAAAAATAATTTAAAATTGTAGGTATGCCGTATTATTTTCATAGTCCCTCCTCTCTACGTTAAACTGACCATATTTGTACCACTTAATGCGGTACAAATGTGGTACATTTTTAGTAATTCGCAAATATCTCGAAAACGGAGCGTTTTTTAGCATTTTTGAGGTAGCCCAACCGTAGGTGACCATCAATCCAACTTTTAATTACCTATTCAAAAAGTACTGGAACTTAAAAAACTATCAAAGGGTTACTGAGATATTGAATTTTGAAAAAAAAAAACAAAAATAATGAATTATTTATATTTTTCAAAATTCAATATCTCAGTAATAATATTTTAATTCTCTTACCTGCTTTGACCATATAAGGAGCACCATCGTGACAAATAGTACAATACATCAATTTAAATTAGAATTGATGTTAATTAAAATTAGAATTGATGTTAATATTGAAAAAAAAAACAAAATAAAATTCGATTTCTAGGCCCAAAAGTTTTAAAATTTTCATTTCGAAAAACAAAAAATTAGGTCAATCGTGTTCGGGTAAAATTAAGAAAATATGACCTAAAAATGGATGAATAGGTACGCAGATAAATATGCACTAAAAATTAATTCATGTTTTTACGAATTTATAGTGAAATATGATGAAATATGCAAAAATAAATCGATGCCATTATTCTTAAAAATTCGATATTCGTTCACATTTTCTTTCCATTTTTTTTAGATTAACGACTAGAAACATGCAAGAGCACCCTGTCTCTGGTGGTAATTAGTTTATAAAACAGAGTGTTGCAGTCAGACCCGGCGCTAAGGAGTCAGAGAGTGAGTGAGGGACTCAAATTACCGCCTTTAAAAAAAAATTTTATTAATAATATTTCTAATTTTATTTCTTTTAAGGCACACGATATTTTGAAAACGTTTTCATTTGAGAAAATTCCTGCTGCAATTCTTCGATATTTAAGTCATCCACTATGTTGGTTTCAATAGAAATCATAGCCAAATTGTTGTAGACTCATGGTCGATCTTAGGTAGTTTTTAATAATTTTTAACTTTGAAAAGCTTCGCTCTACACTTGCCACTATAATCGGCAATGTTAGAAGGATTCTTAATGCAACAGATACATTTGCCTAGATTTCATTCAAATTATTTTTATACAAAAAAGTTAAAACTTTTGCTGGTCCCACAATTTTAAGAAGGCGAGAGGAAATGGATTTTAGTTCAAAAGTAATTCTGCTGCTGAAATATCCTTTTTATCTCCTTCAGTTAATTTAGTTTCCAATCTGTCGCAACAAATTTTAACATCTTCATCCGGAATCGAAGAGAACTTTTTAATATCAAATAAACATGTAAAAAGAACGTTCGTTGATTTTCCCGCCTTCATAGAATTTTGCGCTTTGGCGCCTGTGTGACAATTACGCATTGTACCCGCCTTCCGCCGGGCCTGGTTGCAGTTGACTGGTTTAAGTGCCTTCAATTTAATATTTAATAAAAAATAACGTTAATTAATTACATCGCCAGAACGATATATAAAATGTGCAATAAAATATAGGTTTTTGATCGAAAGCGGCGACTTAATTTACGAGAAAATATTCAATTTATTTTAAAAAAATTTAGAAATTAATATTATTGGAAAATATGTGACTGTGTTTGTCAAGCTACATTATGTTAGTAATTTAGTAGGAATATAAAAATATAAATGCATTTAAAAGTTATTCTGAACAATTTCTTTATTTATTATTAGATATATAAAGTTACAAATTCAATTAAATATAATTTAATTGATTTCGTACCTATATTGTTTTATCCTTTTTTCCCTTTGGAATTTACTTTGGCTTTCGGATTATTTTTTCTTACTTTTGAAACTTTTGGCGCAGATTGCTTTGTTTTCTTCGCTTTTTTAATGACGCTTGTTTGACTTTTGCTTTTGTTGACTTTGCTCGCAGTTTTTTTTTGTTTTATTTTAGTATTTGCTTGTTTTTTTACTTTTTTTACGTTTTCCGTTTTGTGGGGATTCTTTGCACCTTTCTTTGTGCTTTTCTTTATCACATTCTTTTTTCCGGTCTTAATTTGTTTAGTAGATTTTCCTTTTACAGCTTGATCTGTTTTTTTTATTGTCTTGACTTTATTTTCTTTCTTTGTGGTATTTTTTTTTATCTCCTTGTTTGCCTTACCCTTTTTACTTGTGTTAATTTTTCTAGCAGTTTCCTTTTTCTTTACTATTTTTACATTCTTTCTTGTTTTATCTTTAATATTAGATTTCTTATTTTTGTTAATTTCTTTCTTTTGATTTATTTTTACTGTTTTATTTTTATTATTGATCACTTTTTTGTTTTTCTCTTTTTTAACTTTAACGTTCTTATTCTTTTTTGTAATATTATTATCCTTTTTCCTAATAATGTTTTGATTAATATTCTTTTTCTTAATATTATTTTTCGTCTTTACTCGTTTCTTTTTTACAATTCCTTTGTTTACTATTTTCTTTTTATTTATCCTCCTCCTGATCATTATTCTCTTAATAACCTTTTTGTTCTTCTTTACTCCTTTTCTTCTTACAACTCTTGTTTTTCTCATAATTTTCTTTCCCTTTCTTTTAGTTTTTATTTTAATTTTGTTATTTTTCCTTCTCTTTTTAAACCTTTTTTTTCTAACACGTTTCATCTTCTTCTTTCCAATTATTCTTTTACCTTTCTTCTTCCTCTTCCTTTTTATTCTTCTCCTTTTTCCTTTTTTCTTTGTTTTTCTAGTCTTTCTCCGTCTATTTTTCCTCTTTCTCTTTTTCATTTTCCTCTTCTTTACTTTTTTCTTTCTTTTTTTAATTACCCTCCTCTTTTTCTTTCTCTTTATCCATCTCCTTATCTTTTTTTTTTTAATCTTTTTGATTTTTCTGGTCGGCTTTATTGTGGTTATGGGAGTGGTGTTACTTACTGTCTGGTTTGATATAGGGGTTGCTGTTGTGGTCGTTGATTTCATTTCACTTGATGTAGTTCCTGTAGCGGTGGTCAGTTGAGTTGTTGTAGTTGTTAGTGAAGGCGAAATTGTTATGGTTGGTCCTAATTTGGAATATTAATATTTTATTATAATTATATTGTTTATTAAATAAATATTATTATATTGTTTGAGATTTTTTGTTCTGAAATTGTTAAAATTATTTTAGTGATTAAAAAAATAAGTAATAGCGGGATCCATCTCATTTTTAAAGGATCTGGTACGATATCACCACTGCACTATAATCTTACCACTAAAATCTGACCACAAAATCTTTCTATGCATGATAATTTAACTTTACAAAATATTTTTTTTTGAATCTTGAAATTTTTTACTAGAAAAGCATTTTAAAAGTTGTCACAAAATTTTTTAAAGACATAAGTTTGGTTGTTTATATGAAAAAAGAAATATAATTATGGATTATGGAAAAATGTCAAAAGCAACCAAAGTTAATAAATTATAAATAAACATATATGATTTCATGCGGGTTTAGATTCAGAAACTATGAACAATTCTCATACGGGTGTTAGATTCAGAAACCATGAACAATTCTGCGTCGAATGCGAATTCATCGAATCTATTGTCGAAATTAACACTTGGGAGATCCATATAATTTTTGATCGAAATCTGATAGGGGTAAACATTGATATTTTTTTGCTGAGAACGGCAGTTAAGAGTACTTGGTACTAGTTTGGTTTTTTTGTCCCAAAATTTGATTGAAAGGCCGTTTTAGATTATTTTAAAGTATAATTTAGAAAAAAAATAAGTAAAACACGAGTTTTCAAAAACTGAGGACAAGCCGCATGAAAAAGTAGAAAATAACTTTTTCTTCACACACAGAGGCGGACTCAGATTTTTTGATTGGGACATTTCTCTTGAATATTCTTTCTCTTCATGAATCAAATCATATCAAATCATAAATATTCAAGAGAAATGTCCCAATCAAAAAATCTGAGCCCACCTCTGTGTGTGAAGAAAAAGTTATTTTCTACTTTTTCATGCGGCTTGTCCTCAGTTTTTGAAAACTCGTTTTTTACTTATTTTTTTTATTTTGAGCCTTTTTCACGTTATCTAAATTGTTATTACGTGCTGCATGGAGTTGTTTAAAACAATTTTTTTCACGTTAACTTAATTGTTATTACAAATTTTCCTCGATTTTTCATGCAAGTTTCATGATTGTTGAAGATTTATCACTAATCATGTCGATGAAAATTTTTACGAGGATTTTCCCGCTTTTCCGGATTTTCCATCGAGTTTTCCACAAAAGCAACTTTATGTAACTTATTTCGCTCTACAACTTTGTCTCAGGTTGCAAAAGGCTCAAACGCTTCCTTGGTCGGAAAAACTCCGGAAAAGCGTTTTACATGAATTTTCTTCGATTTTTTCTGCATGTTTGCACCATTGTCGGAGAGAAAGTAATGATGCCAGTTGATAGGGAATTTGATCCTACATAATTTAGAAAAATTTTTTACCGGAAAATTTTCCGGAAAAGTCGGAAAATTCCGGAAAATTTTTTCGGAAAAATCGGCAAACTTTGCATTTTTCCTGAAACGGATTTATCACTAATCAAATTTGTACCAAATTTTCAAATGATTTTTTCTGATTTCCCGGGTTTTCCATGGAAATTTCCGCTTCAAATTTTGATAGCTTCAATTGTCACGCGACATGAACCTGTGTGCCAAATTTCAGCTCGCTGTGATGACGAAAAGTGGGTCTACGAGAGTGTAGACGAAATGACGAAACGAGAGTGTAGAAGAAATATACAGACAAATTACTTTCCAAGTTAATAAGAATTGTGTCCTCAAAAACATTTCATTCACAACCTCAGAAGTGTTTTATACTTTAAAATAAGCTCAGGAGTGTTTCATACTTTAAAATGGTATAATTTTTTTAGAACCGGTTAAGGCTAAGTGTTCGGAATCTCTGTCACAAAATGGTTTTGAAGAGATTTCGAGCACTTAGCCTTAACCGATTCTAAAAAAAAATATACCATTTTAAAGGTATCCTGAGGTTGTGAATGAAAAATTTTTCTAAATTAAACTTTAAAATAATCTAAAACGCCTTTTCAATCAAATTTTGGGACAAAAAATCCAAACTGGTACCAAGTCCTCTTAAGAGACAAAAATTCAGTTACTGAGCAAATTCGAATTTCTGAGTTTGTGGATCAAAATTAGGGACATAAAATAAATGAAAATGTTAGATGATGAGGGATGAATTTTCAGAATTTTTATCATTTTTGTTGATCCTTTTATTTGAAACAAAAGGGACCCCACATCTTTCAGTTTTTATTTAAAATTATGTGTAAATTACCTGGTGTAGTGGTAGTTTGAGCAACCGTATTCGTGATTGGTGTTGTAGCGGTTCCAGATGTAGTTGTTGTTACTGTTTTGAAAGATAAAGATTTAAAATAAAATATTTTATATTTTGTTACACAATTTAATAGGTAAAATTTGGGTAGATGTCATAACTTACCAGGACATAATTTACCGAAATTTAGTCATAATTCATCCATAAGTTATGTCTAAGAAAAGGAATCATATCTTACCCGATGATTTTTTCAGTAAATTATGTCTTTTGAAAATGGAAATAATTAACCCAAGATAATAGACATAATTTACCGATGAATTATAACTTTTTCAAACAGAGACATAACTTACCCGTCCTACACATTCTACCGATAGTCTTTCAAAATTAAAATCCATAATCGTTTTTATTCAGTCAAACCCATTACATTTTGCCCACTTAGGTGTTATGACCCGTTTTTCCCAACTTAACTTGTGGCTACGCAAACTAACGCCTTTTCGCATGTCCATGCGGGGCTTCAGAAACTAAATTCCCAATTTTTCGCAACGGAACCTACAGCTACGCGAGCGTGAGTTTTTCGTGCGTTCCTGCGGGCCATCAGGGATTAAAATCTAGTAAACTATGGCGAACAAAAGCTTTTTCGCGGGTCCCTGAGCTGGGAAATAAAAAGTTTTTCGCGCGACAGTTGTTTGTATTTTTCATGTTTTTTCGCAACTTATCCTATACTCGTGCTACGCAAGATTTTGCTCGGATAAAAAATGTTATTCTTGCTTACTTAGATTGTGCGAGTGGAATAATCGACAAAAATCCGTTTTCAAAATCGATATATCCAATATTGGGAATAAATTACCGGTAAGAAGTGTGTTTTTTAAATGGATATAATTTACCGAAATTTCTCTATATATATACGAAAATATAGGGTAATTATGTCTCGGTAAGTTATGACCGCCTCCGTAATATTTTAGTAATCACAAAAAATTGTGATACTTTTATGCTGAGAATCTGAGTTAATACGACTTTCAGATGCAGTTGTTGTTACCAATTTAGAAGATAAAGATTTTATATTTTTTTATATACACAATTTAATAAATAAAATTTTAATAATAGCAACAAAATATGATATTTTCTTTGCTAAGAATGTGAGTTAAAACAAAAAATTTAGTTTATTGAGCTTATTTTCCAATTTCTGAGCTTGGGAAGCTAAAAATTATTCATTTAGTGCAATTTTTTTTTTACAAATAAAGGAATTTTTATTATTCTTATCCTCGAAAATAGTAATTTTTTTTTGTTTCTCTTCAGTATTTGAAACAAAAAGGACGGAGCTATTTTGTATTTTTATATAAAGAACTTTGTGTTAAAGTAGTTTCAGCAACTGTTTCTGGTGTTGTTACTATATTGTTATATAGATAAATATAATAAATAAATTATTTCAAATTTTGGGATAAAGTATAATTTAAAGTACAATTTCCGTACAAAGGAGGAATTATTATTATTTCTGTCCTAGAAAGTACTAGTTTTTGTTCACCCTTTTATTTCAAACAAAAGAAAATCTTTATTTGTTAACTAAAATTATATGTAAAGTACCTGGTGTTGTAGCAGTTCGAGTTCCTGTGGTCGTGACTGGTGTCGTAGAAGATGTTGTTACTATTTTAAAGGAAAAAGATTTCAAATAAAGAATTAAAATTTTTATATTTAATATATAAAGTTTTAGTAGTAACAAAAAAATTTTTAAATTTTCTTACTAATAGTGTCAACTAACAGACACATTTTATTAACTGTACAAATTCGAATCTTAGATCTTGGATCCTACAATGGTCATAAAATATAATTTCCGTATAAAGAAAGGAATTATTTTTTTTATCTTCGAAAATTCTAGTTTTTTAATTGTATCTTTTTTTGAAAAAAAAAAGACCGGGAGTCTTTAAGTGCTTGTTTAAAATGATAAAGTTACTGATGTTGTACTAGTTTCAGAACTGTAAGCTTGACCAGCGTCGCAGTAATTTCAGGCCAAGTTATTGACGCTATATGAAAGGTAAATTATCTGAAATTTTGGGGTCAGTAATAACAAAAAATTTTATATTTTCTATCTGAGAAATAATTATGTTTATTGAACAAACTAAACTACAAACCCTGTGGATCACGATATAGGTCATATGGTACACTTTTTGTATAAAAACAGGAATTTTAATTATTTCTATCCTCGAAAATATTAATTTTTGTTCAAACTTTTAATTAAAATACAAGGGAACTTTTATTTAAAACTAAAGTGAGCCCAAATTTGTTATTTCTTAATTAAAATGATATAGAAAATACCTCGGGTTGTAGTACTTGAAGCAACTGTGGTTATGACTGGTGTGGTAGTGGTTTCAGCAGTTGTGGTTGTTACGGGTGTCGTAGTAGTTTCAGCAGTTGTGGTTGTTATTGGAGTCGTAGTAGTTTCAGCAGTTGTGGTTGTTACTGATGTCGTAGTAGTTTGAGCAGTTGTGGTTGTTACTGGTGTCGTAGTAGTTTCAGGTGTGGTTGTCGTTACTATGAAAAATAAAGATTTCAAATAAATTATTCGATATTTTATGGCTAAATTTAATAGGTAAATTATTATAAAAAAATGTAATATAGATTACCTGGTGTTGTAGTAGTTCCAGGAGTTGTGGTTGTTACTGGTGTCGTAGTAGTTTCAGCAGTTGTGGTTGTTACTGGTGTAGTAGTAGTTTCAGGTGTGGTTGTTGTTACTATGAAAAATAAAGATTTTAAATAAATTATAAAACTCAGCGAATAGAAATACATATTAGATTTATTCAAAAAATTCAAACTTCAAAGATTGTAAGTAACAAATTTGTTCCTAAAGTATAAGTTTCGTAAATAGAAAAGAATTTTTGTTATTCCAATCACAAAAATATTAATTTCCTTAATACTTTTCTTTGAAACAAAGAGACATTAAATTTTTTATTTTTGAAAAAAAATGTAATATAAAGTACCTGGTGTTGTAGTAGTTTCAGCAGTTGTGGTTGTTATTGATGTCGTAGTAGTTTCTGGTGTGGTTGTTGTTACTATTTTGAAAAATAAAGATTTCAAATAAAGTATTGTATGTTTTATGGTAAAATTTAATACGTAATTTGTTATTAAAAAATTTTGCATTTGATCGCTGAAAACTCAGCTAATAGAAAAAATTAGATTTATTCAACAAATTCTAATTTCAAAGATTGTAAATCACAATATTGATCTCAAAGTGTAATTTTCGTAATTTGAAAAGAATTTTTGTTATTCCAATTCAGAAAAATTTTAATTTCTTTGAAACCAAAGAGACGCTTAATTTTTAATTTTTGAACAAAAATGTGATATAAAGTACCTGGTGTTGTTGTAGTTTCAGCAGTGGTGGTTGTTACTGGTGTCGTAGTAGTTTCAGCAGTGGTGGTTGTTACTGGTGTCGTAGTAGTTTCAGGTGTGGTTGTTGTTACTATGAAAAATAAAGATTAAAAATAAATTATTCGATGTTTTATGGTTAAATTTACTAGGTAAATTATTTAAAAAAAATGTAATATAAAGTACCTGGTGTTGTAGTAGTTTCCGCAGTTGTGGTAGTTTCAGGTGTGGTTGTTGTTACTATTTTGAAAGATAAAAATTTCAATTAAATTATTCGATATTTTATGGTTAAATGTAACAGGTAAAATATTCGTAAAAATAAAAATGTTTCATATTTTCTTGCCAAGAACTCAGTTAATAGAAAAAATTTGGTTTATTGAACAAATTAAAATTTTAGAACTTGTAAATTACAATATTGGTCCTTGTTTTTTTTTTTAAATATTATCTTTTATTCATCATATTTTTAAAATTTTTTTTTTTACAAAAAGAAATATAAAACTAAAATTATTTAAATTATTAATGTTACTTATGACCTAGAGCAGTGACAGGCAACCTTTTTGGAGAGCGGGTAAATTACAATACTTTCGATTCTCTATTGGGCAAATGGGTAAAAAATTAACTCGTATTTTTTATTAAATCAAATTTTTTATTAATTTATTATTAATAATATTGAAAGAAAAATAATAATATTCGAAGAAAAGTTTAATAATTAATGACTTCCTTGATGTTGAAATCCTTGCACTATTTTTCTAAATTAGGTTGGTATGTTGTTATTTTTAATCTGATACAAGCATCTGAATTTTCCAGCGTCAATCTGTTCCTCATTGAGTTTAAAACAAAGTTTCTTCAAAATTCAAAAAAATGAAAATGAAACTACTTGGCCGGATTGGGTAATTGAAATATGGCCGCGGGTTTCATCAAAATTCAAAAAAATGAAAATGAGACTACTTGGCCGGATTGGGTAATTGAAATATGGCCGCGGGTAACTATGTTACCCGCGGGTAGGGGGTTGCGCACCACTGACCTAGAGTCTAGGTTCTTAAAGTAATTTGCTATATGTAATTGTGACGTTTGGTCTGAATTTTTCTTTTATTTAGTAGAATACAGAATTTTATGGTTGTTCTTATGTTTTATTTGTTGATGTGTACAATTTTTTGAAAAATATAAAAAAACAAAAATTTATGATAATATTTTGGGAAGAATAAAACTTAAATGCGAAACTTAGATACTAGGGTGAAAAAAAAAGAAAATAAAAAAGATAACGAATAAAATAAAATAAAAAGAAAAACAAAACAAATATTCATTTTATGTTATGACTAAGATGAACTTAAGTGTAAGGCTTAAATCCTAGGATAGAAGGTTCATAAAAAAATAAGAGAAACCAAACAAAAAAAAAGCTTTATGTCTGATTTTGGTTGTTATCTGTATTGGTCGTCCACCAATATGTCCTTTTTTTTCTTTTTAATTCTTTCAACGGAACATTAGCATCGTATTTAAAATAATGTGAAAAAATTGATATGTTGAATTATTGTAAAGAAGTCTTTTGTCCGAAGCGTGTCGTATATAGTGGTATATTATGTAATTATTTTCAATTAGAATTCTTAATTTTTCTAGAATTCTTAATTTTTTCATTATACTTGAGCTAATATTTTACCACACTGCATAAGTTAATATTGGTCTTATTAGGGAAAGATAACATATTATTTTAACATGCGGGTTAAGAGATTTGGAGAAGAAAAGGCTTTTTAAGCTCATAAAAGCTTTTTATCCTTTTCTAATTTGTATTTTGATGTGTTCATGAAAATTTAAATTGAAGCTTAGGTTGACTCCTAGATAGGTAACATTTCTTTTTCCTATTATTTTTATATTATTGGGTGCTGTTATATGGAAGTTTCTCCAATTTTTCTTTATAATATAGTTGACTTTATGATAGGTATTCCTAAATAGTATAGTTTCGCATTTGTTGTAGTTAATTTTCATTTTCCAAATTTTACAATGCTCTATGATAAAGTCGAAAATTTCTTGCAGGTGTCGTTGTGCTAAAGTTGCTTTTGAACTGGGAGAGTATAAGGTTAAATCATCAGCGAATGCTATACTACATTTTTGCCCTAAATTTCGTTCTAGAGAAATAAGTACTTCGCTAAAGTAAATATTAAAAAGAATAGGTGAAGTAACTGTGCCCTGTTGGAGTCCATTTTTGATACTAAATGTGCGACTGGATTTTTCAGTACCTATGATTACTTTAAATTTTTTGTTCAATATCATATCTTCAATTATTTTTATTAGTTGTGAGGGAAAATTATAGATAATAAGTTTATAAATAAGACCTTCAAGCCACACCGTATCAAAGGCTTTTCCTAGATCGATTAAACATACACCAACGCATTTATTTGCGTTAATATGTGAGCATATATTTGATGTTAATTTATTTATTGCGTGGACTGTACTGTGCTTGAATCTAAAACCGAATTGATTTTCAGGTATTATTTTTTTTTCATTAACAATATTCAGGATCTGATCATATAAAAACATTTCAAGTATTTTGCTAAGGTTTGGTAAGAGGCTGATAGGCATGTAGCTATTACAATCCGTGGGTGTTTTACCCGGTTTTTTTATAGGCAGTACTAGAGCTGTTTTCCAGTGGTTAGGAAAGTAAGAGTTATTGATAGGTTATTATATATTTTACAATATTCGAGTAGAATTATATCGGGAAGATTTTTTATTATTAAGTTAGATATATTATCTGTCCCTGAGGATTTTTTATTTTTCAAACAATTTATTTTACGTTTTAGTTTTTCTAGATTGACAAAGAATCTAAAGTTACAGTTAGATCTTGAAGGATTAGTAGCTAAATTATTATTAGAAAAATTTGTAATTTTTATGTGTGAATTAGGAGTAGCATGAAAATTTTGAATTGTATTATTAATCTCATTTTCCATTGGGGAGGGTGGAGCAATATTGTTCATATGATGAATTGTTTCAAGATGACAAGCCATAACATCCAGAACATCGCTAGGTTTAGTTATTAGAAAATTGTTTTCATCAGATTTTAGTGATTGAGAGTTAAGACCCATTTTACTGATTAAGTGTGTATCACTTTTTGGTATATTGATTTGTTTAATATTATTATAAGCGTATTTTTTTTTATAAATCTTTTTCATTTCAGAAAACATGTTTTTTGAGTCCGAAGGTTGAATTTTGGTGATTCTATTCTTCAAGTAGTTATTAATTGAATTATTGATTTGAATCTTAATAAGAGTATTTATATTTTTTACGATTGATTTAAGTCTATTTATGTCCGGGCTGTTATAATTTAATGTGGTTGAGAATTTTGAGTGAATAGAGGATAATATTTTATTTTTGTAGGTTTTCAATTTGTTTATAATGATGTTATTATATTTGTCTAGGATATTGCCTTTTTTTGTATTTTTTGACATAAGTTTTAATAGCATTCTGTATAATTTTTTCTAAAGTTATTATATGTTCATCTATGTCACTATTTACTAGGTTTCTATTGTTAGGCATATATATATTAGGTTGATTTTGAAAATTAGTTATATTTCTTTTAATAGTTTTTTGAAATTTAGACCAGTTAGCAGTATTGTAGTTGAACTGTGAATTATTACTATTAATCTCTTCAATATAACTGAAGTTGCTGCTAACTTTAAGGGTTGACCAGAGGGCATTGTGGTCGCTATCAAAAGGTAAGGTATTAAGCTTGTTGGTTGATGTTGTTTCAAGTACAAGTCTACTGTCAGCTATACACAAATCCAGGTGAGAGTTAGTGCGTGGGTATGTAGGTATACTTGAGCTATAAAGTTTGATTTTATATTGTATCTGATTGGAGGTAATGAAGTTATTTATAGTGTGTCCTCTAGTGTTACAGATAGTATTTGACCAGTTCGTATGTTTGGCGTTCAAGTCACCCATCATTACGTAAAAATTGTGAAGATTATCTAAGTTTAGTATTTCAAATATTCTATTTAAATTATTTCTAAATGCAGTGCAATTATGTATTGAAGAGTAAACAGAGATGAAATATATTTTTTGGTTATCTCTTAGTTTTAGAGAAATTGCACTCAATTCTATAGCTTGGAATTTGCTGAATTCATTTTCTGAAATTTCTATGAATTTAATAGTTTTTTTAATTAATATGGCAGTGCCCCCTACTCTAGCAGCGATCATTTCTTACTAGATTGTAATTTTCAAACTCTATTGACAATTTAGGGTTGAGTTTCTCAATACAATATTGGTCCTAAATTATAATTTTATATAATAAAAAGGAATTTTTATTATTTCTATTCTCGAAAATATTAATTGATGCTATTAATTGAAACAAAAAATATGCTAAATATCTAAATTTTGAAAGATAGAGATTTCAAATAAATTATTCGATATTTTATGGTGAAATTTGATAAGTAAAATATTCGTATAAACAAAAATTTTTCATATTTTCTTGCCAAGAACTCAGTTAATAAAAAAAATTTGCTTTATTGAACAGATTAAAATTTTAGAACTTGTAAATTACAATATTGGTCCTTAATTATAATTTTATAAAATAAAAAGGAATTTTTATTATATCTATTCTCAAAAATAATAATTTACTAAAAACTTTTTAATTGAACAAAACAGACGCTAAATCTCTTAATGTTGAACAAAAATTTCATATAAAGTACCTGGTGTTGTAGTAGTTTCAGCAGTTGTGGTTGTTTCTGGTGTCGTAGTAGTTTCAGGTGTGGTTGTTGTTACTATTTTAAAAGAAAGAGATTTCAAATAAATTATTCGATATTTTATGGTGAAATTTGATAAGTAAAATATTCGTAAAAAAATTTTTTTCATATTTTCTTGCCAAGAACTCAGTTAATAGAAAAAAATTGGTTTATTGAACAGATTAAAATTTTAGAACTTGTAAATTAGAATATTGGTCCTTAATTATAATTTTATAAAATAAAAAGGAATTTTTATAATATCTATTCTCAAAAATAATAATTTACTTAAAACTTTTTAATTGAACAAAAAAGACGCTAAATCTCTTAATGTTGAACAAAAATTTCATATAAAGTACCTGGTGTTGTAGTAGTTTCAGCAGTTGTGGTTGTTTCTGGTGTCGTAGTAGTTTCAGGTGTGGTTGTTGTTACTATTTTTAAAGATAGAGAATTCAAATAAAATATTCGATATTTTATGTTGAAATTTAATATGTAAAATCATTATAATTAAAATTTTTTTTTGATATTTTCTTGCCAAGAACGAAAGAAATTTGGTGTATTGAACAAATTCAAATTTTAGAACTTGTAAATTACAATATTGGTCCTAAATTATAATTTTATAAGATAAAAAAGAATTTTTATTATTTCTATTCTCGAAAATAATAATTTCCTTGATACTTTTAATTGAAACAAATAGATGTTAAATCTCTAAATTTCGAACAAAATTTCATATAAAGTACCTGGTGTTGTAGTAGTTTCAGCAGTTGTTGTTGTTTCTGGTGTCGTAGTAGTTTCAGGTGTAGTTGTTGTTACTATTTTGAAAGATAGAGATTTGAAATAAATTATTCGATATCTTATGGTTAAATTTAATAGGTAAAATATTCGTAAAAACAAAAATTTTTCATATTTCTTGCCAAGAACTGAGTTAATTGAAAAAATTGGTTTACTGAACAAATTAAAATTTTAGAACTTGTAAATTACAATATTAGTCCTTAATTATAATTTTATAAAATAAAAAGGAATATTATTATTTCTATTCTCGAAAATAATAATTTCCTTGAAACTTTTAATTGAAACAAAATAGATGCTAAATCTCTAAATTTCGAACAAAATTTCATATAAAGTACCTGGTGTTGTAGTAGTTTCAGCAGTTGTGGTTGTTACTGGTGTCGTAGTAGTTTCAGGTGTGGTTGTTGTTACTATTTTGAAAGATAGAGAATTCAAATAAATTATTCGATATTTTATGGTGAAATTTAATATGTAAAATATTGGTAAAAACAAATTTTTTTTTATATTTTCTTGCCAAGAACTCCGTTAATAGAAAGAAATTAGGTTTATTGGACAAATTCAAATATTAGAACTTGTAAATTACAATATTGATCATAAATTATAATTTTATAAAATAAAAAGGTATTTTTATTATTTCTATTCTCGAAAATAATAATTTCCTTGATACTTTTAATTGAAACAAAAAGATGATATATCTTTAATTGTGAACAAAAATTTCATATAAAGAACCTGGTGTTGTAGTAGTTTCAGCAGTTGTGGTTGTTTCTGGTGTCGTCGTAGTTTGAGGTGTGGTTGTTGTTACTATTTTGAAAGAAAGAGATTTCAAATAAATTATTCGATATTTTAAGGTGAAATTTAATAGGTAAAATCTTCGTAATAACAAATTTTTTTGATATTTTCTTGCCAAGAACTCAGTTAATAGAAAATAATTGGTTTATTGAACAAATTCAAATTTTCGAACTTGTAAATTACAATATTGGTCCTAAATTATAATTTTATAAACTAAAAAGGTATTTTTATTATTTCTATTCTCGAAAATAATAATTTCCATGATACTTTTAATTGAAACAAAAAGATGATATATCTTTAATTGTGGACAAAAATTTCATATAAAGTACCTGGTGTTGTAGTAGTTTCAGCAGTTGTGGTTGTTTCAGGTGTCGTAGTAGTTTCAGGTGTGGTTGTTGTTACTATTTTGAAAGAAAGAGATTTCAAATAAATTATTCGATATTTTAAGGTGAAATTTAATAGGTTAAATCTTCGTAATAACAAATTTTTTTGATATTTTCTTGCCAAGAACTCAGTTAATAGAAAATAATTGGTTTATTGAACAAATTCAAATTTTCGAACTTGTAAATTACAATATTGGTCCTAAATTATAATTTTATAAACTAAAAAGGTATTTTTATTATTTCTATTCTCGAAAATAATAATTTCCATGATACTTTTAATTGAAACAAAAAGATGATATATCTTTAATTGTGGACAAAAAATTTCATATAAAGTACCTGGTGTTGTAGTAGTTTCAGCAGTTGTGGTTGTTTCAGGTGTCGTAGTAGTTTCAGGTGTGGTTGTTGTTACTATTTTGAAAGAAAGAGATTTCAAATAAATTATTCGATATTTTAAGGTGAAATTTAATAGTTAAAATCTTCGTAATAACAAATTTTTTTGATATTTTCTTGCCAAGAACTCAGTTAATAGAAAATATTTGGTTCATTGTACAAATTAAAATATTAGAACTTTTAAATTAAATATTTGTCCTTAATTGTAATTTTATAAAATAAACAGGAATTTTTATTATTTAGATTCTCGAAAATAATAATTTCCATGATACTTTTAATTGAAACAAAAAGATGATATATCTTTAATTGTGGACAAAAATCTCATATAAAGTACCTGGTGTTGTAGTAGTTTCAGCAGTTGTGGTTGTTTCAGGTGTCGTAGTAGTTTCAGGTGTGGTTGTTGTTACTATTTTGAAAGAAAGAGATTTCAAATAAATTATTCGATATTTTAAGGTGAAATTTAATAAATAAATAGGTAAAATTTTCGTAATAACAAATTTTTTTGATATTTTCTTGCCAAGAGCTCAGTTAATAGAAAATAATTGGTTTATTGAACAAATTCAAATTTTCGAACTTGTAAATTACAATATTGGTCCTAAATTATAATTTTATAAACTAAAAAGGTATTTTTATTATTTCTATTCTCGAAAATAATAATTTCCATGATACTTTTAATTGAAACAAAAAGATGATATATCTTTAATTGTGGACAAAAATTTCATATAAAGTACCTGGTGTTGTAGTAGTTTCAGCAGTTGTGGTTGTTTCAGGTGTCGTAGTAGTTTCAGGTGTGGTTGTTGTTACTATTTTGAAAGAAAGAGATTTCAAATAAATTATTCGATATTTTAAGGTGAAATTTAATAGGTAAAATCTTCGTAATAACAAATTTTTTTGATATTTTCTTGCCAAGAACTCAGTTAATAGAAAATATTTGGTTCATTGTACAAATTAAAATATTAGAACTTTTAAATTAAATATTTGTCCTTAATTATAATTTTATAAAATAAACAGGAATTTTTATTATTTAGATTCACGAAAATAATAATTTCCTTAATGCTTTTAATTGAAACAAAATAGACGCAAAATCTCTAAATTTTGAACAAAAATTTCATATAAAGTACCTGGTGTTGTAGTAGTTTCAGCAGTTGTGGTTGTTTCTGGTGTCGTAGTAGTTTCAGGTGTGGTTGTTGTTACTATTTTGAAAGAAAGAGATTTCAAATAAATTATTCGATATTTTATGGTGAAATTTAATAGGTAAAATCTTCGTAATAACAAATTTTTTTGATATTTTCTTGCCAAGAACTCAGTTAATAGGAAATATTTGTTTCATTCAACAAATTAAAATATTAGAACTTTTAAATTACAATATTTGTCCTTAATTATAATTTTATAAAATAAACAGGAATTTTTATTATTTAGATTCTCGAAAATAATAATTTCCTTCAAGTTTTTTCTTGAAACAAAAAAAATGCTAAATCTCTAAATTTTGAACAAAAATTTCATATAAAGTACCTGGTGTTGTAGTAGTTTCAGCAGTTGTGGTTGTTTCTGGTGTCGTAGTAGTTTCAGGTGTGGTTGTTGTTACTATTTTGAAAGAAAGAGATTTCAAATAAATTATTCGATATTTTATGGTGAAATTTAATAGGTAAAATCTTCGTAATAACAATTTTTTTTGATATTTTCTTGCCAAGAACTCAGTTAATAGAAAATAATTGGTTTATTGAACAAATTCAAATTTTCGAACTTGTAAATTACAATATTGGTCCTAAATTATAATTTTATAAACTAAAAAGGTATTTTTATTATTTCTATTCTCGAAAATAATAATTTCCATGATACTTTTAATTGAAACAAAAAGATGATATATCTTTAATTGTGAACAAAAATTTCATATAAAGAACCTGGTGTTGTAGTAGTTTCAGCAGTTGTGGTTGTTTCTGGTGTCGTCGTAGTTTGAGGTGTGGTTGTTGTTACTATTTTGAAAGAAAGAGATTTCAAATAAATTATTCGATATTTTAAGGTGAAATTTAATAGGTAAAATCTTCGTAATAACAAATTTTTTTGATATTTTCTTGCCAAGAACTCAGTTAATAGAAAATAATTGGTTTATTGAACAAATTCAAATTTTCGAACTTGTAAATTACAATATTGGTCCTAAATTATAATTTTATAAACTAAAAAGGTATTTTTATTATTTCTATTCTCGAAAATAATAATTTCCATGATACTTTTAATTGAAACAAAAAGATGATATATCTTTAATTGTGGACAAAAATTTCATATAAAGTACCTGGTGTTGTAGTAGTTTCAGCAGTTGTGGTTGTTTCAGGTGTCGTAGTAGTTTCAGGTGTGGTTGTTGTTACTATTTTGAAAGAAAGAGATTTCAAATAAATTATTCGATATTTTAAGGTGAAATTTAATAGGTAAAATCTTCGTAATAACAAATTTTTTTGATATTTTCTTGCCAAGAACTCAGTTAATAGAAAATAATTGGTTTATTGAACAAATTCAAATTTTCGAACTTGTAAATTACAATATTGGTCCTAAATTATAATTTTATAAACTAAAAAGGTATTTTTATCATTTCTATTCTCGAAAATAATAATTTCCTTGATACTTTTAATTGAAACAAAAAGATGATATATCTTTAATTGTGAACAAAAATTTCATATAAAGTACCTGGTGTTGTAGTAGTTTCAGCAGTTGTGGTTGTTTCTGGTGTCGTAGTAGTTTCAGGTGTGGTTGTTGTTACTATTTTGAAAGAAAGAGATTTCAAATAAATTTTTCGATATTTTATGGTGAAATTTAATAGGTAAAATCTTCGTAATAACAAAATTTTTTGATATTTTCTTGCCAAGAACTCAGTAAATAAAAAGAAATTTGGTGTATTGAACAAATTCAAATTTTAGAACTTGTAAATTACAATATTGGTCCTAAATTATAATTTTATAAATTGAAAAGGAATTTTTATTATTTCTATTCTCAAAATTAATAATTTCCTTGAAACTTTTAATTGAAACAAAAAAGATGATAGATCTAAATTTTGAACAAAAATTTCATATAAAGACCTGGTGTTGTAGTAGTTTCAGCAGTTGTGGTTGTTTCTGGTGTCGTAGTAGTTTCGGGTGTGGTTGTTGTTACTATTTTGAAAGAAAGAGATTTCAAATAAATTATTCGATATTTTATGGTGAAATTTAATAGGTAAAATCTTAACAATTTATTTTGATATTTTCTTGCCAAGAACTAAGTTAATTGAAAAAATTTGGTTTATTGAACAAATTCAAATTTTAGAACTGGTAAATTACAAAATTAGTCTCAAATTATAATTTTATAAATTCAAAAGGAATTTTTATTATTTCTATTCTCGAAAATAATAATTTCCTTGATACTTTTAATTGAAACAAAATAGATGATATATCTTTAACTGTGAACCAAAATTTCATATAAAGTACCTGGTGTTGTAGTAGTTTCAGCAGTTGTGGTTGTTTCAGGTGTCGTAGTAGTTTCAGGTGTGGTTGTTGTTACTATTTTGAAAGAAAGAGATTTCAAATAAATTATTCGATATTTTAAGGTGAAATTTAATAGGTAAAATCTTCGTAATAACAATTTTTTTTGATATTTTCTTGCCAAGAACTCAGTTAATAGAAAATAATTGGTTTATTGAACAAATTCAAATTTTCGAACTTGTAAATTACAATATTGGTCCTAAATTATAATTTTATAAACTAAAAAGGTATTTTTATTATTTCTATTCTCGAAAATAATAATTTCCTTGATACTTTTAATTGAAACAAAAAGATGATATATCTTTAATTGTGAACAAAAATTTCATATAAAGTACCTGGTGTTGTAGTAGTTTCAGCAGTTGTGGTTGTTTCTGGTGTCGTAGTAGTTTCAGGTGTGGTTGTTGTTACTATTTTGAAAGAAAGAGATTTCAAATAAATTATTCGATATTTTATGGTGAAATTTAATAGGTAAAATCTTCGTAATAACAAATTTTTTTGATATTTTCTTGCCAAGAACTCAGTAAATAAAAAGAAATTTGGTGTATTGAACAAATTCAAATTTTAGAACTTGTAAATTACAATATTGGTCCTAAATTATAATTTTATAAATTGAAAAGGAATTTTTATTATTTCTATTCTCAAAATTAATAATTTCCTTGAAACTTTTAATTGAAACAAAAAAGATGATAAATCTCTAAATTTTGAACAAAAATTTCACATAAAGTACCTGGTGTTGTAGTAGTTTCAGCAGTTGTGGTTGTTTCTGGTGTCGTCGTAGTTTCAGGTGTGGTTGTTGTTACTATTTTGAAAGAAAGAGATTTCAAATAAATTATTCAATATTTTAAGGTGAAATTTAATAGGTAAAATCTTCGTAATAACAATTTTTTTTGATATTTTCTTGCCAAGAACTCAGTTAATAGAAAATAATTGGTTTGAACAAATTCAAATTTTCGAACTTGTAAATTACAATATTGGTCCTAAATTATAATTTTATAAACTAAAAAGGTATTTTTATTATTTCTATTCTCGAAAATAATAATTTCCTTGATACTTTTAATTGAAACAAAAAGATGATATATCTTTAATTGTGAACAAAATTTTCATATAAAGTACCTGGTGTTGTAGTAGTTTCAGCAGTTGTGGTTGTTTCTGGTGTCGTAGTAGTTTCAGGTGTGGTTGTTGTTACTATTTTGAAAGAAAGAGATTTCAAATAAATTTTTCGATATTTTATGGTGAAATTTAATAGGTAAAATCTTCGTAATAACAAAATTTTTTGATATTTTCTTGCCAAGAACTCAGTAAATAAAAAGAAATTTGGTGTATTGAACAAATTCAAATTTTAGAACTTGTAAATTACAATATTGGTCCTAAATTATAATTTTATAAATTGAAAAGGAATTTTTATTATTTCTATTCTCAAAATTAATAATTTCCTTGAAACTTTTAATTGAAACAAAAAAGATGCTAAATCTCTAAATTTTGAATAAAAATTTCATATAAAGTACCTGGTGTTGTAGTAGTTTCAGCAGTTGTGGTTGTTTCAGGTGTCGTAGTAGTTTCAGGTGTGGTTGTTGTTACTATTTTGAAAGAAAGAGATTTCAAATAAATTATTCGATATTTTAAGGTGAAATTTAATACGTAAAATCTTCGTAATAACAATTTTTTTTGATATTTTCTTGCCAAGAACTCAGTTAATAGAAAATAATTGGTTTATTGAACAAATTCAAATTTTCGAACTTGTAAATTACAATATTGGTCCTAAATTATAATTTTATAAACTAAAAAGGAATTTTTATTATTTCTATTCTCGAAAATAATAATTTCCTTGATACTTTTAATTGAAACAAAATAGATGATATATCTTTAACTGTGAATAAAAATTTCATATAAAGTACCTGGTGTTGTAGTAGTTTCAGCAGTTGTGGTTGTTTCAGGTGTCGTAGTAGTTTCAGGTGTGGTTGTTGTTACTATTTTGAAAGAAAGAGATTTCAAATAAATTATTCGATATTTTATGGTGAAATTTAATACGTAAAATCTTCGTAATAACAAATTTTTTTGATATTTTCTTGCCAAGAGCTCAGTTAATAGAAAATAATTGGTTTATTGAACAAATTCAAATTTTCGAACTTGTAAATTACAATATTGGTCCTAAATTATAATTTTATAAACTAAAAAGGTATTTTTATTATTTCTATTCTCGAAAATAATAATTTCCATGATACTTTTAATTGAAACAAAAAGATGATATATCTTTAATTGTGGACAAAAATTTCATATAAAGTACCTGGTGTTGTAGTAGTTTCAGCAGTTGTGGTTGTTTCAGGTGTCGTAGTAGTTTCAGGTGTGGTTGTTGTTACTATTTTGAAAGAAAGAGATTTCAAATAAATTATTCGATATTTTAAGGTGAAATTTAATAGGTAAAATCTTCGTAATAACAAATTTTTTTGATATTTTCTTGCCAAGAACTCAGTTAATAGAAAATATTTGGTTCATTGTACAAATTAAAATATTAGAACTTTTAAATTAAATATTTGTCCTTAATTATAATTTTATAAAATAAACAGGAATTTTTATTATTTAGATTCACGAAAATAATAATTTCCTTAATGCTTTTAATTGAAACAAAATAGACGCAAAATCTCTAAATTTTGAACAAAAATTTCATATAAAGTACCTGGTGTTGTAGTAGTTTCAGCAGTTGTAGTTGTTTCTGGTGTCGTAGTAGTTTCAGGTGTGGTTGTTGTTACTATTTTGAAAGAAAGAGATTTCAAATAAATTATTCGATATTTTATGGTGAAATTTAATAGGTAAAATCTTCGTAATAACAAATTTTTTTGATATTTTCTTGCCAAGAACTCAGTTAATAGGAAATATTTGTTTCATTCAACAAATTAAAATATTAGAACTTTTAAATTACAATATTTGTCCTTAATTATAATTTTATAAAATAAACAGGAATTTTTATTATTTAGATTCTCGAAAATAATAATTTCCTTCAAGTTTTTTCTTGAAACAAAAAAAATGCTAAATCTCTAAATTTTGAACAAAAATTTCATATAAAGTACCTGGTGTTGTAGTAGTTTCAGCAGTTGTGGTTGTTTCTGGTGTCGTAGTAGTTTCAGGTGTGGTTGTTGTTACTATTTTGAAAGAAAGAGATTTCAAATAAATTATTCGATATTTTATGGTGAAATTTAATAGGTAAAATCTTCGTAATAACAATTTTTTTTGATATTTTCTTGCCAAGAACTCAGTTAATAGAAAATAATTGGTTTATTGAACAAATTCAAATTTTCGAACTTGTAAATTACAATATTGGTCCTAAATTATAATTTTATAAACTAAAAAGGTATTTTTATTATTTCTATTCTCGAAAATAATAATTTCCATGATACTTTTAATTGAAACAAAAAGATGATATATCTTTAATTGTGAACAAAAATTTCATATAAAGAACCTGGTGTTATAGTAGTTTCAGCAGTTGTGGTTGTTTCTGGTGTCGTCGTAGTTTGAGGTGTGGTTGTTGTTACTTCTTTGAAAGAAAGAGATTTCAAATAAATTATTCGATATTTTAAGGTGAAATTTAATAGGTAAAATCTTCGTAATAACAAATTTTTTTGATATTTTCTTGCCAAGAACTCAGTTAATAGAAAATAATTGGTTTATTGAACAAATTCAAATTTTCGAACTTGTAAATTACAATATTGGTCCTAAATTATAATTTTATAAACTAAAAAGGTATTTTTATTATTTCTATTCTCGAAAATAATAATTTCCATGATACTTTTAATTGAAACAAAAAGATGATATATCTTTAATTGTGGACAAAAATTTCATATAAAGTACCTGGTGTTGTAGTAGTTTCAGCAGTTGTGGTTGTTTCAGGTGTCGTAGTAGTTTCAGGTGTGGTTGTTGTTACTATTTTGAAAGAAAGAGATTTCAAATAAATTATTCGATATTTTAAGGTGAAATTTAATAGGTAAAATCTTCGTAATAACAAATTTTTTTGATATTTTCTTGCCAAGAACTCAGTTAATAGAAAATAATTGGTTTATTGAACAAATTCAAATTTTCGAACTTGTAAATTACAATATTGGTCCTAAATTATAATTTTATAAACTAAAAAGGTATTTTTATCATTTCTATTCTCGAAAATAATAATTTCCTTGATACTTTTAATTGAAACAAAAAGATGATATATCTTTAATTGTGAACAAAAATTTCATATAAAGTACCTGGTGTTGTAGTAGTTTCAGCAGTTGTGGTTGTTTCTGGTGTCGTAGTAGTTTCAGGTGTGGTTGTTGTTACTATTTTGAAAGAAAGAGATTTCAAATAAATTTTTCGATATTTTATGGTGAAATTTAATAGGTAAAATCTTCGTAATAACAAAATTTTTTGATATTTTCTTGCCAAGAACTCAGTAAATAAAAAGAAATTTGGTGTATTGAACAAATTCAAATTTTAGAACTTGTAAATTACAATATTGGTCCTAAATTATAATTTTATAAATTGAAAAGGAATTTTTATTATTTCTATTCTCAAAATTAATAATTTCCTTGAAACTTTTAATTGAAACAAAAAAGATGATAAATCTAAATTTTGAACAAAAATTTCATATAAAGACCTGGTGTTGTAGTAGTTTCAGCAGTTGTGGTTGTTTCTGGTGTCGTAGTAGTTTCGGGTGTGGTTGTTGTTACTATTTTGAAAGAAAGAGATTTCAAATAAATTATTCGATATTTTATGGTGAAATTTAATAGGTAAAATCTTAACAATTTATTTTGATATTTTCTTGCCAAGAACTAAGTTAATTGAAAAAATTTGGTTTATTGAACAAATTCAAATTTTAGAACTGGTAAATTACAAAATTAGTCTCAAATTATAATTTTATAAATTCAAAAGGAATTTTTATTATTTCTATTCTCGAAAATAATAATTTCCTTGATACTTTTAATTGAAACAAAATAGATGATATATCTTTAACTGTGAACCAAAATTTCATATAAAGTACCTGGTGTTGTAGTAGTTTCAGCAGTTGTGGTTGTTTCAGGTGTCGTAGTAGTTTCAGGTGTGGTTGTTGTTACTATTTTGAAAGAAAGAGATTTCAAATAAATTATTCGATATTTTAAGGTGAAATTTAATAGGTAAAATCTTCGTAATAACAATTTTTTTTGATATTTTAATGCCAAGAACTCAGTTAATAGAAAATAATTGGTTTATTGAACAAATTCAAATTTTCGAACTTGTAAATTACAATATTGGTCCTAAATTATAATTTTATAAACTAAAAAGGTATTTTTATTATTTCTATTCTCGAAAATAATAATTTCCTTGATACTTTTAATTGAAACAAAAAGATGATATATCTTTAATTGTGAACAAAAATTTCATATAAAGTACCTGGTGTTGTAGTAGTTTCAGCAGTTGTGGTTGTTTCTGGTGTCGTAGTAGTTTCAGGTGTGGTTGTTGTTACTATTTTGAAAGAAAGAGATTTCAAATAAATTATTCGATATTTTATGGTGAAATTTAATAGGTAAAATCTTCGTAATAACAAATTTTTTTGATATTTTCTTGCCAAGAACTCAGTAAATAAAAAGAAATTTGGTGTATTGAACAAATTCAAATTTTAGAACTTGTAAATTACAATATTGGTCCTAAATTATAATTTTATAAATTGAAAAGGAATTTTTATTATTTATATTCTCAAAATTAATAATTTCCTTGAAACTTTTAATTGAAACAAAAAAGATGATAAATCTCTAAATTTTGAACAAAAATTTCACATAAAGTACCTGGTGTTGTAGTAGTTTCAGCAGTTGTGGTTGTTTCTGGTGTCGTCGTAGTTTCAGGTGTGGTTGTTGTTACTATTTTGAAAGAAAGAGATTTCAAATAAATTATTCAATATTTTAAGGTGAAATTTAATAGGTAAAATCTTCGTAATAACAATTTTTTTTGATATTTTCTTGCCAAGAACTCAGTTAATAGAAAATAATTGGTTTGAACAAATTCAAATTTTCGAACTTGTAAATTACAATATTGGTCCTAAATTATAATTTTATAAACTAAAAAGGTATTTTTATTATTTCTATTCTCGAAAATAATAATTTCCTTGATACTTTTAATTGAAACAAAAAGATGATATATCTTTAATTGTGAACAAAATTTTCATATAAAGTACCTGGTGTTGTAGTAGTTTCAGCAGTTGTGGTTGTTTCTGGTGTCGTAGTAGTTTCAGGTGTGGTTGTTGTTACTATTTTGAAAGAAAGAGATTTCAAATAAATTATTCAATATTTTAAGGTGAAATTTAATAGGTAAAATCTTCGTAATAACAATTTTTTTTGATATTTTCTTGCCAAGAACTCAGTTAATAGAAAATAATTGGTTTGAACAAATTCAAATTTTCGAACTTGTAAATTACAATATTGGTCCTAAATTATAATTTAATTAACTAAAAAGGTATTTTTATTATTTCTATTCTCGAAATAATAATTTCCTTGATACTTTTAATTGAAACAAAAAGATGATATATCTTTAATTGTGAACAAAAATTTCATATAAAGTACCTGGTGTTGTAGTAGTTTCAGCAGTTGTGGTTGTTTCAGGTGTCGTAGTAGTTTCAGGTGTGGTTGTTGTTACTATTTTGAAAGAAAGAGATTTCAAATAAATTATTCGATATTTTAAGGTGAAATTTAATAGGTAAAATCTTCGTAATAACAAATTTTTTTGATATTTTCTTGCCAAAAACTCAGTTAATAGAAAATATTTGGTTCATTGTACAAATTAAAATATTAGAACGTTTAAATTAAATATTTGTCCTTAATTATAATTTTATAAAATAAACAGGAATTTTTATTATTTAGATTCTCGAAAATAATAATTTCCTTAATGCTTTTAATTGAAACAAAATAGACGCAAAATCTCTAAATTTTGAACAAAAATTTCATATAAAGTACCTGGTGTTGTAGTAGTTTCAGCAGTTGTGGTTGTTTCTGGTGTCGTAGTAGTTTCAGGTGTGGTTGTTGTTACTATTTTGAAAGAAAGAGATTTCAAATAAATTATTCGATATTTTAAGGTGAAATTTAATAGGTAAAATCTTCGTAATAACAATTTTTTTTGATATTTTCTTGCCAAGAACTCAGTTAATAGAAAATAATTGGTTTATTGAACAAATTCAAATTTTCGAACTTGTAAATTACAATATTGGTCCTAAATTATAATTTTATAAACTAAAAAGGTATTTTTATTATTTCTATTCTCGAAAATAATAATTTCCTTGATACTTTTAATTGAAACAAAAAGATGATATATCTTTAATTGTGAACAAAAATTTCATATAAAGTACCTGGTGTTGTAGTAGTTTCAGCAGTTGTGGTTGTTTCTGGTGTCGTCGTAGTTTCAGGTGTGGTTGTTGTTACTATTTTGAAAGAAAGAGATTTGAAATAAATTATTCGATATTTTATGGTGAAATTTAATAGGTAAAATCTTCGTAATAACAATTTTTTTTGATATTTTCTTGCCAAGAACTCAGTTAATAGAAAATAATTGGTTTATTGAACAAATTCAAATTTTCGAACTTGTAAATTACAATATTGGTCCTAAATTATAATTTTATAAATTGAAAAGGAATTTTTATTATTTCTATTGTCAAAATTAATAATTTCCTTGATATTTTTAATTGAAACAAAAAAGATGCTAAATCTCTAAATTTTGAACAAAAATTTCATATAAAGACCTGGTGTTGTAGTAGTTTCAGCAGTTGTGGTTGTTTCTGGTGTCGTAGTAGTTTCAGGTGTGGTTGTTGTTACTATTTTGAAAGAAAGAGATTTCAAATAAATTATTCGATATTTTATGGTGAAATTTAATAGGTAAAATCTTAACAATTTATTTTGATATTTTCTTGCCAAGAACTGAGTTAATTGAAAAAATTTGGTTTATTGAACAAATTCAAATTTTAGAACTGGTAAATTACAAAATTAGTCTCAAATTATAATTTTATAAATTCAAAAGGAATTTTTATTATTTCTATTCTCGAAAATAATAATTTCCTTGATACTTTTAATTGAAACAAAATAGATGATATATCTTTAACTGTGAACAAAAATTTCATATAAAGTACCTGGTGTTGTAGTAGTTTCAGCAGTTGTGGTTGTTTCAGGTGTCGTAGTAGTTTCAGGTGTGGTTGTTGTTACTATTTTGAAAGAAAGAGATTTCAAATAAATTATTCGATATTTTAAGGTGAAATTTAATAGGTAAAATCTTCGTAATAACAATTTTTTTTGATATTTTCTTGCCAAGAACTCAGTTAGTAGAACATAATTGGTTTATTGAACAAATTCAAATTTTCGAACTTGTAAATTACAATATTGGTCCTAAATTATAATTTTATAAACTAAAAAGGTATTTTTATTATTTCTATTCTCGAAAATAATAATTTCCTTGATACTTTTAATTGAAACAAAAAGTTGATATATCTTTAATTGTGAACAAAAATTTCATATAAAGTACCTGGTGTTGTAGTAGTTTCAGCAGTTGTGGTTGTTTCTGGTGTCGTCGTAGTTTCAGGTGTGGTTGTTGTTACTATTTTGAAAGAAAGAGATTTCAAATAAATTATTCGATATTTTATGGTGAAATTTAATAGGTAAAATCTTCGTAATAACAAAATTTTTTGATATTTTCTTGCCAAGAACTCAGTAAATAAAAAGAAATTTGGTGTATTGAACAAATTCAAATTTTAGAACTTGTAAATTACAATATTGGTCCTAAATTATAATTTTATAAATTGAAAAGGAATTATTATTATTTCTATTCTCAAAATTAATAATTTCCTTGAAACTTTTAATTGAAACAAAAAAGATGATAAATCTCTAAATTTTGAACAAAAATTTCACATAAAGTACCTGGTGTTGTAGTAGTTTCAGCAGTTGTGGTTGTTTCTGGTGTCGTCGTAGTTTCAGGTGTGGTTGTTGTTACTATTTTGAAAGAAAGAGATTTCAAATAAATTATTCAATATTTTAAGGTGAAATTTAATAGGTAAAATCTTCGTAATAACAATTTTTTTTGATATTTTCTTGCCAAGAACTCAGTTAATAGAAAATAATTGGTTAATTGAACAAATTCAAATTTTCGAACTTGTAAATTACAATATTGGTCCTAAATTATAATTTTATAAACTAAAAAGGTATTTTTATTATTTCTATTCTCGAAAATAATAATTTCCTTGATACTTTTAATTGAAACAAAAAGATGATATATCTTTAATTGTGAACAAAATTTTCATATAAAGTACCTGGTGTTGTAGTAGTTTCAGCAGTTGTGGTTGTTTCTGGTGTCGTAGTAGTTTCAGGTGTGGTTGTTGTTACTATTTTGAAAGAAAGAGATTTCAAATAAATTTTTCGATATTTTATGGTGAAATTTAATAGGTAAAATCTTCGTAATAACAAAATTTTTTGATATTTTCTTGCCAAGAACTCAGTAAATAAAAAGAAATTTGGTGTATTGAACAAATTCAAATTTTAGAACTTGTAAATTACAATATTGGTTCTAAATTATAATTTTGTAAATTGAAAAGGAATTTTTATTATTTCTATTCTCAAAATTAATAATTTCCTTGAAACTTTTAATTGAAACAAAAAAGATGCTAAATCTCTAAATTTTGAACAAAAATTTAATATAAACACCTGGTGTTGTAGTAGTTTCAGCAGTTGTGGTTGTTTCTGGTGTCGTAGTAGTTTCAGGTGTGGTTGTTGTTACTATTTTGAAAGAAAGAGATTTCAAATAAATTATTCGATATTTTAAGGTGAAATTTAATAGGTAAAATCTTCGTAATAACAAATTTTTTTGATATTTTCTTGCCAAAAACTCAGTTAATAGAAAATATTTGGTTCATTGTACAAATTAAAATATTAGAACTTTTAAATTAAATATTTGTCCTTAATTATAATTTTATAAAATAAACAGGAATTTTTATTATTTAGATTCTCGAAAATAATAATTTCCTTAATGCTTTTAATTGAAACAAAATAGACGCAAAATCTCTAAATTTTGAACAAAAATTTCATATAAAGTACCTGGTGTTGTAGTAGTTTCAGCAGTTGTGGTTGTTTCTGGTGTCGTAGTAGTTTCAGGTGTGGTTGTTGTTACTATTTTGAAAGAAAGAGATTTCAAATAAATTATTCGTAATTTTAAGGTGAAATTTAATAGGTAAAATCTTCGTAATAACAATTTTTTTTGATATTTTCTTGCCAAGAACTCAGTTAATAGAAAATAATTGGTTTATTGAACAAATTCAAATTTTCGAACTTGTAAATTACAATATTGGTCCTAAATTATAATTTTATAAACTAAAAAGGTATTTTTATTATTTCTATTCTCGAAAATAATAATTTCCATGATACTTTTAATTGAAACAAAAAGATGATATATCTTTAATTGTGGAGAAAAATTTCATATAAAGTACCTGGTGTTGTAGTAGTTTCAGCAGTTGTGGTTGTTTCAGGTGTCGTAGTAGTTTCAGGTGTGGTTGTTGTTACTATTTTGAAAGAAAGAGATTTCAAATAAATTATTCGATATTTTAAGGTGAAATTTAATAGGTAAAATCTTCGTAATAACAAATTTTTTTGATATTTTCTTGCCAAAAACTCAGTTAATAGAAAATATTTGGTTCATTGTACAAATTAAAATATTAGAACTTTTAAATTAAATATTTGTCCTTAATTATAATTTTATAAAATAAACAGGAATTTTTATTATTTAGATTCTCGAAAATAATAATTTCCTTAATGCTTTTAATTGAAACAAAATAAACGCAAAATCTCTAAATTTTGAACAAAAATTTCATATAAAGTACATGGTGTTGTAGTAGTTTCAGCAGTTGTGGTTGTTTCTGGTGTCGTAGTAGTTTCAGGTGTGGTTGTTGTTACTATTTTGAAAGAAAGAGATTTCAAATAAATTATTCGAAATTTTAAGGTGAAATTTAATAGGTAAAATCTTCGTAATAAGAATTTATTTTGATATTTTCTTACCAAGAACTCAGTTAATAGAAAAAATTTGGTTTATTGAACAATTTAAAATTTTAGAACTGGTAAATTACAATATTGGTCCTAAACTATAATTTTATAAACTAAAAAGGTATTTTTATTATTTCTATTCTCGAAAATAATAATTTCCTTGATAGTTTTAATTGAAACAAAAAGATGATATATCTTTAATTGTGAACAAAAATTTCATATAAAGTACCTGGTGTTGTAGTAGTTTCAGCAGTTGTGGTTGTTTCTGGTGTCGTCGTAGTTTCAGGTGTGGTTGTTGTTACTATTTTGAAAGAAAGAGATTTCAAATAAATTATTCGATATTTTATGGTGAAATTTAATAGGTAAAATCTTCGTAATAACAATTTTTTTTGATATTTTCTTGCCAAGAACTCAGTTAATAGAAAATAATTGGTTTATTGAACAAATTCAAATTTTCGAACTTGTAAATTACAATATTGGTCCTTAATTATAATTTTATAAACTAAAAAGGTATTTTTATTATTTCTATTCTCGAAAATAATAATTTCCTTAATGCTTTTAATTGAAACAAAATAGACGCAAAATCTCTAAATTTTGAACAAAAATTTCATATAAAGTACCTGGTGTTGTAGTAGTTTCAGCAGTTGTGGTTGTTTCAGGTGTGGTTGTTGTTACTATTTTGAAAGAAAGAGATTTCAAATAAATTATTCGATATTTTAAGGTGAAATTTAATAGGTGAAATCTTCGTAATAACAAATTTTTTTGATATTTTCTTGCCAAGAACTCAGTTAATAGAAAATATTTGGTTCATTGTACAAATTAAAATATTAGAACTTTTAAATTAAATATTTGTCCTCAATTATAATTTTATAAACTAAAAAGGTATTTTTATTATTTCTATTCTCGAAAATAATAATTTCCTTAATGCTTTTAATTGAAACAAAATAGACGCAAAATCTCTAAATTTTGAATTTTGGTTGTTTCTGGTGTCGTAGTAGTTTCAGGTGTGGTTGTTGTTACTATTTTGAAAGAAAGAGATTTCAAATAAATTATTCGATATTTTATGGTGAAATTTAATACGTAAAATCTTAACAATTTATTTTGATATTTTCTTGCCAAGAACTGAGTTAATTGAAAAAATTTAGTTTATTGAACAAATTCAAATTTTAGAACTGGTAAATTACAAAATTAGTCTCAAATTATAATTTTATAAATTCAAAAGGAATTTTTATTATTTCTATTCTCGAAAATAATAATTTCCTTGATACTTTTAATTGAAACAAAATAGATGATATATCTTTAACTGTGAACAAAAATTTCATATAAAGTACCTGGTGTTGTAGTAGTTTCAGCAGTTGTGGTTGTTTCAGGTGTCGTAGTAGTTTCAGGTGTGGTTGTTGTTACTATTTTGAAAGAAAGAGATTTCAAATAAATTATTCGATATTTTAATGTGAAATTTAATAGGTAAAATCTTCGTAATAACAATTTTTTTTGATATTTTCTTGCCAAGAACTCAGTTAATAGAAAATAATTGGTTTATTGAACAAATTCAAATTTTCGAACTTGTAAATTACAATATTGGTCCTAAATTATAATTTTATAAACTAAAAAGGTATTTTTATTATTTCTATTCTCGAAAATAATAATTTCCTTGATACTTTTAATTGAAACAAAAAGATGATATATCTTTAATTGTGAACAAAAATTTCATATAAAGTACCTGGTGTTGTAGTAGTTTCAGCAGTTGTGGTTGTTTCAGGTGTCGTAGTAGTTTCAGGTGTGGTTGTTGTTACTGTTTTGAAAGAAAGAGATTTCAAATAAATTATTCGAAATTTTAAGGTGAAATTTAATAGGTAAAATCTTCGTAATAAGAATTTATTTTGATATTTTCTTACCAAGAACTCAGTTAATAGAAAAAATTTGGTTTATTGAACAATTTAAAATTTTAGAACTGGTAAATTACAATATTGGTCCTAAACTATAATTTTATAAACTAAAAAGGTATTTTTATTATTTCTATTCTCGAAAATAATAATTTCCTTGATAGTTTTAATTGAAACAAAAAGATGATATATCTTTAATTGTGAACAAAAATTTCATATAAAGTACCTGGTGTTGTAGTAGTTTCAGCAGTTGTGGTTGTTTCTGGTGTCGTCGTAGTTTCAGGTGTGGTTGTTGTTACTATTTTGAAAGAAAGAGATTTCAAATAAATTATTCGATATTTTATGGTGAAATTTAATAGGTAAAATCTTCGTAATAACAATTTTTTTTGATATTTTCTTGCCAAGAACTCAGTTAATAGAAAATAATTGGTTTATTGAACAAATTCAAATTTTCGAACTTGTAAATTACAATATTGGTCCTTAATTATAATTTTATAAACTAAAAAGGTATTTTTATTATTTCTATTCTCGAAAATAATAATTTCCTTAATGCTTTTAATTGAAACAAAATAGACGCAAAATCTCTAAATTTTGAACAAAAATTTCATATAAAGTACCTGGTGTTGTAGTAGTTTCAGCAGTTGTGGTTGTTTCAGGTGTGGTTGTTGTTACTATTTTGAAAGAAAGAGATTTCAAATAAATTATTCGATATTTTAAGGTGAAATTTAATAGGTGAAATCTTCGTAATAACAAATTTTTTTGATATTTTCTTGCCAAGAACTCAGTTAATAGAAAATATTTGGTTCATTGTACAAATTAAAATATTAGAACTTTTAAATTAAATATTTGTCCTCAATTATAATTTTATAAACTAAAAAGGTATTTTTATTATTTCTATTCTCGAAAATAATAATTTCCATGATACTTTTAATTGAAACAAAAAGATGATATATCTTTAATTGTGGACAAAAATTTCATATAAAGTACCTGGTGTTGTAGTAGTTTCAGCAGTTGTGGTTGTTTCAGGTGTCGTAGTAGTTTCAGGTGTGGTTGTTGTTACTATTTTTAAAGAAGAAAGAGATTTCAAATAAATTATTCGATATTTTAAGGTGAAATTTAATAGGTATAATTTTCGTAATGACAAATTTTTTTGATATTTTCTTGCCAAGAACTCAGTTAATAGAAAATATTTGGTTCATTGTACAAATTAAAATATTAGAACTTTTAAATTAAATATTTGTCCTTAATTATAATTTTATAAAATAAACAGGAATTTTTATTATTTAGATTCTCGAAAATAATAATTTCCTTAATGCTTTTAATTGAAACAAAATAGACGCAAAATCTCTAAATTTTGAATTTTGGTTGTTTCTGGTGTCGTAGTAGTTTCAGGTGTGGTTGTTGTTACTATTTTGAAAGAAAGAGATTTCAAATAAATTATTCGATATTTTATGGTGAAATTTAATACGTAAAATCTTAACAATTTATTTTGATATTTTCTTGCCAAGAACTGAGTTAATTGAAAAAATTTAGTTTATTGAACAAATTCAAATTTTAGAACTGGTAAATTACAAAATTAGTCTCAAATTATAATTTTATAAATTCAAAAGGAATTTTTATTATTTCTATTCTCGAAAATAATAATTTCCTTGATACTTTTAATTGAAACAAAATAGATGATATATCTTTAACTGTGAACAAAAATTTCATATAAAGTACCTGGTGTTGTAGTAGTTTCAGCAGTTGTGGTTGTTTCAGGTGTCGTAGTAGTTTCAGGTGTGGTTGTTGTTACTATTTTGAAAGAAAGAGATTTCAAATAAATTATTCGATATTTTAATGTGAAATTTAATAGGTAAAATCTTCGTAATAACAATTTTTTTTGATATTTTCTTGCCAAGAACTCAGTTAATAGAAAATAATTGGTTTATTGAACAAATTCAAATTTTCGAACTTGTAAATTACAATATTGGTCCTAAATTATAATTTTATAAACTAAAAAGGTATTTTTATTATTTCTATTCTCGAAAATAATAATTTCCTTCATACTTTTAATTGAAACAAAAAGATGATATATCTTTAATTGTGAACAAAAATTTCATATAAAGTACCTGGTGTTGTAGTAGTTTCAGCAGTTGTGGTTGTTTCAGGTGTCGTAGTAGTTTCAGGTGTGGTTGTTGTTACTGTTTTGAAAGAAAGAGATTTCAAATAAATTATTCGATATTTTAAGGTGAAATTTAATAGGTAAAATCTTCGTAATAACAATTTTTTTTGATATTTTCTTGCCAAGAACTCAGTTAATAGAAAATAATTGGTTTATTGAACAAATTCAAATTTTCGAACTTGTAAATTACAATATTGGTCCTAAATTATAATTTTATAAACTAAAAAGGTATTTTTATTATTTCTATTCTCGAAAATAATAATTTCCTTGATACTTTTAATTGAAACAAAAAGATGATATATCTTTAATTGTGAACAAAAATTTCATATAAAGTACCTGGTGTTGTAGTAGTTTCAGCAGTTGTGGTTGTTTCTGGTGTCGTCGTAGTTTCAGGTGTGGTTGTTGTTACTATTTTGAAAAAAAGAGATTTCAAATAAATTATTCGATATTTTATGGTGAAATTTAATACGTAAAATCTTCGTAATAACAATTTTTTTTGATATTTTCTTGCCAAGAACTCAGTTAATAGAAAATAATTGGTTTATTGAACAAATTCAAATTTTCGAACTTGTAAATTACAATATTGGTCTTAAATTATAATTTTATAAATTTAAAATATTAATTTCCTTGATATTTTTAATTGAAACAAAAAAGATGCTAAATCTCTAAATTTTGAACAAAAATTTCATATAAAGACCTGGTGTTGTAGTAGTTTCAGCAGTTGTGGTTGTTTCTGGTGTCGTAGTAGTTTCAGGTGTGGTTGTTGTTACTATTTTGAAAGAAAGATATTTCAAATAAATTATTCGATATTTTATGGTGAAATTTAATAGGTAAAATCTTAACAATTTATTTTGATATTTTCTTGCCAAGAACTGAGTTAATTGAAAAAATTTGGTTTATTGAACAAATTCAATTTTTAGAACTGGTAAATTACAAAATTAGTCTCAAATTATAATTTTATAAATTCAAAAGGAATTTTTATTATTTCTATTCTCGAAAATAATAATTTCCTTGATACTTTTAATTGAAACAAAATAGATGATATATCTTTAACTGTGAACAAAAATTTCATATAAAGTACCTGGTGTTGTAGTAGTTTCAGCAGTTGTGGTTGTTTCAGGTGTCGTAGTAGTTTCAGGTGTGGTTGTTGTTACTATTTTGAAAGAAAGAGATTTCAAATAAATTATTCGATATTTTAAGGTGAAATTTAATAGGTAAAATCTTCGTAATAACAATTTTTTTTGATATTTTCTTGCCAAGAACTCAGTTAATAGAAAATAATTGGTTTATTGAACAAATTCAAATTTTCGAACTTGTAAATTACAATATTGGTCCTAAATTATAATTTTATAAACTAAAAAGGTATTTTTATTATTTCTATTCTCCAAAATAATAATTTCCTTGATACTTTTAATTGAAACAAAAAGATGATATATCTTTAATTGTGAACAAAAATTTCATATAAAGTACCTGGTGTTGTAGTAGTTTCAGCAGTTGTGGTTGTTTCTGGTGTCGTCGTAGTTTCAGGTGTGGTTGTTGTTACTATTTTGAAAGAAAGAGATTTCAAATAAATTATTCGATATTTTAAGGTGAAATTTAATAGGTAAAATCTTCGTAATAACAAAATTTTTTGATATTTTCTTGCCAAGAACTCAGTAAATAAAAAGAAATTTGGTGTATTGAACAAATTCAAATTTTAGAACTTGTAAATTGCAATATTGGTCCTAAATTATAATTTTATAAATTGAAAAGGAATTTTTATTATTTCTATTCTCAAAATTAATAATTTCCTTGAAACTTTTAATTGAAACAAAAAAGATGATAAATCTCTAAATTTTGAACAAAAATTTCACATAAAGTACCTGGTGTTGTAGTAGTTTCAGCAGTTGTGGTTGTTTCTGGTGTCGTAGTAGTTTCAGGTGTGGTTGTTGTTACTATTTTGAAAGAAAGAGATTTCAAATAAATTATTCGATATTTTATGGTGAAATTTAATACGTAAAATCTTAACAATTTATTTTGATATTTTCTTGCCAAGAACTGAGTTAATTGAAAAAATTTAGTTTATTGAACAAATTCAAATTTTAGAACTGGTAAATTACAAAATTAGTCTCAAATTATAATTTTATAAATTCAAAAGGAATTTTTATTATTTCTATTCTCGAAAATAATAATTTCCTTGATACTTTTAATTGAAACAAAATAGATGATATATCTTTAACTGTGAACAAAAATTTCATATAAAGTACCTGGTGTTGTAGTAGTTTCAGCAGTTGTGGTTGTTTCAGGTGTCGTAGTAGTTTCAGGTGTGGTTGTTGTTACTATTTTGAAAGAAAGAGATTTCAAATAAATTATTCGATATTTTATGGTGAAATTTAATACGTAAAATCTTCGTAATAACAAAATTTTTTGATATTTTCTTGCCAAGAACTCAGTAAATAAAAAGAAATTTGGTGTATTGAACAAATTCAAATTTTAGAACTTGTAAATTGCAATATTGGTCCTAAATTATAATTTTATAAATTGAAAAGGAATTTTTATTATTTCTATTCTCAAAATTAATAATTTCCTTGAAACTTTTAATTGAAACAAAAAAGATGATAAATCTCTAAATTTTGAACAAAAATTTCACATAAAGTACCTGGTGTTGTAGTAGTTTCAGCAGTTGTGGTTGTTTCTGGTGTCGTCGTAGTTTCAGGTGTGGTTGTTGTTACTATTTTGAAAGAAAGAGATTTCAAATAAATTATTCGATATTTTAAGGTGAAATTTAATAGGTAAAATAATAACAATTTTTTTTGATATTTTCTTGCCAAGAACTCAGTTAATAGAAAATAATTGGTTTATTGAACAAATTCAAATTTTCGAACTTGTAAATTACAATATTGGTCCTAAATTATAATTTTATAAACTAAAAAGGTATTTTTATTATTTCTATTCTCGAAAATAATAATTTCCTTGATACTTTTAATTGAAACAAAAAGATGATATATCTTTAATTGTGAACAAAAATTTCATATAAAGTACCTGGTGTTGTAGTAGTTTCAGCAGTTGTGGTTGTTTCTGGTGTCGTCGTAGTTTCAGGTGTGGTTGTTGTTACTATTTTGAAAGAAAGAGATTTCAAATAAATTATTCGATATTTTATGGTGAAATTTAATACGTAAAATCTTCGTAATAACAATTTTTTTTGATATTTTCTTGCCAAGAACTCAGTTAATAGAAAATAATTGGTTTATTGAACAAATTCAAATTTTCGAACTTGTAAATTACAATATTGGTCTTAAATTATAATTTTATAAACTAAAAAGATATTTTTATTATTTCTATACTCGAAAATAATAATTTCCTTGATACTTTTAATTGAAACAAAAAGATGATATATCTTTAATTGTGAACAAAAATTTCATATAAAGTACCTGGTGTTGTAGTAGTTTCAGCAGTTGTGGTTGTTTCTGGTGTCGTAGTAGTTTCAGGTGTGGTTGTTGTTACTATTTTGAAAGAAAGAGATTTCAAATAAATTTTTCGATATTTTATGGTGAAATTTCATAGGTAAAATCTTCGTAATAACAACATTTTTTGATATTTTCTTGCCAAGAACTCATTAAATAGAAAGAAATTTGGTGTGTTGAACAAATTCAAATTTTAGAACTTGTAAATTACAATATTGGTCCTAAATTATAATTTTATAAATTTAAAATATTAATTTCCTTGATATTTTTAATTGAAACAAAAAAGATGCTAAATCTCTAAATTTTGAACAAAAATTTCATATAAAGACCTGGTGTTGTAGTAGTTTCAGCAGTTGTGGTTGTTTCTGGTGTCGTAGTAGTTTCAGGTGTGGTTGTTGTTACTATTTTGAAAGAAAGAGATTTCAAATAAATTATTCGATATTTTATGGTGAAATTTAATAGGTAAAATCTTAACAATTTATTTTGATATTTTCTTGCCAAGAACTGAGTTAATTGAAAAAATTTGGTTTATTGAACAAATTCAATTTTTAGAACTGGTAAATTACAAAATTAGTCTCAAATTATAATTTTATAAATTCAAAAGGAATTTTTATTATTTCTATTCTCGAAAATAATAATTTCCTTGATACTTTTAATTGAAACAAAATAGATGATATATCTTTAACTGTGAACAAAAATTTCATATAAAGTACCTGGTGTTGTAGTAGTTTCAGCAGTTGTGGTTGTTTCAGGTGTCGTAGTAGTTTCAGGTGTGGTTGTTGTTACTATTTTGAAAGAAAGAGATTTCAAATAAATTATTCGATATTTTAAGGTGAAATTTAATAGGTAAAATCTTCGTAATAACAATTTTTTTTGATATTTTCTTGCCAAGAACTCAGTTAATAGAAAATAATTGGTTTATTGAACAAATTCAAATTTTCGAACTTGTAAATTACAATATTGGTCCTAAATTATAATTTTATAAACTAAAAAGGTATTTTTATTATTTCTATTCTCGAAAATAATAATTTCCTTGATACTTTTAATTGAAACAAAAAGATGATATATCTTTAATTGTGAACAAAAATTTCATATAAAGTACCTGGTGTTGTAGTAGTTTCAGCAGTTGTGGTTGTTTCTGGTGTCGTCGTAGTTTCAGGTGTGGTTGTTGTTACTATTTTGAAAGAAAGAGATTTCAAATAAATTATTCGATATTTTATGGTGAAATTTAATAGGTAAAATCTTCGTAATAACAAAATTTTTTGATATTTTCTTGCCAAGAACTCAGTAAATAAAAAGAAATTTGGTGTATTGAACAAATTCAAATTTTAGAACTTGTAAATTGCAATATTGGTCCTAAATTATAATTTTATAAATTGAAAAGGAATTTTTATTATTTCTATTCTCAAAATTAATAATTTCCTTGAAACTTTTAATTGAAACAAAAAAGATGATAAATCTCTAAATTTTGAACAAAAATTTCACATAAAGTACCTGGTGTTGTAGTAGTTTCAGCAGTTGTGGTTGTTTCTGGTGTCGTAGTAGTTTCAGGTGTGGTTGTTGTTACTATTTTGAAAGAAAGAGATTTCAAATAAATTAATCGATATTTTATGGTGAAATTTAATACGTAAAATCTTAACAATTTATTTTGATATTTTCTTGCCAAGAACTGAGTTAATTGAAAAAATTTAGTTTATTGAACAAATTCAAATTTTAGAACTGGTAAATTACAAAATTAGTCTCAAATTATAATTTTATAAATTCAAAAGGAATTTTTATTATTTCTATTCTCGAAAATAATAATTTCCTTGATACTTTTAATTGAAACAAAATAGATGATATATCTTTAACTGTGAACAAAAATTTCATATAAAGTACCTGGTGTTGTAGTAGTTTCAGCAGTTGTGGTTGTTTCAGGTGTCGTAGTAGTTTCAGGTGTGGTTGTTGTTACTATTTTGAAAGAAAGAGATTTCAAATAAATTATTCGATATTTTAATGTGAAATTTAATAGGTAAAATCTTCGTAATAACAATTTTTTTTGATATTTTCTTGCCAAGAACTCAGTTAATAGAAAATAATTGGTTTATTGAACAAATTCAAATTTTCGAACTTGTAAATTACAATATTGGTCCTAAATTATAATTTTATAAACTAAAAAGGTATTTTTATTATTTCTATTCTCGAAAATAATAATTTCCTTGATACTTTTAATTGAAACAAAAAGATGATATATCTTTAATTGTGAACAAAAATTTCATATAAAGTACCTGGTGTTGTAGTAGTTTCAGCAGTTGTGGTTGTTTCAGGTGTCGTAGTAGTTTCAGGTGTGGTTGTTGTTACTGTTTTGAAAGAAAGAGATTTCAAATAAATTATTCGATATTTTAAGGTGAAATTTAATAGGTAAAATCTTCGTAATAACAATTTTTTTTGATATTTTCTTGCCAAGAACTCAGTTAATAGAAAATAATTGGTTTATTGAACAAATTCAAATTTTCGAACTTGTAAATTACAATATTGGTCCTAAATTATAATTTTATAAACTAAAAAGGTATTTTTATTATTTCTATTCTCGAAAATAATAATTTCCTTGATACTTTTAATTGAAACAAAAAGATGATATATCTTTAATTGTGAACAAAAATTTCATATAAAGTACCTGGTGTTGTAGTAGTTTCAGCAGTTGTGGTTGTTTCTGGTGTCGTTGTAGTTTCAGGTGTGGTTGTTGTTACTATTTTGAAAGAAAGAGATTTCAAATAAATTATTCGATATTTTATGGTGAAATTTAATACGTAAAATCTTCGTAATAACAATTTTTTTTGATATTTTCTTGCCAAGAACTCAGTTAATAGAAAATAATTGGTTTATTGAACAAATTCAAATTTTCGAACTTGTAAATTACAATATTGGTCTTAAATTATAATTTTATAAACTAAAAAGGTATTTTTATTATTTCTATACTCGAAAATAATAATTTCCTTTATACTTTTAATTGAAACAAAAAGATGATATATCTTTAATTGTGAACAAAAATTTCATATAAAGTACCTGGTGTTGTAGTAGTTTCAGCAGTTGTGGTTGTTTCTGGTGTCGTAGTAGTTTCAGGTGTGGTTGTTGTTACTATTTTGAAAGAAAGAGATTTCAAATAAATTTTTCGATATTTTATGGTGAAATTTCATAGGTAAAATCTTCGTAATAACAACATTTTTTGATATTTTCTTGCCAAGAACTCATTAAATAGAAAGAAATTTGGTGTGTTGAACAAATTCAAATTTTAGAACTTGTAAATTACAATATTGGTCCTAAATTATAATTTTATAAATTTAAAATATTAATTTCCTTGATATTTTTAATTGAAACAAAAAAGATGCTAAATCTCTAAATTTTGAACAAAAATTTCATATAAAGACCTGGTGTTGTAGTAGTTTCAGCAGTTGTGGTTGTTTCAGGTGTCGTAGTAGTTTCAGGTGTGGTTGTTGTTACTATTTTGAAAGAAAGAGATTTCAAATAAATTATTCGATATTTTATGGTGAAATTTAATAGGTAAAATCTTAACAATTTATTTTGATATTTTCTTGCCAAGAACTGAGTTAATTGAAAAAATTTGGTTTATTGAACAAATTCAATTTTTAGAACTGGTAAATTACAAAATTAGTCTCAAATTATAATTTTATAAATTCAAAAGGAATTTTTATTATTTCTATTCTCGAAAATAATAATTTCCTTGATACTTTTAATTGAAACAAAATAGATGATATATCTTTAACTGTGAACAAAAATTTCATATAAAGTACCTGGTGTTGTAGTAGTTTCAGCAGTTGTGGTTGTTTCAGGTGTCGTAGTAGTTTCAGGTGTGGTTGTTGTTACTATTTTGAAAGAAAGAGATTTCAAATAAATTATTCGATATTTTAAGGTGAAATTTAATAGGTAAAATCTTCGTAATAACAATTTTTTTTGATATTTTCTTGCCAAGAACTCAGTTAATAGAAAATAATTGGTTTATTGAACAAATTCAAATTTTCGAACTTGTAAATTACAATATTGGTCCTAAATTATAATTTTATAAACTAAAAAGGTATTTTTATTATTTCTATTCTCGAAAATAATAATTTCCTTGATACTTTTAATTGAAACAAAAAGATGATATATCTTTAATTGTGAACAAAAATTTCATATAAAGTACCTGGTGTTGTAGTAGTTTCAGCAGTTGTGGTTGTTTCTGGTGTCGTCGTAGTTTCAGGTGTGGTTGTTGTTACTATTTTGAAAGAAAGAGATTTCAAATAAATTATTCGATATTTTATGGTGAAATTTAATACGTAAAATCTTCGTAATAACAAAATTTTTTGATATTTTCTTGCCAAGAACTCAGTAAATAAAAAGAAATTTGGTGTATTGAACAAATTCAAATTTTAGAACTTGTAAATTGCAATATTGGTCCTAAATTATAATTTTATAAATTGAAAAGGAATTTTTATTATTTCTATTCTCAAAATTAATAATTTCCTTGAAACTTTTAATTGAAACAAAAAAGATGATAAATCTCTAAATTTTGAACAAAAATTTCACATAAAGTACCTGGTGTTGTAGTAGTTTCAGCAGTTGTGGTTGTTTCTGGTGTCGTCGTAGTTTCAGGTGTGGTTGTTGTTACTATTTTGAAAGAAAGAGATTTCAAATAAATTATTCGATATTTTAAGGTGAAATTTAATAGGTAAAATAATAACAATTTTTTTTGATATTTTCTTGCCAAGAACTCAGTTAATAGAAAATAATTGGTTTATTGAACAAATTCAAATTTTCGAACTTGTAAATTACAATATTGGTCCTAAATTATAATTTTATAAACTAAAAAGGTATTTTTATTATTTCTATTCTCGAAAATAATAATTTCCTTGATACTTTTAATTGAAACAAAAAGATGATATATCTTTAATTGTGAACAAAAATTTCATATAAAGTACCTGGTGTTGTAGTAGTTTCAGCAGTTGTGGTTGTTTCTGGTGTCGTCGTAGTTTCAGGTGTGGTTGTTGTTACTATTTTGAAAGAAAGAGATTTCAAATAAATTATTCGATATTTTATGGTGAAATTTAATACGTAAAATCTTCGTAATAACAATTTTTTTTGATATTTTCTTGCCAAGAACTCAGTTAATAGAAAATAATTGGTTTATTGAACAAATTCAAATTTTCGAACTTGTAAATTACAATATTGGTCTTAAATTATAATTTTATAAACCAAAAAGGTATTTTTATTATTTCTATACTCGAAAATAATAATTTCCTTGATACTTTTAATTGAAACAAAAAGATGATATATCTTTAATTGTGAACAAAAATTTCATATAAAGTACCTGGTGTTGTAGTAGTTTCAGCAGTTGTGGTTGTTTCTGGTGTCGTAGTAGTTTCAGGTGTGGTTGTTGTTACTATTTTGAAAGAAAGAGATTTCAAATAAATTTTTCGATATTTTATGGTGAAATTTCATAGGTAAAATCTTCGTAATAACAACATTTTTTGATATTTTCTTGCCAAGAACTCATTAAATAGAAAGAAATTTGGTGTGTTGAACAAATTCAAATTTTAGAACTTGTAAATTACAATATTGGTCCTAAATTATAATTTTATAAATTTAAAATATTAATTTCCTTGATATTTTTAATTGAAACAAAAAAGATGCTAAATTTCTAAATTTTGAACAAAAATTTCATATAAAGACCTGGTGTTGTAGTAGTTTCAGCAGTTGTGGTTGTTTCTGGTGTCGTAGTAGTTTCAGGTGTGGTTGTTGTTACTATTTTGAAAGAAAGAGATTTCAAATAAATTATTCGATATTTTATGGTGAAATTTAATAGGTAAAATCTTAACAATTTATTTTGATATTTTCTTGCCAAGAACTGAGTTAATTGAAAAAATTTGGTTTATTGAACAAATTCAAATTTTAGAACTGGTAAATTACAAAATTAGTCTCAAATTATAATTTTATAAATTCAAAAGGAATTTTTATTATTTCTATTCTCGAAAATAATAATTTCCTTGATACTTTTAATTGAAACAAAATAGATGATATATCTTTAACTGTGAACAAAAATTTCATATAAAGTACCTGGTGTTGTAGTAGTTTCAGCAGTTGTGGTTGTTTCAGGTGTCGTAGTAGTTTCAGGTGTGGTTGTTGTTACTATTTTGAAAGAAAGAGATTTCAAATAAATTATTCGATATTTTAAGGTGAAATTTAATAGGTAAAATCTTCGTAATAACAATTTTTTTTGATATTTTCTTGCCAAGAACTCAGTTAATAGAAAATAATTGGTTTATTGAACAAATTCAAATTTTCGAACTTGTAAATTACAATATTGGTCCTAAATTATAATTTTATAAACTAAAAAGGTATTTTTATTATTTCTATTCTCCAAAATAATAATTTCCTTGATACTTTTAATTGAAACAAAAAGATGATATATCTTTAATTGTGAACAAAAATTTCATATAAAGTACCTGGTGTTGTAGTAGTTTCAGCAGTTGTGGTTGTTTCTGGTGTCGTCGTAGTTTCAGGTGTGGTTGTTGTTACTATTTTGAAAGAAAGAGATTTCAAATAAATTATTCGATATTTTATGGTGAAATTTAATAGGTAAAATCTTCGTAATAACAAAATTTTTTGATATTTTCTTGCCAAGAACTCAGTAAATAAAAAGAAATTTGGTGTATTGAACAAATTCAAATTTTAGAACTTGTAAATTGCAATATTGGTCCTAAATTATAATTTTATAAATTGAAAAGGAATTTTTATTATTTCTATTCTCAAAATTAATAATTTCCTTGAAACTTTTAATTGAAACAAAAAAGATGATAAATCTCTAAATTTTGAACAAAAATTTCACATAAAGTACCTGGTGTTGTAGTAGTTTCTGCAGTTGTGGTTGTTTCTGGTGTCGTCGTAGTTTCAGGTGTGGTTGTTGTTACTATTTTGAAAGAAAGAGATTTCAAATAAATTATTCAATATTTTAAGGTGAAATTTAATAGGTAAAATCTTCGTAATAACAATTTTTTTTGATATTTTCTTGCCAAGAACTCAGTTAATAGAAAATAATTGGTTAATTGAACAAATTCAAATTTTCGAACTTGTAAATTACAATATTGGTCCTAAATTATAATTTTATAAACTAAAAAGGTATTTTTATTATTTCTATTCTCGAAAATAATAATTTTCTTGATACTTTTAATTGAAACAAAAAGATGATATATCTTTAATTGTGAACAAAAATTTCATATAAAGTACCTGGTGTTGTAGTAGTTTCAGCAGTTGTGGTTGTTTCTGGTGTCGTAGTAGTTTCAGGTGTGGTTGTTGTTACTATTTTGAAAGAAAGAGATTTCAAATAAATTTTTCGATATTTTATGGTGAAATTTAATAGGTAAAATCTTCGTAATAACAAAATTTTTTGATATTTTCTTGCCAAGAACTCAGTAAATAAAAAGAAATTTGGTGTATTGAACAAATTGAAAAGGAATTTTTATTATTTCTATTCTCAAAATTAATAATTTCCTTGAAACTTTTAATTGAAACAAAAAAGATGATAAATCTCTAAATTTTGAACAAAAATTTCACATAAAGTACCTGGTGTTGTAGTAGTTTCAGCAGTTGTGGTTGTTTCTGGTGTCGTAGTAGTTTCAGGTGTGGTTGTTGTTACTATTTTGAAAGAAAGAGATTTCAAATAAATTTTTCGATATTTTATGGTGAAATTTCATAGGTAAAATCTTCGTAATAACAACATTTTTTGATATTTTCTTGCCAAGAACTCAGTAAATAGAAAGAAATTTGGTGTATTGAACAAATTCAAATTTTAGAACTTGTAAATTACAATATTGGTCCTAAATTATAATTTTATAAACTAAAAAGGTATTTTTATTATTTCTATTCTCGAAAATAATAATTTCCATGATACTTTTAATTGAAACAAAAAGATGATATATCTTTAATTGTGGACAAAAATTTCATATAAAGTACCTGGTGTTGTAGTAGTTTCAGCAGTTGTGCTTGTTTCAGGTGTCGTAGTAGTTTCAGGTGTGGTTGTTGTTACTATTTTGAAAGAAAGAGATTTCAAATAAATTATTCGATATTTTATGGTGAAATTTAATACGTAAAATCTTAACAATTTATTTTGATATTTTCTTGCCAAGAACTGAGTTAATTGAAAAAATTTGGTTTATTGAACAAATTCAAATTTTAGAACTGGTAAATTACAAAATTAATCTCAAATTATAATTTTATAAATTCAAAAGGAATTTTTATTATTTCTATTCTCGAAAATAATAATTTCCTTGATACTTTTAATTGAAACAAAATAGATGATATATCTTTAACTGTGAATAAAAATTTCATATAAAGTACCTGGTGTTGTAGTAGTTTCAGCAGTTGTGGTTGTTTCAGGTGTCGTAGTAGTTTCAGGTGTGGTTGTTGTTACTATTTTGAAAGAAAGAGATTTCAAATAAATTATTCGATATTTTAAGGTGAAATTTAATAGGTAAAATCTTCGTAATACCAATTTTTTTTTGATATTTTCTTGCCAAGAACTCAGTTATTAGAAAATAATTGGTTTATTGAACAAATTCAAATTTTCGAACTTGTAAATTACAATATTGGTCCTAAATTATAATTTTATAAACTAAAAAGGTATTTTTATTATTTCTATTCTCGAAAATAATAATTTCCTTGATACTTTTAATTGAAACAAAAAGATGATATATCTTTAATTGTGAACAAAAATTTCATATAAAGTACCTGGTGTTGTAGTAGTTTCAGCAGTTGTGGTTGTTTCTGGTGTCGTCGTAGTTTCAGGTGTGGTTGTTGTTACTATTTTGAAAGAAAGAGATTTCAAATAAATTATTCGATATTTTATGGTGAAATTTAATAGGTAAAATCTTCGTAATAACAATTTTTTTTGATATTTTCTTGCCAAGAACTCAGTTAATAGAAAATAATTGGTTTATTGAACAAATTCAAATTTTCGAACTTGTAAATTACAATATTGGTCCTAAATTATAATTTTATAAACTAAAAAGGTATTTTTATTATTTCTATTCTCGAAAATAATAATTTCCTTGATACTTTTAATTGAAACAAAAAGATGATATATCTTTAATTGTGGACAAAAATTTCATATAAAGTACCTGGTGTTGTAGTAGTTTCAGCAGTTGTGGTTGTTTCAGGTGTCGTAGTAGTTTCAGGTGTGGTTGTTGTTACTATTTTGAAAGAAAGAGATTTCAAATAAATTATTCGATATTTTAAGGTGAAATTTAATAGGTAAAATCTTCGTAATAACAAATTTTTTTGATATTTTCTTGCCAAAAACTCAGTTAATAGAAAATATTTGGTTCATTGTACAAATTAAAATATTAGAACTTTTAAATTAAATATTTGTCCTTAATTATAATTTTATAAAATAAACATGAATTTTTATTATTTAGATTCTCGAAAATAATAATTTCCTTAATGCTTTTAATTGAAACAAAATAGACGCAAAATCTCTAAATTTTCAACAAAAATTTCATATAAAGTACCTGGTGTTGTAGTAGTTTCAGCAGTTGTGGTTGTTTCTGGTGTCGTAGTAGTTTCAGGTGTGGTTGTTGTTACTATTTTGAAAGAAAGAGATTTCAAATAAATTATTCGAAATTTTAAGGTGAAATTTAATAGGTACAATCTTCGTAATAACAATTTTTTTTGATATTTTCTTGCCAAGAACTCAGTTAATAGAAAATAATTGGTTTATTGAACAAATTCAAATTTTCGAACTTGTAAATTACAATATTGGTCCTAAATTATAATTTTATAAACTAAAAAGGTATTTTTATTATTTCTATTCTCGAAAATAATAATTTCCTTAATGCTTTTAATTGAAACAAAATAGACGCAAAATCTCTAAATTTTGAACAAAAATTTCATATAAAGTACCTGGTGTTGTAGTAGTTTCAGCAGTTGTGGTTGTTTCAGGTGTCGTAGTAGTTTCAGGTGTGGTTGTTGTTACTATTTTGAAAGAAAGAGATTTCAAATAAATTATTCGATATTTTAAGGTGAAATTTAATAGGTGAAATCTTCGTAATAACAAATTTTTTTGATATTTTCTTGCCAAGAACTCAGTTAATAGAAAATATTTGGATCATTGTACAAATTAAAATATTAGAACTTTTAAATTAAATATTTGTCCTTAATTATAATTTTATAAAATAAACAGGAATTTTTATTATTTAGATTCTCGAAAATAATAATTTCCTTAATGCTTTTAATTGAAACAAAATAGACGCAAAATCTCTAAATTTTGAACAAAAATTTCATATAAAGTACCTGGTGTTGTAGTAGTTTCAGCAGTTGTGGTTGTTTCTGGTGTCGTAGTAGTTTCAGGTGTGGTTGTTGTTACTATTTTGAAAGAAAGAGATTTCAAATAAATTATTCGATATTTTAAGGTGAAATTTAATAGGTGAAATCTTCGTAATAACAAATTTTTTTGATATTTTCTTGCCAAGAACTCAGTTAATAGAAAATATTTGGTTCATTGTACAAATTAAAATATTAGAACTTTTAAATTAAATATTTGTCCTTAATTATAATTTTATAAAATAAACAGGAATTTTTATTATTTAGATTCTCGAAAATAATAATTTCCTTAATGCTTTTAATTGAAACAAAATAGACGCAAAATCTCTAAATTTTGAACAAAAATTTCATATAAAGTACCTGGTGTTGTAGTAGTTTCAGCAGTTGTGGTTGTTTCAGGTGTCGTAGTAGTTTCAGGTGTGGTTGTTGTTACTATTTTGAAAGAAAGAGATTTCAAATAAATTATTCGATATTTTAAGGTGAAATTTCATAGGTGAAATCTTCGTAATAACAATTTTTTTTGATATTTTCTTGCCAAGAACTCAGTTAATAGAAAATAATTGGTTTATTGAACAAATTCAAATTTTCGAACTTGTAAATTACAATATTGGTCCTAAATTATAATTTTATAAACTAAAAAGGTATTTTTATTATTTCTATTCTCGAAAATAATAATTTCCTTAATGCTTTTAATTGAAACAAAAAGATGATATATCTTTAATTGTGAACAAAAATTTCATATAAAGTACCTGGTGTTGTAGTAGTTTCAGCAGTTGTGGTTGTTTCAGGTGTCGTAGTAGTTTCAGGTGTGGTTGTTGTTACTATTTTGAAAGAAAGAGATTTCAAATAAATTATTCGATATTTTAAGGTGAAATTTAATAGGTGAAATCTTCGTAATAACAAATTTTTTTGATATTTTCTTGCCAAGAACTCAGTTAATAGAAAATATTTGGTTCATTGTACAAATTAAAATATTAGAACTTTTAAATTAAATATTTGTCCTTAATTATAATTTTATAAAATAAACAGGAATTTTTATTATTTAGATTCTCGAAAATAATAATTTCCTTAATGCTTTTAATTGAAACAAAATAGACGCAAAATCTCTAAATTTTGAACAAAAATTTCATATAAAGTACCTGGTGTTGTAGTAGTTTCAGCAGTTGTGGTTGTTTCTGGTGTCGTAGTAGTTTCAGGTGTGGTTGTTGTTACTATTTTGAAAGAAAGAGATTTCAAATAAATTATTCGATATTTTATGGTGAAATTTAATAGGTAAAATCTTCGTAATAACAACATTTTTTGATATTTTCTTGCCAAGAACTCAGTAAATAGAAAGAAATTTGGTTTATTGAACGAATTCAAATTTTCGAACGTGTAAATTACAATATTGGTCCTAAATTATAATTTTATAAACTAAAAAGGTATTTTTATTATTTCTATTCTCGAAAATAATAATTTCCATGATACTTTTAATTGAAACAAAAAAATGATATATCTTTAATTGTGGACAAAAATTTCATATAAAGTACCTGGTGTTGTAGTAGTTTCAGCAGTTGTGGTTGTTTCAGGTGTCGTAGTAGTTTCAGGTGTGGTTGTTGTTACTATTTTGAAAGAAAGAGATTTCAAATAAATTATTCGATATTTTAAGGTGAAATTTAATAGGTAAAATCTTCGTAATGACAAATTTTTTTGATATTTTCTTGCCAAGAACTCAGTTAATAGAAAATATTTGGTTCATTGTACAAATTAAAATATTAGAACTTTTAAATTAAATATTTGTCCTTAATTATAATTTTATAAAATAAACAAGAATTTTTATTATTTAGATTCTCGAAAATAATAATTTCCTTAATGCTTTTAATTGAAACAAAATAGACGCAAAATCTCTAAATTTTGAACAAAAATTTCATATAAAGTACCTGGTGTTGTAGTAGTTTCAGCAGTTGTGGTTGTTTCTGGTGTCGTCGTAGTTTCAGGTGTGGTTGTTGTTACTATTTTGAAAGAAAGAGATTTCAAATAAATTATTCGATATTTTAAGGTGAAATTTAATAGGTAAAATCTTCGTAATAACAATTTTTTTTGATATTTTCTTGCCAAGAACTCAGTTAATAGAAAATAATTGGTTTATTGAACAAATTCAAATTTTCGAACTTGTAAATTACAATATTGGTCCTAAATTATAATTTTATAAATTGAAAAGGAATTTTTATTTTTTAAAATATTAATTTCCTTGATATTTTTAATTGAAACAAAAAAGATGCTAAATCTCTAAATTTTGAACAAAAATTTCATATAAAGACCTGCTGTTGTAGTAGTTTCAGCAGTTGTGGTTGTTTCTGGTGTCGTAGTAGTTTCAGGTGTGGTTGTTGTTACTATTTTGAAAGAAAGAGATTTCAAATAAATTATTCGATATTTTATGGTGAAATTTAATACGTAAAATCTTAACAATTTATTTTGATATTTTCTTGCCAAGAACTGAGTTAATTGAAAAAATTTGGTTTATTGAACAAATTCAAATTTTAGAACTGGTAAATTACAAAATTAGTCTCAAATTATAATTTTATAAATTCAAAAGGAATTTTTATTATTTCTATTCTCGAAAATAATAATTTCCTTGATACTTTTAATTGAAACAAAATAGATGATATATCTTTAACTGTGAACAAAAATTTCATATAAAGTACCTGGTGTTGTAGTAGTTTCAGCAGTTGTGGTTGTTTCAGGTGTCGTAGTAGTTTCAGGTGTGGTTGTTGTTACTATTATGAAAGAAAGAGATTTCAAATAAATTATTCGAAATTTTAAGGTGAAATTTAATAGGTAAAATCTACGTAATAACAATTTTTTTTGATATTTTCTTGCCAAGAACTGAGTTAATTGAAAAAATTTGGTTTATTGAACAAATTCAAATTTTAGAACTGGTAAATTACAAAATTAGTCTCAAATTATAATTTTATAAATTCAAAAGGAATTTTTATTATTTCTATTCTCGAAAATAATAATTTCCTTGATACTTTTAATTGAAACAAAATAGATGATATATCTTTAACTGTGAACAAAAATTTCATATAAAGTACCTGGTGTTGTAGTAGTTTCAGCAGTTGTGGTTGTTTCAGGTGTCGTAGTAGTTTCAGGTGTGGTTGTTGTTACTATTTTGAAAGAAAGAGATTTCAAATAAATTATTCGATATTTTATGGTGAAATTTAATACGTAAAATCTTCGTAATAACAATTTTTTTTGATATTTTCTTGCCAAGAACTCAGTTAATAGAAAATAATTGGTTTATTGAACAAATTCAAATTTTAGAACTTGTAAATTGCAATATTGGTCCTAAATTATAATTTTATAAATTGAAAAGGAATTTTTATTATTTCTATTCTCAAAATTAATAATTTCCTTGAAACTTTTAATTGAAACAAAAAAGATGATAAATCTCTAAATTTTGAACAAAAATTTCACATAAAGTACCTGGTGTTGTAGTAGTTTCTGCAGTTGTGGTTGTTTCTGGTGTCGTCGTAGTTTCAGGTGTGGTTGTTGTTACTATTTTGAAAGAAAGAGATTTCAAATAAATTATTCAATATTTTAAGGTGAAATTTAATAGGTAAAATCTTCGTAATAACAATTTTTTTTGATATTTTCTTGCCAAGAACTCAGTTAATAGAAAATAATTGGTTTATTGAACAAATTCAAATTTTCGAACTTGTAAATTACAATATTGGTCTTAAATTATAATTTTATAAACCAAAAAGGTATTTTTATTATTTCTATACTCGAAAATAATAATTTCCTTGATACTTTTAATTGAAACAAAAAGATGATATATCTTTAATTGTGAACAAAAATTTCATATAAAGTACCTGGTGTTGTAGTAGTTTCAGCAGTTGTGGTTGTTTCTGGTGTCGTCGTAGTTTCAGGTGTGGTTGTTGTTACTATTTTGAAAGAAAGAGATTTCAAATAAATTATTCGATATTTTATGGTGAAATTTAATACGTAAAATCTTCGTAATAACAATTTTTTTTGATATTTTCTTGCCAAGAACTCAGTTAATAGAAAATAATTGGTTTATTGAACAAATTCAAATTTTCGAACTTGTAAATTACAATATTGGTCTTAAATTATAATTTTATAAACTAAAAAGGTATTTTTATTATTTCTATACTCGAAAATAATAATTTCCTTTATACTTTTAATTGAAACAAAAAGATGATATATCTTTAATTGTGAACAAAAATTTCATATAAAGTACCTGGTGTTGTAGTAGTTTCAGCAGTTGTGGTTGTTTCTGGTGTCGTAGTAGTTTCAGGTGTGGTTGTTGTTACTATTTTGAAAGAAAGAGATTTCAAATAAATTTTTCGATATTTTATGGTGAAATTTCATAGGTAAAATCTTCGTAATAACAACATTTTTTGATATTTTCTTGCCAAGAACTCATTAAATAGAAAGAAATTTGGTGTGTTGAACAAATTCAAATTTTAGAACTTGTAAATTACAATATTGGTCCTAAATTATAATTTTATAAATTTAAAATATTAATTTCCTTGATATTTTTAATTGAAACAAAAAAGATGCTAAATCTCTAAATTTTGAACAAAAATTTCATATAAAGACCTGGTGTTGTAGTAGTTTCAGCAGTTGTGGTTGTTTCAGGTGTCGTAGTAGTTTCAGGTGTGGTTGTTGTTACTATTTTGAAAGAAAGAGATTTCAAATAAATTATTCGATATTTTATGGTGAAATTTAATAGGTAAAATCTTAACAATTTATTTTGATATTTTCTTGCCAAGAACTGAGTTAATTGAAAAAATTTGGTTTATTGAACAAATTCAATTTTTAGAACTGGTAAATTACAAAATTAGTCTCAAATTATAATTTTATAAATTCAAAAGGAATTTTTATTATTTCTATTCTCGAAAATAATAATTTCCTTGATACTTTTAATTGAAACAAAATAGATGATATATCTTTAACTGTGAACAAAAATTTCATATAAAGTACCTGGTGTTGTAGTAGTTTCAGCAGTTGTGGTTGTTTCAGGTGTCGTAGTAGTTTCAGGTGTGGTTGTTGTTACTATTTTGAAAGAAAGAGATTTCAAATAAATTATTCGATATTTTAAGGTGAAATTTAATAGGTAAAATCTTCGTAATAACAATTTTTTTTGATATTTTCTTGCCAAGAACTCAGTTAATAGAAAATAATTGGTTTATTGAACAAATTCAAATTTTCGAACTTGTAAATTACAATATTGGTCCTAAATTATAATTTTATAAACTAAAAAGGTATTTTTATTATTTCTATTCTCGAAAATAATAATTTCCTTGATACTTTTAATTGAAACAAAAAGATGATATATCTTTAATTGTGAACAAAAATTTCATATAAAGTACCTGGTGTTGTAGTAGTTTCAGCAGTTGTGGTTGTTTCTGGTGTCGTCGTAGTTTCAGGTGTGGTTGTTGTTACTATTTTGAAAGAAAGAGATTTCAAATAAATTATTCGATATTTTATGGTGAAATTTAATACGTAAAATCTTCGTAATAACAAAATTTTTTGATATTTTCTTGCCAAGAACTCAGTAAATAAAAAGAAATTTGGTGTATTGAACAAATTCAAATTTTAGAACTTGTAAATTGCAATATTGGTCCTAAATTATAATTTTATAAATTGAAAAGGAATTTTTATTATTTCTATTCTCAAAATTAATAATTTCCTTGAAACTTTTAATTGAAACAAAAAAGATGATAAATCTCTAAATTTTGAACAAAAATTTCACATAAAGTACCTGGTGTTGTAGTAGTTTCAGCAGTTGTGGTTGTTTCTGGTGTCGTCGTAGTTTCAGGTGTGGTTGTTGTTACTATTTTGAAAGAAAGAGATTTCAAATAAATTATTCGATATTTTAAGGTGAAATTTAATAGGTAAAATAATAACAATTTTTTTTGATATTTTCTTGCCAAGAACTCAGTTAATAGAAAATAATTGGTTTATTGAACAAATTCAAATTTTCGAACTTGTAAATTACAATATTGGTCCTAAATTATAATTTTATAAACTAAAAAGGTATTTTTATTATTTCTATTCTCGAAAATAATAATTTCCTTGATACTTTTAATTGAAACAAAAAGATGATATATCTTTAATTGTGAACAAAAATTTCATATAAAGTACCTGGTGTTGTAGTAGTTTCAGCAGTTGTGGTTGTTTCTGGTGTCGTCGTAGTTTCAGGTGTGGTTGTTGTTACTATTTTGAAAGAAAGAGATTTCAAATAAATTATTCGATATTTTATGGTGAAATTTAATACGTAAAATCTTCGTAATAACAATTTTTTTTGATATTTTCTTGCCAAGAACTCAGTTAATAGAAAATAATTGGTTTATTGAACAAATTCAAATTTTCGAACTTGTAAATTACAATATTGGTCTTAAATTATAATTTTATAAACCAAAAAGGTATTTTTATTATTTCTATACTCGAAAATAATAATTTCCTTGATACTTTTAATTGAAACAAAAAGATGATATATCTTTAATTGTGAACAAAAATTTCATATAAAGTACCTGGTGTTGTAGTAGTTTCAGCAGTTGTGGTTGTTTCTGGTGTCGTAGTAGTTTCAGGTGTGGTTGTTGTTACTATTTTGAAAGAAAGAGATTTCAAATAAATTTTTCGATATTTTATGGTGAAATTTCATAGGTAAAATCTTCGTAATAACAACATTTTTTGATATTTTCTTGCCAAGAACTCATTAAATAGAAAGAAATTTGGTGTGTTGAACAAATTCAAATTTTAGAACTTGTAAATTACAATATTGGTCCTAAATTATAATTTTATAAATTTAAAATATTAATTTCCTTGATATTTTTAATTGAAACAAAAAAGATGCTAAATTTCTAAATTTTGAACAAAAATTTCATATAAAGACCTGGTGTTGTAGTAGTTTCAGCAGTTGTGGTTGTTTCTGGTGTCGTAGTAGTTTCAGGTGTGGTTGTTGTTACTATTTTGAAAGAAAGAGATTTCAAATAAATTATTCGATATTTTATGGTGAAATTTAATAGGTAAAATCTTAACAATTTATTTTGATATTTTCTTGCCAAGAACTGAGTTAATTGAAAAAATTTGGTTTATTGAACAAATTCAAATTTTAGAACTGGTAAATTACAAAATTAGTCTCAAATTATAATTTTATAAATTCAAAAGGAATTTTTATTATTTCTATTCTCGAAAATAATAATTTCCTTGATACTTTTAATTGAAACAAAATAGATGATATATCTTTAACTGTGAACAAAAATTTCATATAAAGTACCTGGTGTTGTAGTAGTTTCAGCAGTTGTGGTTGTTTCAGGTGTCGTAGTAGTTTCAGGTGTGGTTGTTGTTACTATTTTGAAAGAAAGAGATTTCAAATAAATTATTCGATATTTTAAGGTGAAATTTAATAGGTAAAATCTTCGTAATAACAATTTTTTTTGATATTTTCTTGCCAAGAACTCAGTTAATAGAAAATAATTGGTTTATTGAACAAATTCAAATTTTCGAACTTGTAAATTACAATATTGGTCCTAAATTATAATTTTATAAACTAAAAAGGTATTTTTATTATTTCTATTCTCCAAAATAATAATTTCCTTGATACTTTTAATTGAAACAAAAAGATGATATATCTTTAATTGTGAACAAAAATTTCATATAAAGTACCTGGTGTTGTAGTAGTTTCAGCAGTTGTGGTTGTTTCTGGTGTCGTCGTAGTTTCAGGTGTGGTTGTTGTTACTATTTTGAAAGAAAGAGATTTCAAATAAATTATTCGATATTTTATGGTGAAATTTAATAGGTAAAATCTTCGTAATAACAAAATTTTTTGATATTTTCTTGCCAAGAACTCAGTAAATAAAAAGAAATTTGGTGTATTGAACAAATTCAAATTTTAGAACTTGTAAATTGCAATATTGGTCCTAAATTATAATTTTATAAATTGAAAAGGAATTTTTATTATTTCTATTCTCAAAATTAATAATTTCCTTGAAACTTTTAATTGAAACAAAAAAGATGATAAATCTCTAAATTTTGAACAAAAATTTCACATAAAGTACCTGGTGTTGTAGTAGTTTCTGCAGTTGTGGTTGTTTCTGGTGTCGTCGTAGTTTCAGGTGTGGTTGTTGTTACTATTTTGAAAGAAAGAGATTTCAAATAAATTATTCAATATTTTAAGGTGAAATTTAATAGGTAAAATCTTCGTAATAACAATTTTTTTTGATATTTTCTTGCCAAGAACTCAGTTAATAGAAAATAATTGGTTAATTGAACAAATTCAAATTTTCGAACTTGTAAATTACAATATTGGTCCTAAATTATAATTTTATAAACTAAAAAGGTATTTTTATTATTTCTATTCTCGAAAATAATAATTTTCTTGATACTTTTAATTGAAACAAAAAGATGATATATCTTTAATTGTGAACAAAAATTTCATATAAAGTACCTGGTGTTGTAGTAGTTTCAGCAGTTGTGGTTGTTTCTGGTGTCGTAGTAGTTTCAGGTGTGGTTGTTGTTACTATTTTGAAAGAAAGAGATTTCAAATAAATTTTTCGATATTTTATGGTGAAATTTAATAGGTAAAATCTTCGTAATAACAAAATTTTTTGATATTTTCTTGCCAAGAACTCAGTAAATAAAAAGAAATTTGGTGTATTGAACAAATTGAAAAGGAATTTTTATTATTTCTATTCTCAAAATTAATAATTTCCTTGAAACTTTTAATTGAAACAAAAAAGATGATAAATCTCTAAATTTTGAACAAAAATTTCACATAAAGTACCTGGTGTTGTAGTAGTTTCAGCAGTTGTGGTTGTTTCTGGTGTCGTAGTAGTTTCAGGTGTGGTTGTTGTTACTATTTTGAAAGAAAGAGATTTCAAATAAATTTTTCGATATTTTATGGTGAAATTTCATAGGTAAAATCTTCGTAATAACAACATTTTTTGATATTTTCTTGCCAAGAACTCAGTAAATAGAAAGAAATTTGGTGTATTGAACAAATTCAAATTTTAGAACTTGTAAATTACAATATTGGTCCTAAATTATAATTTTATAAACTAAAAAGGTATTTTTATTATTTCTATTCTCGAAAATAATAATTTCCATGATACTTTTAATTGAAACAAAAAGATGATATATCTTTAATTGTGGACAAAAATTTCATATAAAGTACCTGGTGTTGTAGTAGTTTCAGCAGTTGTGCTTGTTTCAGGTGTCGTAGTAGTTTCAGGTGTGGTTGTTGTTACTATTTTGAAAGAAAGAGATTTCAAATAAATTATTCGATATTTTATGGTGAAATTTAATACGTAAAATCTTAACAATTTATTTTGATATTTTCTTGCCAAGAACTGAGTTAATTGAAAAAATTTGGTTTATTGAACAAATTCAAATTTTAGAACTGGTAAATTACAAAATTAATCTCAAATTATAATTTTATAAATTCAAAAGGAATTTTTATTATTTCTATTCTCGAAAATAATAATTTCCTTGATACTTTTAATTGAAACAAAATAGATGATATATCTTTAACTGTGAATAAAAATTTCATATAAAGTACCTGGTGTTGTAGTAGTTTCAGCAGTTGTGGTTGTTTCAGGTGTCGTAGTAGTTTCAGGTGTGGTTGTTGTTACTATTTTGAAAGAAAGAGATTTCAAATAAATTATTCGATATTTTAAGGTGAAATTTAATAGGTAAAATCTTCGTAATACCAATTTTTTTTTGATATTTTCTTGCCAAGAACTCAGTTATTAGAAAATAATTGGTTTATTGAACAAATTCAAATTTTCGAACTTGTAAATTACAATATTGGTCCTAAATTATAATTTTATAAACTAAAAAGGTATTTTTATTATTTCTATTCTCGAAAATAATAATTTCCTTGATACTTTTAATTGAAACAAAAAGATGATATATCTTTAATTGTGAACAAAAATTTCATATAAAGTACCTGGTGTTGTAGTAGTTTCAGCAGTTGTGGTTGTTTCTGGTGTCGTCGTAGTTTCAGGTGTGGTTGTTGTTACTATTTTGAAAGAAAGAGATTTCAAATAAATTATTCGATATTTTATGGTGAAATTTAATAGGTAAAATCTTCGTAATAACAATTTTTTTTGATATTTTCTTGCCAAGAACTCAGTTAATAGAAAATAATTGGTTTATTGAACAAATTCAAATTTTCGAACTTGTAAATTACAATATTGGTCCTAAATTATAATTTTATAAACTAAAAAGGTATTTTTATTATTTCTATTCTCGAAAATAATAATTTCCTTGATACTTTTAATTGAAACAAAAAGATGATATATCTTTAATTGTGGACAAAAATTTCATATAAAGTACCTGGTGTTGTAGTAGTTTCAGCAGTTGTGGTTGTTTCAGGTGTCGTAGTAGTTTCAGGTGTGGTTGTTGTTACTATTTTGAAAGAAAGAGATTTCAAATAAATTATTCGATATTTTAAGGTGAAATTTAATAGGTAAAATCTTCGTAATAACAAATTTTTTTGATATTTTCTTGCCAAAAACTCAGTTAATAGAAAATATTTGGTTCATTGTACAAATTAAAATATTAGAACTTTTAAATTAAATATTTGTCCTTAATTATAATTTTATAAAATAAACATGAATTTTTATTATTTAGATTCTCGAAAATAATAATTTCCTTAATGCTTTTAATTGAAACAAAATAGACGCAAAATCTCTAAATTTTCAACAAAAATTTCATATAAAGTACCTGGTGTTGTAGTAGTTTCAGCAGTTGTGGTTGTTTCTGGTGTCGTAGTAGTTTCAGGTGTGGTTGTTGTTACTATTTTGAAAGAAAGAGATTTCAAATAAATTATTCGAAATTTTAAGGTGAAATTTAATAGGTACAATCTTCGTAATAACAATTTTTTTTGATATTTTCTTGCCAAGAACTCAGTTAATAGAAAATAATTGGTTTATTGAACAAATTCAAATTTTCGAACTTGTAAATTACAATATTGGTCCTAAATTATAATTTTATAAACTAAAAAGGTATTTTTATTATTTCTATTCTCGAAAATAATAATTTCCTTAATGCTTTTAATTGAAACAAAATAGACGCAAAATCTCTAAATTTTGAACAAAAATTTCATATAAAGTACCTGGTGTTGTAGTAGTTTCAGCAGTTGTGGTTGTTTCAGGTGTCGTAGTAGTTTCAGGTGTGGTTGTTGTTACTATTTTGAAAGAAAGAGATTTCAAATAAATTATTCGATATTTTAAGGTGAAATTTAATAGGTGAAATCTTCGTAATAACAAATTTTTTTGATATTTTCTTGCCAAGAACTCAGTTAATAGAAAATATTTGGATCATTGTACAAATTAAAATATTAGAACTTTTAAATTAAATATTTGTCCTTAATTATAATTTTATAAAATAAACAGGAATTTTTATTATTTAGATTCTCGAAAATAATAATTTCCTTAATGCTTTTAATTGAAACAAAATAGACGCAAAATCTCTAAATTTTGAACAAAAATTTCATATAAAGTACCTGGTGTTGTAGTAGTTTCAGCAGTTGTGGTTGTTTCTGGTGTCGTAGTAGTTTCAGGTGTGGTTGTTGTTACTATTTTGAAAGAAAGAGATTTCAAATAAATTATTCGATATTTTAAGGTGAAATTTAATAGGTGAAATCTTCGTAATAACAAATTTTTTTGATATTTTCTTGCCAAGAACTCAGTTAATAGAAAATATTTGGTTCATTGTACAAATTAAAATATTAGAACTTTTAAATTAAATATTTGTCCTTAATTATAATTTTATAAAATAAACAGGAATTTTTATTATTTAGATTCTCGAAAATAATAATTTCCTTAATGCTTTTAATTGAAACAAAATAGACGCAAAATCTCTAAATTTTGAACAAAAATTTCATATAAAGTACCTGGTGTTGTAGTAGTTTCAGCAGTTGTGGTTGTTTCAGGTGTCGTAGTAGTTTCAGGTGTGGTTGTTGTTACTATTTTGAAAGAAAGAGATTTCAAATAAATTATTCGATATTTTAAGGTGAAATTTCATAGGTGAAATCTTCGTAATAACAATTTTTTTTGATATTTTCTTGCCAAGAACTCAGTTAATAGAAAATAATTGGTTTATTGAACAAATTCAAATTTTCGAACTTGTAAATTACAATATTGGTCCTAAATTATAATTTTATAAACTAAAAAGGTATTTTTATTATTTCTATTCTCGAAAATAATAATTTCCTTAATGCTTTTAATTGAAACAAAAAGATGATATATCTTTAATTGTGAACAAAAATTTCATATAAAGTACCTGGTGTTGTAGTAGTTTCAGCAGTTGTGGTTGTTTCAGGTGTCGTAGTAGTTTCAGGTGTGGTTGTTGTTACTATTTTGAAAGAAAGAGATTTCAAATAAATTATTCGATATTTTAAGGTGAAATTTAATAGGTGAAATCTTCGTAATAACAAATTTTTTTGATATTTTCTTGCCAAGAACTCAGTTAATAGAAAATATTTGGTTCATTGTACAAATTAAAATATTAGAACTTTTAAATTAAATATTTGTCCTTAATTATAATTTTATAAAATAAACAGGAATTTTTATTATTTAGATTCTCGAAAATAATAATTTCCTTAATGCTTTTAATTGAAACAAAATAGACGCAAAATCTCTAAATTTTGAACAAAAATTTCATATAAAGTACCTGGTGTTGTAGTAGTTTCAGCAGTTGTGGTTGTTTCTGGTGTCGTAGTAGTTTCAGGTGTGGTTGTTGTTACTATTTTGAAAGAAAGAGATTTCAAATAAATTATTCGATATTTTATGGTGAAATTTAATAGGTAAAATCTTCGTAATAACAACATTTTTTGATATTTTCTTGCCAAGAACTCAGTAAATAGAAAGAAATTTGGTTTATTGAACGAATTCAAATTTTCGAACGTGTAAATTACAATATTGGTCCTAAATTATAATTTTATAAACTAAAAAGGTATTTTTATTATTTCTATTCTCGAAAATAATAATTTCCATGATACTTTTAATTGAAACAAAAAAATGATATATCTTTAATTGTGGACAAAAATTTCATATAAAGTACCTGGTGTTGTAGTAGTTTCAGCAGTTGTGGTTGTTTCAGGTGTCGTAGTAGTTTCAGGTGTGGTTGTTGTTACTATTTTGAAAGAAAGAGATTTCAAATAAATTATTCGATATTTTAAGGTGAAATTTAATAGGTAAAATCTTCGTAATGACAAATTTTTTTGATATTTTCTTGCCAAGAACTCAGTTAATAGAAAATATTTGGTTCATTGTACAAATTAAAATATTAGAACTTTTAAATTAAATATTTGTCCTTAATTATAATTTTATAAAATAAACAAGAATTTTTATTATTTAGATTCTCGAAAATAATAATTTCCTTAATGCTTTTAATTGAAACAAAATAGACGCAAAATCTCTAAATTTTGAACAAAAATTTCATATAAAGTACCTGGTGTTGTAGTAGTTTCAGCAGTTGTGGTTGTTTCTGGTGTCGTCGTAGTTTCAGGTGTGGTTGTTGTTACTATTTTGAAAGAAAGAGATTTCAAATAAATTATTCGATATTTTAAGGTGAAATTTAATAGGTAAAATCTTCGTAATAACAATTTTTTTTGATATTTTCTTGCCAAGAACTCAGTTAATAGAAAATAATTGGTTTATTGAACAAATTCAAATTTTCGAACTTGTAAATTACAATATTGGTCCTAAATTATAATTTTATAAATTGAAAAGGAATTTTTATTTTTTAAAATATTAATTTCCTTGATATTTTTAATTGAAACAAAAAAGATGCTAAATCTCTAAATTTTGAACAAAAATTTCATATAAAGACCTGCTGTTGTAGTAGTTTCAGCAGTTGTGGTTGTTTCTGGTGTCGTAGTAGTTTCAGGTGTGGTTGTTGTTACTATTTTGAAAGAAAGAGATTTCAAATAAATTATTCGATATTTTATGGTGAAATTTAATACGTAAAATCTTAACAATTTATTTTGATATTTTCTTGCCAAGAACTGAGTTAATTGAAAAAATTTGGTTTATTGAACAAATTCAAATTTTAGAACTGGTAAATTACAAAATTAGTCTCAAATTATAATTTTATAAATTCAAAAGGAATTTTTATTATTTCTATTCTCGAAAATAATAATTTCCTTGATACTTTTAATTGAAACAAAATAGATGATATATCTTTAACTGTGAACAAAAATTTCATATAAAGTACCTGGTGTTGTAGTAGTTTCAGCAGTTGTGGTTGTTTCAGGTGTCGTAGTAGTTTCAGGTGTGGTTGTTGTTACTATTATGAAAGAAAGAGATTTCAAATAAATTATTCGAAATTTTAAGGTGAAATTTAATAGGTAAAATCTACGTAATAACAATTTTTTTTGATATTTTCTTGCCAAGAACTCAGTTAATAGAAAATAATTGGTTTATTGAACAAATTCAAATTTTCGAACTTGTAAATTACAATATTGGTCCTAAATTATAATTTTATAAACTAAAAAGGTATTTTTATTATTTCTATTCTCGAAAATAATAATTTCCTTGATACTTTTAATTGAAACAAAAAGATGATATATCTTTAATTGTGAAGAAAAATTTCATATAAAGTACCTGGTGTTGTAGTAGTTTCAGCAGTTGTGGTTGTTTCAGGTGTCGTAGTAGTTTCAGGTGTGGTTGTTGTTACTATTTTGAAAGAAAGAGATTTCAAATAAATTATTCGATATTTTAAGGTGAAATTTAATAGGTAAAATCTTCGTAATAACAATTTTTTTTGATATTTTCTTGCCAAGAACTCAGTTAATAGAAAATAATTGGTTTATTGAACAAATTCAAATTTTCGAACTTGTAAATTACAATATTGGTCCTAAATTATAATTTTATAAACTAAAAAGGTATTTTTATTATTTCTATTCTCGAAAATAATAATTTCCTTGATACTTTTAATTGAAACAAAAAGATGATATATCTTTAATTGTGAACAAAAATTTCATATAAAGTACCTGGTGTTGTAGTAGTTTCAGCAGTTGTGGTTGTTTCTGGTGTCGTCGTAGTTTCAGGTGTGGTTGTTGTTACTATTTTGAAAGAAAGAGATTTCAAATAAATTATTCGATATTTTAAGGTGAAATTTAATAGGTAAAATCTTCGTAATAACAATTTTTTTTGATATTTTCTTGCCAAGAACTCAGTCAATAGAAAATAATTGGTTTATTGAACAAATTCAAATTTTCGAACTTGTAAATTACAATATTGGTCCTAAATTATAATTTTATAAACTAAAAAGGTATTTTTATTATTTCTATTCTCGAAAATAATAATTTCCTTGATACTTTTAATTGAAACAAAAAGATGATATATCTTTAATTGTGAACAAAAATTTCACATAAAGTACCTGGTGTTGTAGTAGTTTCAGCAGTTGTGGTTGTTTCTGGTGTCGTCGTAGTTTCAGGTGTGGTTGTTGTTACTATTTTGAAAGAAAGAGATTTCAAATAAATTATTCGATATTTTATGGTGAAATTTAATACGTAAAATCTTCGTAATAACAATTTTTTTTGATATTTTCTTGCCAAGAACTCAGTTAATAGAAAATAATTGGTTTATTGAACAAATTCAAATTTTCGAACTTGTAAATTACAATATTGGTCCTAAATTATAATTTTATAAACTAAAAAGGTATTTTTATTATTTCTATTCTCGAAAATAATAATTTCCTTGATACTTTTAATTGAAACAAAAAGATGATATATCTTTAATTGTGAACAAAAATTTCATATAAAGTACCTGGTGTTGTAGTAGTTTCAGCAGTTGTGGTTGTTTCTGGTGTCGTCGTAGTTTCAGGTGTGGTTGTTGTTACTATTTTGAAAGAAAGAGATTTCAAATAAATTATTCGATATTTTATGGTGAAATTTAATACGTAAAATCTTCGTAATAACAATTTTTTTTGATATTTTCTTGCCAAGAACTCAGTTAATAGAAAATAATTGGTTTATTGAACAAATTCAAATTTTCGAACTTGTAAATTACAATATTGGTCCTAAATTATAATTTTATAAACTAAAAAGGTATTTTTATTATTTCTATTCTCGAAAATAATAATTTCCTTGATACTTTTAATTGAAACAAAAAGATGATATATCTTTAATTGTGAACAAAAATTTCATATAAAGTACCTGGTGTTGTAGTAGTTTCAGCAGTTGTGGTTGTTTCTGGTGTCGTCGTAGTTTCAGGTGTGGTTGTTGTTACTATTTTGAAAGAAAGAGATTTCAAATAAATTATTCGATATTTTATGGTGAAATTTAATACGTAAAATCTTCGTAATAACAATTTTTTTTGATATTTTCTTGCCAAGAACTCAGTTAATAGAAAATAATTGGTTTATTGAACAAATTCAAATTTTCGAACTTGTAAATTACAATATTGGTCCTAAATTATAATTTTATAAACTAAAAAGGTATTTTTATTATTTCTATTCTCGAAAATAATAATTTCCTTGATACTTTTAATTGAAACAAAAAGATGATATATCTTTAATTGTGAACAAAAATTTCATATAAAGTACCTGGTGTTGTAGTAGTTTCAGCAGTTGTGGTTGTTTCTGGTGTCGTAGTAGTTTCAGGTGTGGTTGTTGTTACTATTTTGAAAGAAAGAGATTTCAAATAAATTTTTCGATATTTTATGATGAAATTTCATAGGTAAAATCTTCGTAATAACAACATTTTTTGATATTTTCTTGCCAAGAACTCAGTAAATAGAAAGAAATTTGGTGTGTTGAACAAATTCAAATTTTAGAACTAGTAAATTACAATATTGGTCCTAAATTATAATTTTATAAATTTAAAAAATTAATTTCCTTGATATTTTTAATTGAAACAAAAAAGATGCTAAATCTCTAAATTTTGAACAAAACTTTCATATAAAGACCTGGTGTTGTAGTAGTTTCAGCAGTTGTGGTTGTTTCTGGTGTCGTAGTAGTTTCAGGTGTGGTTGTTGTTACTATTTTGAAAGAAAGAGATTTCAAATAAATTATTCGATATTTTATGGTGAAATTTAATAGGTAAAATCTTAACAATTTATTTTGATATTTTCTTGCCAAGAACTGAGTTAATTGAAAAAATTTGGTTTATTGAACAAATTCAAATTTTAGAACTGGTAAATTACAAAATTAGTCTCAAATTATAATTTTATAAATTCAAAAGGAATTTTTATTATTTCTATTCTCGAAAATAATAATTTCCTTGATACTTTTAATTGAAACAAAATATATGATATATCTTTAACTGTGAACAAAAATTTCATATAAAGTACCTGGTGTTGTAGTAGTTTCAGCAGTTGTGGTTGTTTCAGGTGTCGTAGTAGTTTCAGGTGTGGTTGTTGTTACTATTTTGAAAGAAAGAGATTTCAAATAAATTATTCGATATTTTAAGGTGAAATTTAATAGGTAAAATTTTCGTAATAACAATTTTTTTTGATATTTTCTTGCCAAGAACTCAGTTAATAGAAAATAATTAGTTTATTGAACAAATTCAAATTTTCGAACTTGTAAATTACAATATTGGTCCTAAATTATAATTTTATAAACTAAAAAGGTATTTTTATTATTTCTATTCTCCAAAATAAAAATTTGCTTGATACTTTTAATTGAAACAAAAAGATGATATATCTTTAATTGTGAACAAAAATTTCATATAAAGTACCTGGTGTTGTAGTAGTTTCAGCAGTTGTGGTTGTTTCTGGTGTCGTCGTAGTTTCAGGTGTGGTTGTTGTTACTATTTTGAAAGAAAGAGATTTCAAATAAATTATTCGATATTTTATGGTGAAATTTAATATGTAAAATCTTCGTAATAACAAAATTTTTTGATATTTTCTTGCCAAGAACTCAGTAAATAAAAAGAAATTTGGTGTATTGAACAAATTCAAATTTTAGAACTTGTAAATTGCAATATTGGTCCTAAATTATAATTTTATAAATTGAAAAGGAATTTTTATTATTTCTATTCTCAAAATTATTAATTTCCTTGAAACTTTTAATTGAAACAAAAAAGATGATAAATCTCTAAATTTTGAACAAAAATTTCACATAAAGTACCTGGTGTTGTAGTAGTTTCAGCAGTTGTGGTTGTTTCTGGTGTCGTCGTAGTTTCAGGTGTGGTTGTTGTTACTATTTTGAAAGAAAGAGATTTCAAATAAATTATTCAATATTTTAAGGTGAAATTTAATAGGTAAAATCTTCGTAATAACAATTTTTTTTGATATTTTCTTGCCAAGAACTCAGTTAATAGAAAATAATTGGTTAATTGAACAAATTCAAATTTTCGAACTTGTAAATTACAATATTGGTCCTAAATTATAAATTTATAAACTAAAAAGGTATTTTTATTATTTCTATTCTCGAAAATAATAATTTCCTTCATACTTTTAATTGAAACAAAAAGATGATATATCTTTAATTGTGAACAAAAATTTCATATAAAGTACCTGGTGTTGTAGTAGTTTCAGCAGTTGTGGTTGTTTCTGGTGTCGTAGTAGTTTCAGGTGTGGTTGTTGTTACTATTTTGAAAGAAAGAGATTTCAAATAAATTTTTCGATATTTTATGGTGAAATTTAATTGGTAAAATCTTCGTAATAACAAAATTTTTTGATATTTTCTTGCCAAGAACTCAGTAAATAAAAAGAAATTTGGTGTATTGAACAAATTCAAATTTTAGAACTTGTAAATTACAATATTGGTCCTAAATTATAATTTTATAAATTGAAAAGGAATTTTTATTATTTCTATTCTCAAAATTAATAATTTCCTTGAAACTTTTAATTGAAACAAAATAGATGATAAATCTCTAAATTTTGAACAAAAATTTCACATAAAGTACCTGGTGTTGTAGTAGTTTCAGCAGTTGTGGTTGTTTCTGGTGTCGTAGTAGTTTCAGGTGTGGTTGTTGTTACTATTTTGAAAGAAAGAGATTTCAAATAAATTTTTCGATATTTTATGGTGAAATTTCATAGGTAAAATCTTCGTAATAACAACATTTTTTGATATTTTCTTGCCAAGAACTCAGTAAATAGAAAGAAATTTGGTGTATTGAACAAATTCAAATTTTAGAACTTGTAAATTACAATATTAGTCCTAAATTATAATTTTATAAATTGAAAAGGAATTTTTATTATTTCTATTCTCGAAAATAATAATTTCCTTGATACTTTTAATCGAAACAAAATAGATGATATATCTTTAACTGTGAATAAAAATTTCATATAAAGTACCTGGTGTTGTAGTAGTTTCAGCAGTTGTGGTTGTTTCTGGTGTCGTAGTAGTTTCAGGTGTGGTTGTTGTTACTATTTTGAAAGAAAGAGATTTCAAATAAATTATTCGATATTTTAAATTGAAATTTAATAGGTAAAATCTTCGTAATAACAATTTTTTTTGATATTTTCTTGCCAAGAACTCAGTTAATAGAAAATAATTGGTTTATTGAACAAATTCAAATTTTCGAACTTGTAAATTACAATATTGGTCCTAAATTATAATTTAATAAACTAAAAAGGTATTTTTATTATTTCTATTCTCGAAAATAATAATTTCCTTGATACTTTTAATTGAAACAAAAAGATGATATATCTTTAATTGTGAACAAAAATGTCATATAAAGTACCTGGTGTTGTAGTAGTTTCAGCAGTTGTGGTTGTTTCTGGTGTCGTCGTAGTTTCAGGTGTGGTTGTTGTTACTATTTTGAAAGAAAGAGATTTCAAATAAATTATTCGATATTTTATGGTGAAATTTAATAGGTAAAATCTTCGTAATAACAATTTTTTTTGATATTTTCTTGCCAAGAACTCAGTTAATAGAAAATAATTGGTTTATTGAACAAATTCAAATTTTCGATTTTGTAAATTACAATATTGGTCCTAAATTATAATTTTATAAACTAAAAAGGTATTTTTATTATTTCTATTCTCGAAAATAATAATTTCCATGATACTTTTAATTGAAACAAAAAGATGATATATCTTTAATTGTGGACAAAAATTTCATATAAAGTACCTGGTGTTGTAGTAGTTTCAGCAGTTGTGGTTGTTTCAGGTGTCGTAGTAGTTTCAGGTGTGGTTGTTGTTACTATTTTGAAAGAAAGAGATTTCAAATAAATTATTCGATATTTTAAGGTGAAATTTAATAGGTAAAATCTTCGTAATAACAAATTTTTTTGATATTTTCTTGCCAAAAACTCAGTTAATAGAAAATATTTGGTTCATTGTACAAATTAAAATATTAGAACTTTTAAATTAAATATTTGTCCTTAATTATAATTTTATAAAATAAACAGGAATTTTTATTATTTAGATTCTCGAAAATAATAATTTCCTTAATGCTTTTAATTGAAACAAAATAGACGCAAAATCTCTAAATTTTGAACAAAAATTTCATATAAAGTACCTGGTGTTGTAGTAGTTTCAGCAGTTGTGGTTGTTTCTGGTGTCGTAGTAGTTTCAGGTGTGGTTGTTGTTACTATTTTGAAAGAAAGAGATTTCAAATAAATTATTCGAAATTTTAAGGTGAAATTTAATAGGTAAAATCTTCGTAATAAGAATTTATTTTGATATTTTCTTACCAAGAACTCAGTTAATAGAAAAAATTTAGTTTATTGAACAATTTAAAATTTTATAACTGGTAAATTACAATATTGGTCCTAAATTATAATTTTATAAACTAAAAAGGTATTTTTATTATTTCTATTCTCGAAAATAATAATTTGCTTGATACTTTTAATTGAAACAAAAAGATGACATATCTTTAATTGTGAACAAAAATTTCATATAAAGTACCTGGTGTTGTAGTAGTTTCAGCAGTTGTGGTTGTTTCTGGTGTCGTCGTAGTTTCAGGTGTGGTTGTTGTTACTATTTTGAAAGAAAGAGATTTCAAATAAATTATTCGATATTTTATGGTGAAATTTAATAGGTAAAATCTTCGTAATAACAAATTTTTTTGATATTTTCTTGCCAAGAACTCAGTTAATAGAAAATAATTGGTTTATTGAACAAATTCAAATTTTCGAACTTGTAAATTACAATATTGGTCCTAAATTATAATTTTATAAACTAAAAAGGTATTTTTATTATTTCTATTCTCGAAAATAATAATTTCCTTAATGCTTTTAATTGAAACAAAATAGACGCAAAATCTCTAAATTTTGAACAAAAATTTCATATAAAGTACCTGGTGTTGTAGTAGTTTCAGCAGTTGTGGTTGTTTCTGGTGTCGTAGTAGTTTCAGGTGTGGTTGTTGTTACTATTTTGAAAGAAAGAGATTTCAAATAAATTATTCGATATTTTAAATTGAAATTTAATAGGTAAAATCTTCGTAATAACAATATTTTTTGATATTTTCTTGCCAAGAACTCAGTTAATAGAAAATAATTGGTTTATTGAACAAATTCAAATTTTCGAACTTGTAAATTACAATATTGGTCCTAAATTATAATTTTATAAACTAAAAAGGTATTTTTATTATTTCTATTCTCGAAAATAATAATTTCCTTGATACTTTTAATTGAAACAAAAAGATGATATATCTTTAATTGTGAACAAAAATTTCATATAAAGTACCTGGTGTTGTAGTAGTTTCAGCAGTTGTGGTTGTTTCTGGTGTCGTCGTAGTTTCAGGTGTGGTTGTTGTTACTATTTTGAAAGAAAGAGATTTCAAATAAATTATTCGATATTTTATGGTGAAATTTAATTGGTAAAATCTTCGTAATAACAATTTTTTTTGATATTTTCTTGCCAAGAACTCAGTTAATAGAAAATAATTGGTTTATTGAACAAATTCAAATTTTCGAACTTGTAAATTACAATATTGGTCCTAAATTATAATTTTATAAACTAAAAAGGTATTTTTATTATTTCTATTCTCGAAAATAATAATTTCCATGATACTTTTAATTGAAACAAAAAGATGATATATCTTTAATTGTGGACAAAAATTTCATATAAAGTACCTGGTGTTGTAGTAGTTTCAGCAGTTGTGGTTGTTTCAGGTGTCGTAGTAGTTTCAGGTGTGGTTGTTGTTACTATTTTGAAAGAAAGAGATTTCAAATAAATTATTCGATATTTTAAGGTGAAATTTAATAGGTAAAATCTTCGTAATAACAAATTTTTTTGATATTTTCTTGCCAAGAACTCAGTTAATAGAAAATAATTGGTTTATTGAACAAATTCAAATTTTCGAACTTGTAAATTACAATATTGGTCCTAAATTATAATTTTATAAACTAAAAAGGTATTTTTATTATTTCTATTCTCGAAAATAATAATTTCCTTAATGCTTTTAATTGAAACAAAATACACGCAAAATCTCTAAATTTTGAACAAAAATTTCATATAAAGTACCTGGTGTTGTAGTAGTTTCAGCAGTTGTGGTTGTTTCTGGTGTCGTAGTAGTTTCAGGTGTGGTTGTTGTTACTATTTTGAAAGAAAGAGATTTCAAATAAATTATTCGAAATTTTAAGGTGAAATTTAATAGGTAAAATCTTCGTAATAAGAATTTATTTTGATATTTTCTTACCAAGAACTCAGTTAATAGAAAAAATTTAGTTTATTGAACAATTTAAAATTTTATAACTGGTAAATTACAATATTGGTCCTAAATTATAATTTTATAAACTAAAAAGGTATTTTTATTATTTCTATTCTCGAAAATAATAATTTCCTTGATACTTTTAATTGAAACAAAAAGATGACATATCTTTAATTGTGAACAAAAATTTCATATAAAGTACCTGGTGTTGTAGTAGTTTCAGCAGTTGTGGTTGTTTCTGGTGTCGTCGTAGTTTCAGGTGTGGTTGTTGTTACTATTTTGAAAGAAAGAGATTTCAAATAAATTATTCGATATTTTAAGGTGAAATTTAATAGGTAAAATCTTCGTAATAACAAATTTTTTTGATATTTTCTTGCCAAAAACTCAGTTAATAGAAAATATTTGGTTCATTGTACAAATTAAAATATTAGAACTTTTAAATTAAATATTTGTCCTTAATTATAATTTTATAAAATAAACAGGAATTTTTATTATTTAGATTCTCGAAAATAATAATTTCCTTAATGCTTTTAATTGAAACAAAATAGACGCAAAATCTCTAAATTTTGAACAAAAATTTCATATAAAGTACCTGGTGTTGTAGTAGTTTCAGCAGTTGTGGTTGTTTCTGGTGTCGTAGTAGTTTCAGGTGTGGTTGTTGTTACTATTTTGAAAGAAAGAGATTTCAAATAAATTATTCGAAATTTTAAGGTGAAATTTAATAGGTAAAATCTTCGTAATAAGAATTTATTTTGATATTTTCTTACCAAGAACTCAGTTAATAGAAAAAATTTAGTTTATTGAACAATTTAAAATTTTATAACTGGTAAATTACAATATTGGTCCTAAATTATAATTTTATAAACTAAAAAGGTATTTTTATTATTTCTATTCTCGAAAATAATAATTTCCTTGATACTTTTAATTGAAACAAAAAGATGACATATCTTTAATTGTGAACAAAAATTTCATATAAAGTACCTGGTGTTGTAGTAGTTTCAGCAGTTGTGGTTGTTTCTGGTGTCGTCGTAGTTTCAGGTGTGGTTGTTGTTACTATTTTGAAAGAAAGAGATTTCAAATAAATTATTCGATATTTTATGGTGAAATTTAATAGGTAAAATCTTCGTAATAACAAATTTTTTTGATATTTTCTTGCCAAGAACTCAGTTAATAGAAAATAATTGGTTTATTGAACAAATTCAAATTTTCGAACTTGTAAATTACAATATTGGTCCTAAATTATAATTTTATAAACTAAAAAGGTATTTTTATTATTTCTATTCTCGAAAATAATAATTTCCTTAATGCTTTTAATTGAAACAAAATAGACGCAAAATCTCTAAATTTTGAACAAAAATTTCATATAAAGTACCTGGTGTTGTAGTAGTTTCAGCAGTTGTGGTTGTTTCTGGTGTCGTAGTAGTTTCAGGTGTGGTTGTTGTTACTATTTTGAAAGAAAGAGATTTCAAATAAATTATTCGATATTTTATGGTGAAATTTAATATGTAAAATCTTCGTAATAACAAATTTTTTTGATATTTTCTTGCCAAGAACTCAGTTAATAGAAAATAATTGGTTTATTGAACAAATTCAAATTTTCGAACTTGTAAATTACAATATTGGTCCTAAATTATAATTTTATAAACTAAAAAGGTATTTTTATTATTTCTATTCTCGAAAATAATAATTTCCTTAATGCTTTTAATTGAAACAAAATAGACGCAAAATCTCTAAATTTTGAACAAAAATTTCATATAAAGTACCTGGTGTTGTAGTAGTTTCAGCAGTTGTGGTTGTTTCTGGTGTCGTAGTAGTTTCAGGTGTGGTTGTTGTTACTATTTTGAAAGAAAGAGATTTCAAATAAATTATTCGATATTTTAAATTGAAATTTAATAGGTAAAATCTTCGTAATAACAATATTTTTTGATATTTTCTTGCCAAGAACTCAGTTAATAGAAAATAATTGGTTTATTGAACAAATTCAAATTTTCGAACTTGTAAATTACAATATTGGTCCTAAATTATAATTTTATAAACTAAAAAGGTATTTTTATTATTTCTATTCTCGAAAATAATAATTTCCTTGATACTTTTAATTGAAACAAAAAGATGATATATCTTTAATTGTGAACAAAAATTTCATATAAAGTACCTGGTGTTGTAGTAGTTTCAGCAGTTGTGGTTGTTTCTGGTGTCGTCGTAGTTTCAGGTGTGGTTGTTGTTACTATTTTGAAAGAAAGAGATTTCAAATAAATTATTCGATATTTTATGGTGAAATTTAATTGGTAAAATCTTCGTAATAACAATTTTTTTTGATATTTTCTTGCCAAGAACTCAGTTAATAGAAAATAATTGGTTTATTGAACAAATTCAAATTTTCGAACTTGTAAATTACAATATTGGTCCTAAATTATAATTTTATAAACTAAAAAGGTATTTTTATTATTTCTATTCTCGAAAATAATAATTTCCATGATACTTTTAATTGAAACAAAAAGATGATATATCTTTAATTGTGGACAAAAATTTCATATAAAGTACCTGGTGTTGTAGTAGTTTCAGCAGTTGTGGTTGTTTCAGGTGTCGTAGTAGTTTCAGGTGTGGTTGTTGTTACTATTTTGAAAGAAAGAGATTTCAAATAAATTATTCGATATTTTAAGGTGAAATTTAATAGGTAAAATCTTCGTAATAACAAATTTTTTTGATATTTTCTTGCCAAGAACTCAGTTAATAGAAAATAATTGGTTTATTGAACAAATTCAAATTTTCGAACTTGTAAATTACAATATTGGTCCTAAATTATAATTTTATAAACTAAAAAGGTATTTTTATTATTTCTATTCTCGAAAATAATAATTTCCTTAATGCTTTTAATTGAAACAAAATAGACGCAAAATCTCTAAATTTTGAACAAAAATTTCATATAAAGTACCTGGTGTTGTAGTAGTTTCAGCAGTTGTGGTTGTTTCTGGTGTCGTAGTAGTTTCAGGTGTGGTTGTTGTTACTATTTTGAAAGAAAGAGATTTCAAATAAATTATTCGAAATTTTAAGGTGAAATTTAATAGGTAAAATCTTCGTAATAAGAATTTATTTTGATATTTTCTTACCAAGAACTCAGTTAATAGAAAAAATTTAGTTTATTGAACAATTTAAAATTTTATAACTGGTAAATTACAATATTGGTCCTAAATTATAATTTTATAAACTAAAAAGGTATTTTTATTATTTCTATTCTCGAAAATAATAATTTCCTTGATACTTTTAATTGAAACAAAAAGATGACTATCTTTAATTGTGAACAAAAATTTCATATAAAGTACCTGGTGTTGTAGTAGTTTCAGCAGTTGTGGTTGTTTCTGGTGTCGTCGTAGTTTCAGGTGTGGTTGTTGTTACTATTTTGAAAGAAAGAGATTTCAAATAAATTATTCGATATTTTATGGTGAAATTTAATAGGTAAAATCTTCGTAATAACAAATTTTTTTGATATTTTCTTGCCAAAAACTCAGTTAATAGAAAATATTTGGTTCATTGTACAAATTAAAATATTAGAACTTTTAAATTAAATATTTGTCCTTAATTATAATTTTATAAAATAAACAGGAATTTTTATTATTTAGATTCTCGAAAATAATAATTTCCTTAATGCTTTTAATTGAAACAAAATAGACGCAAAATCTCTAAATTTTGAACAAAAATTTCATATAAAGTACCTGGTGTTGTAGTAGTTTCAGCAGTTGTGGTTGTTTCTGGTGTCGTAGTAGTTTCAGGTGTGGTTGTTGTTACTATTTTGAAAGAAAGAGATTTCAAATAAATTATTCGATATTTTAAGGTGAAATTTAATAGGTAAAATCTTCGTAATAACAAATTTTTTTGATATTTTCTTGCCAAAAACTCAGTTAATAGAAAATATTTGGTTCATTGTACAAATTAAAATATTAGAACTTTTAAATTAAATATTTGTCCTTAATTATAATTTTATAAAATAAACAGGAATTTTTATTATTTAGATTCTCGAAAATAATAATTTCCTTAATGCTTTTAATTGAAACAAAATAGACGCAAAATCTCTAAATTTTGAACAAAAATTTCATATAAAGTACCTGGTGTTGTAGTAGTTTCAGCAGTTGTGGTTGTTTCTGGTGTCGTAGTAGTTTCAGGTGTGGTTGTTGTTACTATTTTGAAAGAAAGAGATTTCAAATAAATTATTCGAAATTTTAAGGTGAAATTTAATAGGTAAAATCTTCGTAATAAGAATTTATTTTGATATTTTCTTACCAAGAACTCAGTTAATAGAAAAAATTTAGTTTATTGAACAATTTAAAATTTTATAACTGGTAAATTACAATATTGGTCCTAAATTATAATTTTATAAACTAAAAAGGTATTTTTATTATTTCTATTCTCGAAAATAATAATTTCCTTGATACTTTTAATTGAAACAAAAAGATGACATATCTTTAATTGTGAACAAAAATTTCATATAAAGTACCTGGTGTTGTAGTAGTTTCAGCAGTTGTGGTTGTTTCTGGTGTCGTCGTAGTTTCAGGTGTGGTTGTTGTTACTATTTTGAAAGAAAGAGATTTCAAATAAATTATTCGATATTTTATGGTGAAATTTAATAGGTAAAATCTTCGTAATAACAAATTTTTTTGATATTTTCTTGCCAAGAACTCAGTTAATAGAAAATAATTGGTTTATTGAACAAATTCAAATTTTCGAACTTGTAAATTACAATATTGGTCCTAAATTATAATTTTATAAACTAAAAAGGTATTTTTATTATTTCTATTCTCGAAAATAATAATTTCCTTAATGCTTTTAATTGAAACAAAATAGACGCAAAATCTCTAAATTTTGAACAAAAATTTCATATAAAGTACCTGGTGTTGTAGTAGTTTCAGCAGTTGTGGTTGTTTCTGGTGTCGTAGTAGTTTCTGGTGTGGTTGTTGTTACTATTTTGAAAGAAAGAGATTTCAAATAAATTATTCGATATTTTAAATTGAAATTTAATAGGTAAAATCTTCGTAATAACAATTTTTTTTGATATTTTCTTGCCAAGAACTCAGTTAATAGAAAATAATTGGTTTATTGAACAAATTCAAATTTTCGAACTTGTAAATTACAATATTGGTCCTAAATTATAATTTAATAAACTAAAAAGGTATTTTTATTATTTCTATTCTCGAAAATAATAATTTCCTTGATACTTTTAATTGAAACAAAAAGATGATATATCTTTAATTGTGAACAAAAATTTCATATAAAGTACCTGGTGTTGTAGTAGTTTCAGCAGTTGTGGTTGTTTCTGGTGTCGTCGTAGTTTCAGGTGTGGTTGTTGTTACTATTTTGAAAGAAAGAGATTTAAAATAAATTATTCGATATTTTATGGTGAAATTTAATAGGTAAAATCTTCGTAATAACAATTTTTTTTGATATTTTCTTGCCAAGAACTCAGTTAATAGAAAATAATTGGTTTATTGAACAAATTCAAATTTTCGAACTTGTAAATTACAATATTGGTCCTAAATTATAATTTTATAAACTAAAAAGGTATTTTTATTATTTCTATTCTCGAAAATAATAATTTCCATGATACTTTTAATTGAAACAAAAAGATGATATATCTTTAATTGTGGACAAAAATTTCATATAAAGTACCTGGTGTTGTAGTAGTTTCAGCAGTTGTGGTTGTTTCAGGTGTCGTAGTAGTTTCAGGTGTGGTTGTTGTTACTATTTTGAAAGAAAGAGATTTCAAATAAATTATTCCATATTTTAAGGTGAAATTTAATAGGTAAAATCTTCGTAATAACAAATTTTTTTGATATTTTCTTGCCAAAAACTCAGTTAATAGAAAATATTTGGTTCATTGTACAAATTAAAATATTAGAACTTTTAAATTAAATATTTGTCCTTAATTATAATTTTATAAAATAAACAGGAATTTTTATTATTTAGATTCTCGAAAATAATAATTTCCTTAATGCTTTTAATTGAAACAAAATAGACGCAAAATCTCTAAATTTTGAACAAAAATTTCATATAAAGTACCTGGTGTTGTAGTAGTTTCAGCAGTTGTGGTTGTTTCTGGTGTCGTAGTAGTTTCAGGTGTGGTTGTTGTTACTATTTTGAAAGAAAGAGATTTCAAATAAATTATTCGAAATTTTAAGGTGAAATTTAATAGGTAAAATCTTCGTAATAAGAATTTATTTTGATATTTTCTTACCAAGAACTCAGTTAATAGAAAATAATTGGTTTATTGAACAAATTCAAATTTTCGAACTTGTAAATTACAATATTGGTCCTAAATTATAATTTTATAAACTAAAAAGGTATTTTTATTATTTCTATTCTCGAAAATAATAATTTCCATGATACTTTTAATTGAAACAAAAAGATGATATATCTTTAATTGTGGACAAAAATTTCATATAAAGTACCTGGTGTTGTAGTAGTTTCAGCAGTTGTGGTTGTTTCAGGTGTCGTAGTAGTTTCAGGTGTGGTTGTTGTTACTATTTTGAAAGAAAGAGATTTCAAATAAATTATTCGATATTTTAAGGTGAAATTTAATAGGTGAAATCTTCGTAATAACAAATTTTTTTGATATTTTCTTGCCAAGAACTCAGTTAATAGAAAATATTTGGTTCATTGTACAAATTAAAATATTAGAACTTTTAAATTAAAAATTTGTCCTTAATTATAATTTTATAAAATAAACAGGAATTTTTATTATTTAGATTCTCGAAAATAATAATTTCCTTAATGCTTTTAATTGAAACAAAATAGACGCAAAATCTCTAAATTTTGAACAAAAATTTCATATAAAGTACCTGGTGTTGTAGTAGTTTCAGCAGTTGTGGTTGTTTCAGGTGTCGTAGTAGTTTCAGGTGTGGTTGTTGTTACTATTTTGAAAGAAAGAGATTTCAAATAAATTATTCGATATTTTAAGGTGAAATTTAATAGGTAAAATCTTCGTAATGACAAATTTTTTTGATATTTTCTTGCCAAGAACTCAGTTAATAGAAAATATTTGGTTCATTGTACAAATTAAAATATTAGAACTTTTAAATTAAATATTTGTCCTTAATTATAATTTTATAAAATAAACAGGAATTTTTATTATTTAGATTCTCGAAAATAATAATTTCCTTAATGCTTTTAATTGAAACAAAATAGACGCAAAATCTCTAAATTTTGAACAAAAATTTCATATAAAGTACCTGGTGTTGTAGTAGTTTCAGCAGTTGTGGTTGTTTCAGGTGTCGTAGTAGTTTCAGGTGTGGTTGTTGTTACTATTTTGAAAGAAAGAGATTTCAAATAAATTATTCGATATTTTAAGGTGAAATTTAATAGGTGAAATCTTCGTAATAACAAATTTTTTTGATATTTTCTTGCCAAGAACTCAGTTAATAGAAAATATTTGGTTCATTGTACAAATTCAAATTTTCGAACTTGTAAATTACAATATTGGTCCTAAATTATAATTTTATAAATTGAAAAGGAATTTTTATTATTTCTATTGTCAAAATTAATAATTTCCTAGAAACTTTTAATTGAAACAAAAAAGATGATAAATCTCTAAATTTTGAACAAAATTTTCACATAAAGTACCTGGTGTTTTAGTAGTTTCAGCAGTTGTGGTTGTTTCAGGTGTCGTCGTAGTTTCAGGTGTGGTTGTTGTTACTATTTTGAAAGAAAGAGATTTCAAATAAATTATTCGATATTTTATGGTGAAATTTAATACGTAAAATCTTCGTAATAACAATTTTTTTTGATATTTTCTTGCCAAGAACTCAGTTAATAGAAAATAATTGGTTAATTGAACAAATTCAAATTTTCGAACTTGTAAATTACAATATTGGTCCTAAATTATAAATTTATAAACTAAAAAGGTATTTTTATTATTTCTATTCTCGAAAATAATAATTTCCTTCATACTTTTAATTGAAACAAAAAGATGATATATCTTTAATTGTGAACAAAAATTTCATATAAAGTACCTGGTGTTGTAGTAGTTTCAGCAGTTGTGGTTGTTTCTGGTGTCGTAGTAGTTTCAGGTGTGGTTGTTGTTACTATTTTTAAAGAAAGAGATTTCAAATAAATTTTTCGATATTTTAAGGTGAAATTCAATAGGTAAAATCTTCGTAATAACAAAATTTTTTGATATTTTCTTGCCAAGAACTCAGTAAATAAAAAGAAATTTGGTGTATTGAACAAATTCAAATTTTAGAACTTGTAAATTACAATATTGGTCCTAAATTATAATTTTATAAATTGAAAAGGAATTTTTATTATTTCTATTCTCAAAATTAATAATTTCCTTGAAACTTTTAATTGAAACAAAAAAGATGATAAATCTCTAAATTTTGAACAAAAATTTCACATAAAGTACCTGGTGTTGTAGTAGTTTCAGCAGTTGTGGTTGTTTCTGGTGTCGTAGTAGTTTCAGGTGTGGTTGTTGTTACTATTTTGAAAGAAAGAGATTTCAAATAAATTTTTCGATATTTTATGGTGAAATTTCATAGGTAAAATCTTCGTAATAACAACATTTTTTGATATTTTCTTGCCAAGAACTCAGTAAATAGAAAGAAATTTGGTGTATTGAACAAATTCAAATTTTAGAACTTGTAAATTACAATATTAGTCCTAAATTATAATTTTATAAATTGAAAAGGAATTTTTATTATTTCTATTCTCGAAAATAATAATTTCCTTGATACTTTTAATTGAAACAAAATAGATGATATATCTTTAACTGTGAATAAAAATTTCATATAAAGTACCTGGTGTTGTAGTAGTTTCAGCAGTTGTGGTTGTTTCTGGTGTCGTAGTAGTTTCAGGTGTGGTTGTTGTTACTATTTTGAAAGAAAGAGATTTCAAATAAATTATTCGATATTTTAAATTGAAATTTAATAGGTAAAATCTTCGTAATAACAATTTTTTTTGATATTTTCTTGCCAAGAACTCAGTTAATAGAAAATAATTGGTTTATTGAACAAATTCAAATTTTCGAACTTGTAAATTACAATATTGGTCCTAAATTATAATTTAATAAACTAAAAAGGTATTTTTATTATTTCTATTCTCGAAAATAATAATTTCCTTGATACTTTTAATTGAAACAAAAAGATGATATATCTTTAATTGTGAACAAAAATTTCATATAAAGTACCTGGTGTTGTAGTAGTTTCAGCAGTTGTGGTTGTTTCTGGTGTCGTCGTAGTTTCAGGTGTGGTTGTTGTTACTATTTTGAAAGAAAGAGATTTCAAATAAATTATTCGATATTTTATGGTGAAATTTAATAGGTAAAATCTTCGTAATAACAATTTTTTTTGATATTTTCTTGCCAAGAACTCAGTTAATAGAAAATAATTGGTTTATTGAACAAATTCAAATTTTCGAACTTGTAAATTACAATATTGGTCCTAAATTATAATTTTATAAACTAAAAAGGTATTTTTATTATTTCTATTCTCGAAAATAATAATTTCCATGATACTTTTAATTGAAACAAAAAGATGATATATCTTTAATTGTGGACAAAAATTTCATATAAAGTACCTGGTGTTGTAGTAGTTTCAGCAGTTGTGGTTGTTTCAGGTGTCGTAGTAGTTTCAGGTGTGGTTGTTGTTACTATTTTGAAAGAAAGAGATTTCAAATAAATTATTCGATATTTTAAGGTGAAATTTAATAGGTGAAATCTTCGTAATAACAAATTTTTTTGATATTTTCTTGCCAAGAACTCAGTTAATAGAAAATATTTGGTTCATTGTACAAATTCAAATTTTCGAACTTGTAAATTACAATATTGGTCCTAAATTATAATTTTATAAATTGAAAAGGAATTTTTATTATTTCTATTGTCAAAATTAATAATTTCCTTGAAACTTTTAATTGAAACAAAAAAGATGATAAATCTCTAAATTTTGAACAAAAATTTCACATAAAGTACCTGGTGTTGTAGTAGTTTCAGCAGTTGTGGTTGTTTCTGGTGTCGTCGTAGTTTCAGGTGTGGTTGTTGTTACTATTTTGAAAGAAAGAGATTTCAAATAAATTATTCGATATTTTATGGTGAAATTTAATACGTAAAATCTTCGTAATAACAATTTTTTTTGATATTTTCTTGCCAAGAACTCAGTTAATAGAAAATAATTGGTTTATTGAACAAATTCAAATTTTCGAATTTGTAAATTACAATATTGGTCCTAAATTATAATTTTATAAACTAAAAAGGTATTTTTATTATTTCTATTCTCGAAAATAATGATTTCCTTGATACTTTTAATTGAAACAAAAAGATGATATATCTTTAATTGTGAACAAAAATTTCATATAAAGTACCTGGTGTTGTAGTAGTTTCAGCAGTTGTGGTTGTTTCTGGTGTCGTAGTAGTTTCAGGTGTGGTTGTTGTTACTATTTTGAAAGAAAGAGATTTCAAATAAATTTTTCGATATTTTATGGTGAAATTTCATAGGTAAAATCTTCGTAATAACAACATTTTTTGATATTTTCTTGCCAAGAACTCAGTAAATAGAAAGAAATTTGGTGTGTTGAACAAATTCAAATTTTAGAACTTGTAAATTACAATATTGGTCCTAAATTATAATTTTATAAATTTAAAATATTAATTTCCTTGATATTTTTAATTAAAACAAAAAAGATGCTAAATCTCTAAATTTTGAACAAAAATTTCATATAAAGACCTGGTGTTGTAGTAGTTTCAGCAGTTGTGGTTGTTTCTGGTGTCGTAGTAGTTTCAGGTGTGGTTGTTGTTACTATTTTGAAAGAAAGAGATTTCAAATAAATTATTCGATATTTTATGGTGAAATTTAATAGGTAAAATCTTCGTAATAACAATTTTTTTTGATATTTTCTTGCCAAGAACTGAGTTAATTGAAAAAATTTGGTTTATTGAACAAATTCAAATTTTAGAACTGGTAAATTACAAAATTAGTCTCAAATTATAATTTTATAAATTCAAAAGGAATTTTTATTATTTCTATTCTCGAAAATAATAATTTCCTTGATACTTTTAATTGAAACAAAATACATGATATATCTTTAACTGTGAACAAAAATTTCATATAAAGTACCTGGTGTTGTAGTAGTTTCAGCAGTTGTGGTTGTTTCAGGTGTCGTAGTAGTTTCAGGTGTGGTTGTTGTTACTATTTTGAAAGAAAGAGATTTCAAATAAATTATTCGATATTTTAAGGTGAAATTTAATAGGTAAAATCTTCGTAATAACAATTTTTTTTGATATTTTCTTGCCAAGAACTCAGTTAATAGAAAATAATTGGTTTATTGAACAAATTCAAATTTTCGAACTTGTAAATTACAATATTGGTCCTAAATTATAATTTTATAAACTAAAAAGGTATTTTTATTATTTCTATTCTCGAAAATAATAATTTCCTTGATACTTTTAATTGAAACAAAAAGATGATATATCTTTAATTGTGAACAAAAATTTCATATAAAGTACCTGGTGTTGTAGTAGTTTCAGCAGTTGTGGTTGTTTCTGGTGTCGTCGTAGTTTCAGGTGTGGTTGTTGTTACTATTTTGAAAGAAAGAGATTTCAAATAAATTATTCGATATTTTATGGTGAAATTTAATAGGTAAAATCTTCGTAATAACAAAATTTTTTGATATTTTCTTGCCAAGAACTCAGTAAATAAAAAGAAATTTGGTGTATTGAACAAATTCAAATTTTAGAACTTGTAAATTACAATATTGGTCCTAAATTATAATTTTATAAACTAAAAAGGTATTTTTATTATTTCTATTCTCGAAAATAATAATTTCCTTGATACTTTTAATTGAAACAAAATACATGATATATCTTTAACTGTGAACAAAAATTTCATATAAAGTACCTGGTGTTGTAGTAGTTTCAGCAGTTGTGGTTGTTTCAGGTGTCGTAGTAGTTTCAGGTGTGGTTGTTGTTACTATTTTGAAAGAAAGAGATTTCAAATAAATTATTCGATATTTTAAGGTGAAATTTAATAGGTAAAATCTTCGTAATAACAATTTTTTTTGATATTTTCTTGCCAAGAACTCAGTTAATAGAAAATAATTGGTTTATTGAACAAATTCAAATTTTCGAACTTGTAAATTACAATATTGGTCCTAAATTATAATTTTATAAATTCAAAAGGAATTTTTATTATTTCTATTCTCGAAAATAATAATTTCCTTGATACTTTTAATTGAAACAAAAAGATGATATATCTTTAACTGTGAACAAAAATTTCATATAAAGTACCTGGTGTTGTAGTAGTTTCAGCAGTTGTGGTTGTTTCAGGTGTCGTAGTAGTTTCAGGTGTGGTTGTTGTTACTATTTTGAAAGAAAGAGATTTCAAATAAATTATTTGATATTTTAAGGTGAAATTTAATAGGTAAAATCTTCGTAATAAGAATTTATTTTGATATTTTCTTACCAAGAACTCAGTTAATAGAAAAAATTTAGTTTATTGAACAAATTCAAATTTTCGAACTTGTAAATTACAATATTGGTCCTAAATTATAATTTTATAAACTAAAAAGGTATTTTTATTATTTCTATTCTCGAAAATAATAATTTCCTTGATACTTTTAATTGAAACAAAAAGATGATATATCTTTAATTATGAACAAAAATTTCATATAAAGTACCTGGTGTTGTAGTAGTTTCAGCAGTTGTGGTTGTTTCTGGTGTCGTAGTAGTTTCAGGTGTGGTTGTTGTTACTATTTTGAAAGAAAGAGATTTCAAATAAATTATTCGATATTTTATGGTGAAATTTAATAGGTAAAATCTTAACAATTTATTTTGATATTTTCTTGCCAAGAACTGAGTTAATTGAAAAAATTTGGTGTATTGAACAAATTCAAATTTTAGAACTTGTAAATTACAATATTGGTCCTAAATTATAATTTTATAAATTGAAAAGGAATTTTTATTATTTCTATTCTCAAAATTAATAATTTCCTTGAAACTTTTAATTGAAACAAAAAAGATGATAAATCTCTAAATTTTGAACAAAAATTTCACATAAAGTACCTGGTGTTGTAGTAGTTTCAGCAGTTGTGGTTGTTTCTGGTGTCGTCGTAGTTTCAGGTGTGGTTGTTGTTACTATTTTGAAAGAAAGAGATTTCAAATAAATTATTCAATATTTTAAGGTGAAATTTAATAGGTAAAATCTTCGTAATAACAATTTTTTTTGATATTTTCTTGTCAAGAACTCAGTTAATAGAAAATAATTGGTTAATTGAACAAATTCAAATTTTCGAACTTGTAAATTACAATATTGGTCCTAAATTATAATTTTATAAACAAAAAAGGTATTTTTATTATTTCTATTCTCGAAAATAATAATTTCCTTGATACTTTTAATTGAAACAAAAAGATGATATATTTTTAATTATGAACAAAAATTTCATATAAAGTACCTGGTGTTGTAGTAGTTTCAGCAGTTGTGGTTGTTTCTGGTGTAGTCGTAGTTTCAGGTGTGGTTGTTGTTACTATTTTGAAAGAAAGAGATTTCAAATAAATTATTCGATATTTTATGGTGAAATTTAATAGGTAAAATTTTCGTAATAAAATTTTTTTTTGATATTTTCTTGCCAAGAACTCAGTTAATAGAAAATAATTGGTTTATTGAACAAATTCAAATTTTCGAACTTGTAAATTACAATATTGGTCCTAAATTATAATTTTATAAACTAAAAAGGTATTTTTATTATTTCTATTCTCGAAAATAATAATTTCCTTAATGCTTTTAATTGAAACAAAATAGACGCAAAATCTCTAAATTTTGAACAAAAATTTCATATAAAGTACCTGGTGTTGTAGTAGTTTCAGCAGTTGTGGTTGTTTCTGGTGTCGTCGTAGTTTCAGGTGTGGTTGTTGTTACTATTTTGAAAGAAAGAGATTTCAAATAAATTATTCGATATTTTATGGTGAAATTTAATAGGTGAAATCTTCGTAATAACAAATTTTTTTGATATTTTCTTGCCAAGAACTCAGTTAATAGAAAATATTTGGTTCATTGTACAAATTCAAATTTTCGAACTTGTAAATTACAATATTGGTCCTAAATTATAATTTTATAAATTGAAAAGGAATTTTTATTATTTCTATTGACAAAATTAATAATTTCCTTGAAACTTTTAATTGAAACAAAAAAGATGATAAATCTCTAAATTTTGAACAAAAATTTCACATAAAGTACCTGGTGTTGTAGTAGTTTCAGCAGTTGTGGTTGTTTCTGGTGTCGTCGTAGTTTCAGGTGTGGTTGTTGTTACTATTTTGAAAGAAAGAGATTTCAAATAAATTATTCGATATTTTATGGTGAAATTTAATAGGTAAAATCTTAACAATTTTTTTTGATATTTTCTTGCCAAGAACTCAGTTAATAGAAAATAATTGGTTTATTGAACAAATTCAAATTTTCGAACTTGTAAATTACAATATTGGTCCTAAATTATAATTTTATAAATTCAAAAGGAATTTTTATTATTTCTATTCTCGAAAATAATAATTTCCTTGATACTTTTAATTGAAACAAAATACATGATATATCTTTAACTGTGAACAAAAATTTCATATAAAGTACCTGGTGTTGTAGTAGTTTCAGCAGTTGTGGTTGTTTCAGGTGTCGTAGTAGTTTCAGGTGTGGTTGTTGTTACTATTTTGAAAGAAAGAGATTTCAAATAAATTATTCGATATTTTAAGGTGAAATTTAATAGGTAAAATCTTCGTAATAACAATTTTTTTGATATTTTCTTGCCAAGAACTCAGTTAATAGAAAATAATTGGTTTATTGAACAAATTCAAATTTTCGAACTTGTAAATTACAATATTGGTCCTAAATTATAATTTTATAAACTAAAAAGGTATTTTTATTATTTCTATTCTCGAAAATAATAATTTCCTTGATACTTTTAATTGAAACAAAAAGATGATATATCTTTAATTGTGAACAAAAATTTCATATAAAGTACCTGGTGTTGTAGTAGTTTCAGCAGTTGTGGTTGTTTCTGGTGTCGTCGTAGTTTCAGGTGTGGTTGTTGTTACTATTTTGAAAGAAAGAGATTTCAAATAAATTATTCGATATTTTATGGTGAGATTTAATAGGTAAAATCTTCGTAATAACAAATTTTTTTGATATTTTCTTGCCAAGAACTCAGTTAATAGAAAATATTTGGTTCATTGTACAAATTCAAATTTTCGAACTTGTAAATTACAATATTGGTCCTAAATTATAATTTTATAAATTGAAAAGGAATTTTTATTATTTCTATTGTCAAAATTAATAATTTCCTTGAAACTTTTAATTGAAACAAAAAAGATGATAAATCTCTAAATTTTGAACAAAAATTTCACATAAAGTACCTGGTGTTGTAGTAGTTTCAGCAGTTGTGGTTGTTTCTGGTGTCGTCGTAGTTTCAGGTGTGGTTGTTGTTACTATTTTGAAAGAAAGAGATTTCAAATAAATTATTCGATATTTTATGGTGAAATTTAATACGTAAAATCTTCGTAATAACAATTTTTTTTGATATTTTCTTGCCAAGAACTCAGTTAATAGAAAATAATTGGTTTATTGAACAAATTCAAATTTTCGAACTTGTAAATTACAATATTGGTCCTAAATTATAATTTTATAAACTAAAAAGGTATTTTTATTATTTCTATTCTCGAAAATAATAATTTCCTTAATGCTTTTAATTGAAACAAAATAGACGCAAAATCTCTAAATTTTGAACAAAAATTTCATATAAAGTACCTGGTGTTGTAGTAGTTTCAGCAGTTGTGGTTGTTTCTGGTGTCGTCGTAGTTTCAGGTGTGGTTGTTGTTACTATTTTGAAAGAAAGAGATTTCAAATAAATTATTCGATATTTTATGGTGAAATTTAATAGGTGAAATCTTCGTAATAACAAATTTTTTTGATATTTTCTTGCCAAGAACTCAGTTAATAGAAAATATTTGGTTCATTGTACAAATTCAAATTTTCGAACTTGTAAATTACAATATTGGTCCTAAATTATAATTTTATAAATTGAAAAGGAATTTTTATTATTTCTATTGTCAAAATTAATAATTTCCTTGAAACTTTTAATTGAAACAAAAAAGATGATAAATCTCTAAATTTTGAACAAAAATTTCACATAAAGTACCTGGTGTTGTAGTAGTTTCAGCAGTTGTGGTTGTTTCTGGTGTCGTCGTAGTTTCAGGTGTGGTTGTTGTTACTATTTTGAAAGAAAGAGATTTCAAATAAATTATTCGATATTTTATGGTGAAATTTAATACGTAAAATCTTCGTAATAACAATTTTTTTTGATATTTTCTTGCCAAGAACTCAGTTAATAGAAAATAATTGGTTTATTGAACAAATTCAAATTTTCGAACTTGTAAATTACAATATTGGTCCTAAATTATAATTTTATAAACTAAAAAGGTATTTTTATTATTTCTATTCTCGAAAATAATAATTTCCTTGATACTTTTAATTGAAACAAAAAGATGATATATCTTTAATTGTGAACAAAAATTTCATATAAAGTACCTGGTGTTGTAGTAGTTTCAGCAGTTGTGGTTGTTTCTGATGTCGTAGTAGTTTCAGGTGTGGTTGTTGTTACTATTTTGAAAGAAAGAGATTTCAAATAAATTTTTCGATATTTTATGGTGAAATTTCATAGGTAAAATCTTCGTAATAACAACATTTTTTGATATTTTCTTGCCAAGAACTCAGTAAATAGAAAGAAATTTGGTGTGTTGAACAAATTCAAATTTTAGAACTTGTAAATTACAATATTGGTCCTAAATTATAATTTTATAAATTTAAAATATTAATTTCCTTGATATTTTTAATTGAAACAAAAAAGATGCTAAATCTCTAAATTTTGAACAAAAATTTCATATAAAGACCTGGTGTTGTAGTAGTTTCAGCAGTTGTGGTTGTTTCTGGTGTCGTAGTAGTTTCAGGTGTGGTTGTTGTTACTATTTTGAAAGAAAGAGATTTCAAATAAATTATTCGATATTTTATGGTGAAATTTAATAGGTAAAATCTTAACAATTTATTTTGATATTTTCTTGCCAAGAACTGAGTTAATTGAAAAAATTTGGTTTATTGAACAAATTCAAATTTTAGAACTGGTAAATTACAAAATTAGTCTCAAATTATAATTTTATAAATTCAAAAGGAATTTTTATTATTTCTATTCTCGAAAATAATAATTTCCTTGATACTTTTAATTGAAACAAAATACATGATATATCTTTAACTGTGAACAAAAATTTCATATAAAGTACCTGGTGTTGTAGTAGTTTCAGCAGTTGTGGTTGTTTCAGGTGTCGTAGTAGTTTCAGGTGTGGTTGTTGTTACTATTTTGAAAGAAAGAGATTTCAAATAAATTATTCGATATTTTAAGGTGAAATTTAATAGGTAAAATCTTCGTAATAACAATTTTTTTGATATTTTCTTGCCAAGAACTCAGTTAATAGAAAATAATTGGTTTATTGAACAAATTCAAATTTTCGAACTTGTAAATTACAATATTGGTCCTAAATTATAATTTTATAAACTAAAAAGGTATTTTTATTATTTCTATTCTCGAAAATAATAATTTCCTTGATACTTTTAATTGAAACAAAAAGATGATATATCTTTAATTGTGAACAAAAATTTCATATAAAGTACCTGGTGTTGTAGTAGTTTCAGCAGTTGTGGTTGTTTCTGGTGTCGTCGTAGTTTCAGGTGTGGTTGTTGTTACTATTTTGAAAGAAAGAGATTTCAAATAAATTATTCGATATTTTATGGTGAGATTTAATAGGTAAAATCTTCGTAATAACAAAATTTTTTGATATTTTCTTGCCAAGAACTCAGTAAATAAAAAGAAATTTGGTGTATTGAACAAATTCAAATTTTAGAACTTGTAAATTACAATATTGGTCCTAAATTATAATTTTATAAATTGAAAAGGAATTTTTATTATTTCTATTGTCAAAATTAATAATTTCCTTGAAACTTTTAATTGAAACAAAAAAGATGATAAATCTCTAAATTTTGAACAAAAATTTCACATAAAGTACCTGGTGTTGTAGTAGTTTCAGCAGTTGTGGTTGTTTCTGGTGTCGTCGTAGTTTCAGGTGTGGTTGTTGTTACTATTTTGAAAGAAAGAAATTTCAAATAAATTATTCAATATTTTAAGGTGAAATTTAATAGGTAAAATCTTCGTAATAACAATTTTTTTTGATATTTTCTTGCCAAGAACTCAGTTAATAGAAAATAATTGGTTAATTGAACAAATTCAAATTTTCGAACTTGTAAATTACAATATTGGTCCTAAATTATAATTTTATAAACTAAAAAGGTATTTTTATTATTTCTATTCTCCAAAATAATAATTTCCTTGATACTTTTAATTGAAACAAAAAGATGATATATCTTTAATTATGAACAAAAATTTCATATAAAGTACCTGGTGTTGTAGTAGTTTCAGCAGTTGTGGTTGTTTCTGGTGTCGTAGTAGTTTCAGGTGTGGTTGTTGTTACTATTTTGAAAGAAAGAGATTTCAAATAAATTATTCGATATTTTACGGTGAAATTTAATAGGTGAAATCTTAACAATTTATTTTGATATTTTCTTGCCAAGAACTGAGTTAATTGAAAAAATTTGGTGTATTGACAAATTCAAATTTTAGAACTTGTAAATTACAATATTGGTCCTAAATTATAATTTTATAAATTGAAAAGGAATTTTTATTATTTCTATTCTCAAAATTAATAATTTCCTTGAAACTTTTAATTGAAACAAAAAAGATGATAAATCTCTAAATTTTGAACAAAAATTTCACATAAAGTACCTGGTGTTGTAGTAGTTTCAGCAGTTGTGGTTGTTTCTGGTGTCGTCGTAGTTTCAGGTGTGGTTGTTGTTACTATTTTGAAAGAAAGAGATTTCAAATAAATTATTCGATATTTTAAGGTGAAATTTAATAGGTAAAATCTTCGTAATAACAATTTTTTTTGATATTTTCTTGTCAAGAACTCAGTTAATAGAAAATAATTGGTTAATTGAACAAATTCAAATTTTCGAACTTGTAAATTACAATATTGGTCCTAAATTATAATTTTATAAACTAAAAAGGTATTTTTATTATTTCTATTCTCGAAAATAATAATTTCCTTGATACTTTTAATTGAAACAAAAAGATGATATATTTTTAATTATGAACAAAAATTTCATATAAAGTACCTGGTGTTGTAGTAGTTTCAGCAGTTGTGGTTGTTTCTGGTGTCGTCGTAGTTTCAGGTGTGGTTGTTGTTACTATTTTGAAAGAAAGAGATTTCAAATAAATTATTCGATATTTTATGGTGAAATTTAATAGGTAAAATTTTCGTAATAAAAATTTTTTTTGATATTTTCTTGCCAAGAACTCAGTTAATAGAAAATAATTGGTTTATTGAACAAATTCAAATTTTCGAACTTGTAAATTACAATATTGATCCTAAATTATAATTTTATAAACTAAAAAGGTATTTTTATTATTTCTATTCTCGAAAATAATAATTTCCTTAATGCTTTTAATTGAAACAAAATAGACGCAAAATCTCTAAATTTTGAACAAAAATTTCATATAAAGTACCTGGTGTTGTAGTAGTTTCAGCAGTTGTGGTTGTTTCAGGTGTCGTAGTAGTTTCAGGTGTGGTTGTTGTTACTATTTTGAAAGAAAGAGATTTCAAATAAATTATTCGATATTTTAAGGTGAAATTTAATAGGTGAAATCTTCGTAATAACAAATTTTTTTTGATATTTTCTTGCCAAGAACTCAGTTAATAGAAAATATTTGTACAAATTAAAATATTAGAACTTTTAAATTAAATATTTGTCCTTAATTATAATTTTATAAAATAAACAGGAATTTTTATTATTTAGATTCTCGAAAATAATAATTTCCTTAATGCTTTTAATTGAAACAAAATAGACGCAAAATCTCTAAATTTTGAACAAAAATTTCATATAAAGTACCTGGTGTTGTAGTAGTTTCAGCAGTTGTGGTTGTTTCTGGTGTCGTAGTAGTTTCAGGTGTGGTTGTTGTTACTATTTTGAAAGAAAGAGATTTCAAATAAATTATTCGATATTTTATGGTGAAATTTAATAGGTAAAATCTTCGTAATAACAACATTTTTTGATATTTTCTTGCCAAGAACTCAGTAAATAGAAAGAAATTTGGTTTATTGAACAAATTCAAATTTTCGAACGTGTAAATTACAATATTGGTCCTAAATTATAATTTTATAAACTAAAAAGGTATTTTTATTATTTCTATTCTCGAAAATAATAATTTCCTTGATACTTTTAATTGAAACAAAAAAATGATATATCTTTAATTGTGAACAAAAATTTTATATAAAGTACCTGGTGTTGTAGTAGTTTCAGCAGTTGTGGTTGTTTCTGGTGTCGTCGTAGTTTCAGGTGTGGTTGTTGTTACTATTTTGAAAGAAAGAGATTTCAAATAAATTATTCGATATTTTATGGTGAAATTTAATAGGTAAAATCTTCGTAATAACAAAATTTTTTGATATTTTCTTGCCAAGAACTCAGTAAATAAAAAGAAATTTGGTGTATTGAACAAATTCAAATTTTAGAACTTGTAAATTACAATATTGGTCCTAAATTATAATTTTATAAATTGAAAAGGAATTTTTATTATTTCTATTCTCAAAATTAATAATTTCCTTGAAACTTTTAATTGAAACAAAAAAGATGATAAATCTCTAAATTTTGAACAAAAATTTCACATAAAGTACCTGGTGTTGTAGTAGTTTCAGCAGTTGTGGTTGTTTCTGGTGTCGTCGTAGTTTCAGGTGTGGTTGTTGTTACTATTTTGAAAGAAAGAGATTTCAAATAAATTATTCAATATTTTAAGGTGAAATTTAATAGCTAAAATCTTCGTAATAACAATTTTTTTTGATATTTTCTTGCCAAGAACTCAGTTAATAGAAAATAATTGGTTAATTGAACAAATTCAAATTTTCGAACTTGTAAATTACAATATTGGTCCTAAATTATAATTTTATAAACTAAAAAGGTATTTTTATTATTTCTATTCTCGAAAATAATAATTTCCTTGATACTTTTAATTGAAACAAAAAGATGATATATCTTTAATTATGAACAAAAATTTCATATAAAGTACCTGGTGTTGTAGTAGTTTCAGCAGTTGTGGTTGTTTCTGGTGTCGTAGTAGTTTCAGGTGTGGTTGTTGTTACTATTTTGAAAGAAAGAGATTTCAAATAAATTATTCGATATTTTATGGTGAAATTTAATAGGTAAAATCTTAACAATTTATTTTGATATTTTCTTGCCAAGAACTGAGTTAATTGAAAAAATTTGGTGTATTGAACAAATTCAAATTTTAGAACTTGTAAATTACAATTTTGGTCCTAAATTATAATTTTATAAATTGAAAAGGAATTTTTATTATTTCTATTCTCAAAATTAATAATTTCCTTGAAACTTTTAATTGAAACAAAAAAGATGACCTGGTGTTGTAGTAGTTTCAGCAGTTGTGGTTGTTTCTGGTGTCGTCGTAGTTTCAGGTGTGGTTGTTGTTACTATTTTGAAAGAAAGATATTTCAAATAAATTATTCAATATTTTAAGGTGAAATTTAATAGGTAAAATCTTCGTAATAACAATTTTTTTTGATATTTTCTTGCCAAGAACTCAGTTAATAGAAAATAATTGGTTAATTGAACAAATTCAAATTTTCGAACTTGTAAATTACAATATTGGTCCTAAATTATAATTTTATAAACTAAAAAGGTATTTTTATTATTTCTATTCTCGAAAATAATAATTTCCTTGATACTTTTAATTGAAACAAAAAGATGATATATCTTTAATTGTGAACAAAAATTTCATATAAAGTACCTGGTGTTGTAGTAGTTTCAGCAGTTGTGGTTGTTTCTGGTGTCGTCGTAGTTTCAGGTGTGGTTGTTGTTACTATTTTGAAAGAAAGAGATTTCAAATAAATTATTCGATATTTTATGGTGAAATTTAATAGGTAAAATCTTCGTAATAACAATTTTTTTTGATATTTTCTTGCCAAGAACTCAGTTAATAGAAAATAATTGGTTTATTGAACAAATTCAAATTTTCGAACTTGTAAATTACAATATTAGTCCTAAATTATAATTTTATAAACTAAAAAGTTATTTTTATTATTTCTATTCTCGAAAATAATAATTTCCTTAATGCTTTTAATTGAAACAAAATAGACGCAAAATCTATAAATTTTGAACAAAAATTTCATATAAAGTACCTGGTGTTGTAGTAGTTTCAGCAGTTGTGGTTGTTTCAGGTGTCGTAGTAGTTTCAGGTGTGGTTGTTGTTACTATTTTGAAAGAAAGAGATTTCAAATAAATTATTCGATATTTTAAGGTGAAATTTAATAGGTGAAATCTTCGTAATAACAAATTTTTTTGATATTTTCTTGCCAAGAACTCAGTTAATAGAAAATATTTGGTTCATTGTACAAATTAAAATATTAGAACTTTTAAATTAAATATTTGTCCTTAAATATAATTTTATAAAATAAACAGGAATTTTTATTATTTAGATTCTCGAAAATAATAATTTCCTTAATGCTTTTAATTGAAACAAAATAGACGCAAAATCTCTAAATTTTGAACAAAAATTTCATATAAAGTACCTGGTGTTGTAGTAGTTTCAGCAGTTGTGGTTGTTTCTGGTGTCGTCGTAGTTTCAGGTGTGGTTGTTGTTACTATTTTGAAAGAAAGAGATTTCAAATAAATTATTCGATATTTTATGGTGAAATTTAATAGGTAAAATCTTCGTAATAATAACATTTTTTGAAATTTTCTTGCCAAGAACTCAGTAAATAGAAAGAAATTTGGTTTATTGAACAAATTCAAATTTTCGAACGTGTAAATTACAATATTGGTCCTAAATTATAATTTTATAAACTAAAAAGGTATTTTTATTATTTCTATTCTCGAAAATAATAATTTCCATGATACTTTTAATTGAAACAAAAAGATGATATATCTTTCATTATGAACAAAAATTTCATATAAATTACCTGGTGTTGTAGTAGTTTCAGCAGTTGTGGTTGTTTCTGGTGTCGTAGTAGTTTCAGGTGTGGTTGTTGTTACTATTTTGAAAGAAAGAGATTTCAAATAAATTATTCCATATTTTATGGTGAAATTTAATACGTAAAATCTTAACAATTTATTTTGATATTTTCTTGCCAAGAACTGAGTTAATTGAAAAAATTTGGTTTATTGAACAAATTCAAATTTTAGAACTGGTAAATTACAAATTTCTCAAATTATAATTTTATAAATTCAAAAGGAATTTTTATTATTTCTATTGTCAAAATTAATAATTTCCTTGAAACTTTTAATTGAAACAAAAAAGATGATAAATCTCTAAATTTTGAACAAAAATTTCACATAAAGTACCTGGTGTTGTAGTAGTTTCAGCAGTTGTGGTTGTTTCTGGTGTCGTCGTAGTTTCAGGTGTGGTTGTTGTTACTATTATGAAAAAAAGAGATTTCAAATAAATTATTCGATATTTTAAGGTGAAATTTAATAGGTAAAATCTTCGTAATAACAATTTTTTTTGATATTTTCTTGCCAAGAACTCAGTTAATAGAAAATAATTGGTTTATTGAACAAATTCAAATTTTCGAACTTGTAAATTACAATATTGGTCCTAAATTATAATTTTATAAACTAAAAAGGTATTTTTATTATTTCTATTCTCGAAAATAATAATTTCCTTGATACTTTTAATTGAAACAAAAAGATGATATATCTTTAATTGTGAACAAAAATTTCATATAAAGTACCTGGTGTTGTAGTAGTTTCAGCAGTTGTGGTTGTTTCTGGTGTCGTAGTAGTTTCAGGTGTGGTTGTTGTTACTATTTTGAAAGAAAGAGATTTCAAATAAATTATTCGATATTTTATGGTGAAATTTAATAGGTAAAATCTTAACAATTTATTTTGATATTTTCTTGCCAAGAACTGAGTTAATTGAAAAAATTTGGTTTATTGAACAAATTCAAATTTTAGAACTGGTAAATTACAAATTTAGTCTCAAATTATAATTTTATAAATTCAAAAGGAATTTTTATTATTTCTATTCTCGAAAATAATAATTTCCTTGATACTTTTAATTGAAACAAAATAGATGATATATCTTTAACTGTGAACAGAAATTTCATATAAAGTACCTGGTGTTGTAGTAGTTTCAGCAGTTGTGGTTGTTTCAGGTGTCGTAGTAGTTTCAGGTGTGGTTGTTGTTACTATTATGAAAAAAAGAGATTTCAAATAAATTATTCGATATTTTAAGGTGAAATTTAATAGGTAAAATCTTCGTAATAACAATTTTTTTTGATATTTTCTTGCCAAGAACTCAGTTAATAGAAAATAATTGGTTTATTGAACAAATTCAAATTTTCGAACTTGTAAATTACAATATTGGTCCTAAATTATAATTTTATAAACTAAAAAGGTATTTTTATTATTTCTATTCTCGAAAATAATAATTTCCTTGATACTTTTAATTGAAACAAAAAGATGATATATCTTTAATTGTGAACAAAAATTTCATATAAAGTACCTGGTGTTGTAGTAGTTTCAGCAGTTGTGGTTGTTTCTGGTGTCGTAGTAGTTTCAGGTGTGGTTGTTGTTACTATTTTGAAAGAAAGAGATTTCAAATAAATTATTCGATATTTTATGGTGAAATTTAATAGGTAAAATCTTAACAATTTATTTTGATATTTTCTTGCCAAGAACTGAGTTAATTGAAAAAATTTGGTTTATTGAACAAATTCAAATTTTAGAACTTGTAAGTTACAATATTGGTCCTAAATTATAATTTTATAAATTGAAAAGGAATTTTTATTATTTCTATTGTCAAAATTAATAATTTCCTTGAAACTTTTAATTGAAACAAAAAAGATGATAAATCTCTAAATTTTGAACAAAAATTTCACATAAAGTACCTGGTGTTGTAGTAGTTTCAGCAGTTGTGGTTGTTTCTGGTGTCGTCGTAGTTTCAGGTGTGGTTGTTGTTACTATTTTGAAAGAAAGAGATTTCAAATAAATTATTCAATATTTTAAGGTGAAATTTAATAGGTAAAATCTTCGTAATAACAATTTTTTTTGATATTTTCTTGCCAAGAACTCAGTTAATAGAAAATAATTGGTTAATTGAACAAATTCAAATTTTCGAACTGGTAAATTACAATATTGGTCCTAAATTATAATTTTATAAACTAAAAAGGTATTTTTATTATTTCTATTATCGAAAATAATAATTTCCTTGATACTTTTAATTGAAACAAAAAGATGATATATCTTTAATTGTGAACAAAAATTTCATATAAAGTACCTGGTGTTGTAGTAGTTTCAGCAGTTGTGGTTGTTTCTGGTGTCGTCGTAGTTTCAGGTGTGGTTGTTGTTACTATTTTGAAAGAAAGAGATTTCAAATAAATTATTCGATATTTTATGGTGAAATTTAATAGGTAAAATCTTCGTAATAACAATTTTTTTTGATATTTTCTTGCCAAGAACTCACTTAATAGAAAGTAATTGGTTTATTGAACAAATTCAAATTTTCGAACTTGTAAATTACAATATTGGTCCTAAATTATAATTTTATAAACTAAAAAGGTATTTTTATTATTTCTATTCTCGAAAATAATAATTTCCTTAATGCTTTTAATTGAAAAAAAAATAGACGCAAAATCTCTAAATTTTGAACAAAAATTTCATATAAAGTACCTGGTGTTGTAGTAGTTTCATCAGTTGTTGTTGTTTCAGGTGTCGTAGTAGTTTCAGGTGTGGTTGTTGTTACTATTTTGAAAGAAAGAGATTTCAAATAAATTATTCGATATTTTAAGGTGAAATTTAATAGGTGAAATCTTCGTAATAACAAATTTTTTTGATATTTTCTTGCCAAGAACTCAGTTAATAGAAAATATTTGGTTCATTGTACAAATTAAAATATTAGAACTTTTAAATTAAATATTTGTCCTTAATTATAATTTTATAAAATAAACAGGAATTTTTATTATTTAGATTCTCCAAAATAATAATTTCCTTAATGCTTTTAATTGAAACAAAATAGACGCAAAATCTCTAAATTTTGAACAAAAATTTCATATAAAGTACCTGGTGTTGTAGTAGTTTCAGCAGTTGTGGTTGTTTCTGGTGTCGTAGTAGTTTCAGGTGTGGTTGTTGTTACTATTTTGAAAGAAAGAGATTTCAAATAAATTATTCGATATTTTAAGGTGAAATTTAATAGGTAAAATCTTCGTAATAACAATTTTTTTTGATATTTTCTTGCCAAGAACTCAGTTAATAGAAAATAATTGGTTTATTGAACAAATTCAAATTTTCGAACTTGTAAATTACAATAATGGTCCTAAATTATAATTTTATAAATTGAAAAGGAATTTTTATTTTTTAAAATATTAATTTCCTTGATATTTTTAATTGAAACAAAAAAGATGCTAAATATCTAAATTTTGAACAAAAATTTCATATAAAGACCTGGTGTTGTAGTAGTTTCAGCTGTTGTGGTTGTTTCTGGTGTCGTAGTAGTTTCAGGTGTGGTTGTTGTTACTATTTTGAAAGAAAGAGATTTCAAATAAATTATTCGATATTTTAAGGTGAAATTTAATAGGTAAAATCTTCGTAATAACAATTTTTTTTGATATTTTCATGCCAAGAACTCAGTTAATAGAAAATAATTGGTTTATTGAACAAATTCAAATTTTCGAACTTGTAAATTACAATATTGGTCCTAAATTATAATTTTATAAACTAAAAAGATATTTTTATTATTTCTATTCTCGAAAATAATAATTTCCTTGATACTTTTAATTGAAACAAAAAGATGATATATCTTTAATTGTGAACAAAAATTTTATATAAAGTACCTGGTGTTGTAGTAGTTTCAGCAGTTGTGGTTGTTTCTGGTGTCGTCGTAGTTTCAGGTGTGGTTGTTGTTACTATTTTGAAAGAAAGAGATTTCAAATAAATTATTCGATATTTTATGGTGAAATTTAATAGGTAAAATCTTAACAATTTATTTTGATATTTTCTTGCCAAGAACTGAGTTAATTGAAAAAATTTGGTGTATTGAACAAATTCAAATTTTAGAACTTGTAAATTACAATATTGGTCCTAAATTATAATTTTATAAATTGAAAAGGAATTTTTATTATTTCTATTCTCAAAATTAATAATTTCCTTGAAACTTTTAATTGAAACAAAAAAGATGATAAATCTCTAAATTTTGAACAAAAATTTCACATAAAGTACCTGGTGTTGTAGTAGTTTCAGCAGTTGTGGTTGTTTCTGGTGTCGTCGTAGTTTCAGGTGTGGTTGTTGTTACTATTTTGAAAGAAAGAGATTTCAAATAAATTATTCGATATTTTATGGTGAAATTTAATAGGTAAAATCTTCGTAATAACAACATTTTTTGATATTTTCTTGCCAAGAACTCAGTTAATAGAAAATATTTGGTTCATTGTACAAATTAAAATATTAGAACTTTTAAATTAAATATTTGTCCTTAATTATAATTTTATAAAATAAACAGGAATTTTTATTATTTAGATTCTCGAAAATAATAATTTCCTTAATGCTTTTAATTGAAACAAAATAGACGCAAAATCTCTAAATTTTGAACAAAAATTTCATATAAAGTACCTGGTGTTGTAGTAGTTTCAGCAGTTGTGGTTGTTTCTGGTGTCGTAGTAGTTTCAGGTGTGGTTGTTGTTACTATTTTGAAAGAAAGAGATTTCAAATAAATTATTCGATATTTTAAGGTGAAATTTAATAGGTGAAATCTTCGTAATAACAAATTTTTTTGATATTTTCTTGCCAAGAACTCAGTTAATAGAAAATATTTGGTTCATTGTACAAATTAAAATATTAGAACTTTTAAATTAAATATTTGTCCTTAATTATAATTTTATAAAATAAACAGGAATTTTTATTATTTAGATTCTCGAAAATAATAATTTCCTTAATGCTTTTAATTGAAACAAAATAGACGCAAAATCTCTAAATTTTGAACAAAAATTTCATATAAAGTACCTGGTGTTGTAGTAGTTTCAGCAGTTGTGGTTGTTTCTGGTGTCGTAGTAGTTTCAGGTGTGGTTGTTGTTACTATTTTGAAAGAAAGAGATTTCAAATAAATTATTCGATATTTTATGGTGAAATTTAATAGGTAAAATCTTCGTAATAACAACATTTTTTGATATTTTCTTGCCAAGAACTCAGTAAATAGAAAGAAATTTGGTTTATTGAACAAATTCAAATTTTCGAACGTGTAAATTACAATATTGGTCCTAAATCATAATTTTATAAACTAAAAAGGTATTTTTATTATTTCTATTCTCGAAAATAATAATTTCCATGATACTTTTAATTGAAACAAAAAGATGATATATCTTTAATTGTGGACAAAAATTTCATATAAAGTACCTGGTGTTGTAGTAGTTTCAGCAGTTGTGGTTGTTTCAGGTGTCGTAGTAGTTTCAGGTGTGGTTGTTGTTACTATTTTGAAAGAAAGAGATTTCAAATAAATAATTCGATATTTTAAGGTGAAATTTAATAGGTAAAATCTTCGTAATGACTAATTTTTTTGATATTTTCTTGCCAAGAACTCAGTTAATAGAAAATATTTGGTTCATTGTACAAATTAAAATATTAGAACTTTTAAATTAAATATTTGTCCTTAATTATAATTTTATAAAATAAAGAGGAATTTTTATTATTTAGATTCTCGAAAATAATAATTTCCTTAATGCTTTTAATTGAAACAAAATAGACGCAAAATCTCTAAATTTTGAACAAAAATTTCATATAAAGAACCTGGTGTTGTAGTAGTTTCAGCAGTTGTGGTTGTTTCTGGTGTCGTCGTAGTTTCAGGTGTGGTTGTTGTTACTATTTTGAAAGAAAGAGATTTCAAATAAATTATTCGATATTTTATGGTGAAATTTAATAGGTAAAATCTTCGTAATAACAATTTTTTTTGATATTTTCTTGCCAAGAACTCAGTTAATAGAAAATAATTGGTTTATTGAACAAATTCAAATTTTCGAACTTGTAAATTACAATATTGGTCCTAAATTATAATTTTATAAACTAAAAAGGTATTTTTATTATTTCTATTCTCGAAAATAATAATTTCCTTAATGCTTTTAATTGAAACAAAATAGACGCAAAATCTCTAAATTTTGAACAAAAATTTCATATAAAGTACCTGGTGTTGTAGTAGTTTCAGCAGTTGTGGTTGTTTCAGGTGTCGTAGTAGTTTCAGGTGTGGTTGTTGTTACTATTTTGAAAGAAAGAGATTTCAAATAAATTATTCGATATTTTAAGGTGAAATTTAATAGGTGAAATCTTCGTAATAACAAATTTTTTTGATATTTTCTTGCCAAGAACTCAGTTAATAGAAAATATTTGGTTCATTGTACAAATTAAAATATTAGAACTTTTAAATTAAATATTTGTCCTTAATTATAATTTTATAAAATAAACAGGAATTTTTATTATTTAGATTCTCGAAAATAATAATTTCCTTAATGCTTTTAATTGAAACAAAATAGACGCAAAATCTCTAAATTTTGAACAAAAATTTCATATAAAGTACCTGGTGTTGTAGTAGTTTCAGCAGTTGTGGTTGTTTCTGGTGTCGTCGTAGTTTCAGGTGTGGTTGTTGTTACTATTTTGAAAGAAAGAGATTTCAAATAAATTATTCGATATTTTAAGGTGAAATTTAATAGGTAAAATCTTCGTAATAACAATTTTTTTTGATATTTTCTTGCCAAGAACTCAGTTAATAGAAAATAATTGGTTTATTGAACAAATTCAAATTTTCGAACTTGTAAATTACAATATTGGTCCTAAATTATAATTTTATGAACTAAAAAGGTATTTTTATTATTTCTATACTCGAAAATAATAATTTCCTTGATACTTTTAATTGAAACAAAAAGATGATATATCTTTCATTATGAACAAAAATTTCATATAAAGTACCTGGTGTTGTAGTAGTTTCAGCAGTTGTGGTTGTTTCTGGTGTCGTAGTAGTTTCAGGTGTGGTTGTTGTTACTATTTTGAAAGAAAGAGATTTCAAATAAATTTTTCGATATTTTATGGTGAAATTTAATACGTAAAATCTTAACAATTTATTTTGATATTTTCTTGCCAAGAACTGAGTTAATTGAAAAAATTTGGTTTATTGAACAAATTCAAATTTTAGAACTGGTAAATTACAAAATTAGTCTCAAATTATAATTTTATAAATTCAAAAGGAATTTTTATTATTTCTATTCTCGAAAATAATAATTTCCTTGATACTTTTAATTGAAACAAAATAGATGATATATCTTTAACTGTGAACAAAAATTTCATATAAAGTACCTGGTGTTGTAGTAGTTTCAGCAGTTGTGGTTGTTTCAGGTGTCGTAGTAGTTTCAGGTGTGGTTGTTGTTACTATTTTGAAAGAAAGAGATTTCAAATAAATTATTCGATATTTTAAGGTGAAATTTAATAGGTAAAATCTTCGTAATAACAATTTTTTTTGATATTTTCTTGCCAAGAACTCAGTTAATAGAAAATAATTGGTTTATTGAACAAATTCAAATTTTCGAAGTTGTAAATTACAATATTGGTCCTAAATTATAATTTTATAAACTAAAAAGGTATTTTTATTATTTCTATTCTCGAAAATAATAATTTCCTTGATACTTTTAATTGAAACAAAAAGATGATATATCTTTAATTGTGAACAAAAATTTCATATAAAGTACCTGGTGTTGTAGTAGTTTCAGCAGTTGTGGTTGTTTCTGGTGTCGTCGTAGTTTCAGGTGTGGTTGTTGTTACTATTTTGAAAGAAAGAAATTTAAAATAAATTATTCGATATTTTATGGTGAAATTTAATAGGTAAAATCTTCGTAATAACAATTTTTTTTGATATTTTCTTGCCAAGAACTCAGTTAATAGAAAATAATTGGTTTATTGAACAAATTCAAATTTTCGAACTTGTAAATTACAATATTGGTCCTAAATTATAATTTTATAAATTGAAAAGGAATTTTTATTTTTTAAATATTAATTTCCTTGATATTTTTAATTGAAACAAAAAAGATGCTAAATCTCTAAATTTTGAACAAAAATTTCATATAAAGACCTGGTGTTGTAGTAGTTTCAGCAGTTGTGGTTGTTTCTGGTGTCGTAGTAGTTTCAGGTGTGGTTGTTGTTACTATTTTGAAAGAAAGAGATTTCAAATAAATTATTCGATATTTTATGGTGAAATTTAATACGTAAAATCTTAACAATTTATTTTGATATTTTCTTGCCAAGAACTGAGTTAATTGAAAAAATTTGGTTTATTGAACAAATTCAAATTTTAGAACTGGTAAATTACAAAATTAGTCTCAAATTATAATTTTATAAATTCAAAAGGAATTTTTATTATTTCTATTCTCGAAAATAATAATTTCCTTGATACTTTTAATTGAAACAAAATAGATGATATATCTTTAACTGTGAACAAAAATTTCATATAAAGTACCTGGTGTTGTAGTAGTTTCAGCAGTTGTGGTTGTTTCAGGTGTCGTAGTAGTTTCAGGTGTGGTTGTTGTTACTATTTTGAAAGAAAGAGATTTCAAATAAATTATTCGATATTTTAAGGTGAAATTTAATAGGTAAAATCTTCGTAATAACAATTTTTTTTGATATTTTCTTGCCAAGAACTCAGTTAATAGAAAATAATTGGTTTATTGAACAAATTCAAATTTTCGAAGTTGTAAATTACAATATTGGTCCTAAATTATAATTTTATAAACTAAAAAGGTATTTTTATTATTTCTATTCTCGAAAATAATAATTTCCTTGATACTTTTAATTGAAACAAAAAGATGATATATCTTTAATTGTGAAAAAAAATTTCATATAAAGTACCTGGTGTTGTAGTAGTTTCAGCAGTTGTGGTTGTTTCTGGTGTCGTCGTAGTTTCAGGTGTGGTTGTTGTTACTATTTTGAAAGAAAGAGATTTCAAATAAATTATTCGATATTTTATGGTGAAATTTAATAGGTAAAATCTTCGTAATAACAATTTTTTTTGATATTTTCTTGCCAAGAACTCAGTTAATAGAAAATAATTGGTTTATTGAACAAATTCAAATTTTCGAACTTGTAAATTACAATATTGGTCCTAAATTATAATTTTATAACTTGAAAAGGAATTTTTATTTTTTAAATATTAATTTCCTTGATATTTTTAATTGAAACAAAAAAGATGCTAAATCTCTAAATTTTGAACAAAAATTTCATATAAAGACCTGGTGTTGTAGTAGTTTCAGCAGTTGTGGTTGTTTCTGGTGTCGTAGTAGTTTCAGGTGTGGTTGTTGTTACTATTTTGAAAGAAAGAGATTTCAAATAAATTATTCGATATTTTATGGTGAAATTTAATACGTAAAATCTTAACAATTTATTTTGATATTTTCTTGCCAAGAACTGAGTTAATTGAAAAAATTTGGTTTATTGAACAAATTCAAATTTTAGAACTGGTAAATTACAAAATTAGTCTCAAATTATAATTTTATAAATTCAAAAGGAATTTTTATTATTTCTATTCTCGAAAATAATAATTTCCTTGATACTTTTAATTGAAACAACATAGATGATATATCTTTAACTGTGAACAAAAATTTCATATAAATTACCTGGTGTTGTAGTAGTTTCAGCAGTTGTGGTTGTTTCAGGTGTAGTAGTAGTTTCAGGTGTGGTTGTTGTTACTATTTTGAAAGAAAGAGATTTCAAATAAATTATTTGATATTTTAAGGTGAAATTTAATAGGTAAAATCTTCGTAATAACAATTTTTTTTGATATTTTCTTGCCAAGAACTCAGTTAATAGAAAATAATTGGTTTATTGAACAAATTCAAATTTTCGAACTTGTAAATTACAATATTGGTCCTAAATTATAATTTTATAAACTAAAAAGGTATTTTTATTATTTCTATTCTCGAAAATAATAATTTCCTTGATACTTTTAATTGAAACAAAAAGATGATATATCTTTAATTGTGAACAAAAATTTCATATAAAGTACCTGGTGTTGTAGTAGTTTCAGCAGTTGTGGTTGTTTCTGGTGTCGTCGTAGTTTCAGGTGTGGTTGTTGTTACTATTTTGAAAGAAAGAGATTTCAAATAAATTATTCGATATTTTATTGTGAAATTTAATAGGTAAAATCTTCGTAATAACAATTTTTTTTGATATTTTCTTGCCAAGAACTCAGTTAATAGAAAATAATTGGTTTATTGAACAAATTCAAATGTTCGAACTTGTAAATTACAATATTGGTCCTAAATTATAATTTTATAAATTGAAAAGGAATTTTTATTATTTCTATTGTCAAAATTAATAATTTCCTTGAAACTTTTAATTGAAACAAAAAAGATGATAAATCTCTAAATTTTGAACAAAAATTTCACATAAAGTACCTGGTGTTGTAGTAGTTTCAGCAGTTGTGGTTGTTTCTGGTGTCGTCGTAGTTTCAGGTGTGGTTGTTGTTACTATTTTAAGGTATTTTAAGGTGAAATTTAATAGGTAAAATCTTCGTAATAACAATTTTTTTTGATATTTTCTTGCCAAGAACTCAGTTAATAGAAAATAATTGATTTATTGAACAAATTCAAATTTTCGAACTTGTAAATTACAATATTGGTCCTAAATTATAATTTTATAAACTAAAAAGGTATTTTTATTATTTCTATTCTCGAAAATAATAATTTCCTTGATACTTTTAATTGAAACAAAAAGATGATATATCTTTAATTGTGAACAAAAATTTCATATAATGTACCTGGTGTTGTAGTAGTTTCAGCAGTTGTGGTTGTTTCAGGTGTCGTAGTAGTTTCAGGTGTGGTTGTTGTTACTATTTTGAAAGAAAGAGATTTCAAATAAATTATTCGATATTTTAAGGTGAAATTTAATAGGTAGAATCTTCGTAATAACAGTTTTTTTTTGATATTTTCTTGCCAAACAAAAAGATGATATATCTTTAATTGTGAATAAAAATATCATATAAAGTACCTGGTGTTGTAGTAGTTTCAGCAGTTGTGGTTGTTTCTGATGTCGTCGTAGTTTCAGGTGTGGTTGTTGTTACTATTTTGAAAGAAAGAGATTTCAAATAAATTATTCGATATTTTATGGTGAAATTTAATAGGTAAAATCTTCGTAATAACAATTTTTTTTGATATTTTCTTGCCAAGAACTCAGTTAATAGAAAATAATTGGTTTATTAAACAAATTCAAATTTTCGAACTTGTAAATTACAATATTGGTCCTAAATTATAATTTTATAAATTGAAAAGGAATTTTTATTATTTCTATTGTCAAAATTAATAATTTCCTTGAAACTTTTAATTGAAACAAAAAAGATGATAAATCTCTAAATTTTTAACAAAAATTTCACATAAAGTACCTGGTGTTGTAGTAGTTTCAGCAGTTGTGGTTGTTTCTGGTGTCGTCGTAGTTTCAGGTGTGGTTGTTGTTACTATTTTAAGGTATTTTAAGGTGAAATTTAATAGGTAAAATCTTCGTAATAACAATTTTTTTTGATATTTTCTTGCCAAGAACTCAGTTAATAGAAAATAATTGGTTTATTGAACAAATTCAAATTTTCGAACTTGTAAATTACAATATTGGTCCTAAATTATAATTTTATAAACTAAAAAGGTATTTTTATTATTTCTATTCTCGAAAATAATAATTTCCTTGATACTTTTAATTGAAACAAAAAGATGATATATCTTTAATTGTGAACAAAAATTTCATATAATGTACCTGGTGTTGTAGTAGTTTCAGCAGTTGTGGTTGTTTCAGGTGTCGTAGTAGTTTCAGGCGTGGTTGTTGTTACTATTTTGAAAGAAAGAGATTTCAAATAAATTATTCGATATTTTAAGGTGAAATTTAATAGGTAGAATCTTCGTAATAACAATTTTTTTTGATATTTTCTTGCCAAACAAAAAGATGATATATCTTTAATTGTGAATAAAAATATCATATAAAGTACCTGGTGTTGTAGTAGTTTCAGCAGTTGTGGTTGTTTCTGGTGTCGTCGTAGTTTCAGGTGTGGTTGTTGTTACTATTTTGAAAGAAAGAGATTTCAAATAAATTATTCGATATTTTAAGGTGAAATTTAATAGGTAGAATCTTCGTAATAACAATTTTTTTTGATATTTTCTTGCCAAACAAAAAGATGATATATCTTTAATTGTGAATAAAAATATCATATAAAGTACCTGGTGTTGTAGTAGTTTCAGCAGTTGTGGTTGTTTCTGGTGTCGTCGTAGTTTCAGGTGTGGTTGTTGTTACTATTTTGAAAGAAAGAGATTTCAAATAAATTATTCGATATTTTATGGTGAAATTTAATAGGTAAAGTCTTCGTAATAACAATTTTTTTTGATATTTTCTTGCCAAGAACTCAGTTAATAGAAAATAATTGGTTTATTAAACAAATTCAAATTTTCGAACTTGTAAATTACAATATTGGTCCTAAATTATAATTTTATAAACTAAAAAGGTATTTTTATTATTTCTATTCTCGAAAATAATAATTTCCATGATACTTTTAATTGAAACAAAAAGATGATATATCTTTAATTGTGGACAAAAATTTCATATAAAGTACCTGGTGTTGTAGTAGTTTCAGCAGTTGGGGTTGTTTCAGGTGTCGTAGTAGTTTCAGGTGTGGTTGTTGTTACTATTTTGAAAGAAAGAGATTTCAAATAAATTATTCGATATTTTAAGGTGAAATTTAATAGGTAAAATCTTCGTAATAACAAATTTTTTTGATATTTTCTTTCCAAAAACTCAGTTAATAGAAAATATTTGGTTCATTGTACAAATTAAAATATTAGAACTTTTAAATTAAATATTTGTCCTTAATTATAATTTTATAAAATAAACAGGAATTTTTATTATTTAGATTCTCGAAAATAATAATTTCCTTAATGCTTTTAATTGAAACAAAAAAGATGATATATCTTTAACTGTGAACAAAAATTTCATATAAAGTACCTGGTGTTGTAGTAGTTTCAGCAGTTGTGGTTGTTTCTGGTGTCGTAGTAGTTTCAGGTGTGGTTGTTGTTACTATTTTGAAAGAAAGAGATTTCAAATAAATTATTCGATATTTTAAGGTGAAATTTAATAGGTAAAATCTTCGTAATAACAATTTTTTTTGATATTTTCTTGCCAAGAACTCAGTTAATAGAAAATAATTGGTTTATTGAACAAATTCAAATTTTCGAACTTGTAAATTACAATATTGGTCCTAAATTATAATTTTATAAACTAAAAAGGTATTTTTATTATTTCTATTCTCGAAAATAATAATTTCCATGATACTTTTAATTGAAACAAAAAGATGATATATCTTTAATTGTAGACAAAAATTTCATATAAAGTACCTGGTGTTGTAGTAGTTTCAGCAGTTGTGGTTGTTTCTGGTGTCGTAGTAGTTTCAGGTGTGGTTGTTGTTACTATTTTGAAAGAAAGAGATTTCAAATAAATTATTCGATATTTTATGGTGAAATTTAATAGGTAAAATCTTCGTAATAACAATTTTTTTTGATATTTTCTTTCCAAGAACTCAGTAAATAGAAAGAAATTTGGTGTATTGAACAAATTCAAATTTTAGAACTTGTAAATTACAATATTGGTCCTAAATTATAATTTTATAAATTGAAAAGGAATTTTTATTTTTTAAAATATTAATTTCCTTGATATTTTTAATTGAAACAAAAAAGATGATATATCTTTAACTGTGAACAAAAATTTCATATAAAGTACCGGGTGTTGTAGTAGTTTCAGCAGTTGTGGTTGTTTCAGGGGTCGTAGTAGTTTCAGGTGTGGTTGTTGTTACTATTTTGAAAGAAAGAGATTTCAAATAAATTATTCGATATTTTAAGGTGAAATTTAATAGGTAAAATCTTCGTAATAACAAATTTTTTTGATATTTTCTTGCCAAAAACTCAGTTAATAGAAAATATTTGGTTCATTGTACAAATTAAAATATTAGAACTTTTAAATTAAATATTTGTCCTTAATTATAATTTTATAAAATAAACAGTAATTTTTATTATTTAGATTCTCGAAAATAATAATTTCCTTAATGCTTTTAATTGAAACAAAATAGACGCAAAATCTCTAAATTTTGAACAAAAATTTCATATAAAGTACCTGGTGTTGTAGTAGTTTCAGCAGTTGTGGTTGTTTCTGGTGTCGTAGTAGTTTCAGGTGTGGTTGTTGTTACTATTTTGAAAGAAAGAGATTTCAAATAAATTATTCGATATTTTATGGTGAAATTTAATAGGTAAAATCTAAACAATTTATTTTGATATTTTCTTGCCAAGAACTAAGTTAATTGAAAAAATTTGGTTTATTGAACAAATTCAAATTTTGGAACTGGTAAATTAAAATATTGGTCCTAAATTATAATTTTATAAACTAAAAAGGTATTTTTATTATTTCTATTCTCGAAAATAATAATTTCCTTAATGCTTTTAATTGAAACAAAATAGACGCAAAATCTCTAAATTTTGAACAAAAATTTCATATAAAGTACCTGGTGTTGTAGTAGTTTCAGCAGTTGTGGTTGTTTCTGGTGTCGTCGTAGTTTCAGGTGTGGTTGTTGTTACTATTTTGAAAGAAAGAGATTTCAAATAAATTATTCGATATTTTATGGTGAAATTTAATAGGTAAAATCTTCGTAATAACAATTTTTTTTGATATTTTCTTGCCAAGAACTCAGTTAATAGAAAATAATTGGTTTATTGAACAAATTCAAATTTTCGAACTTGTAAATTACAATATTGGTCCTAAATTATAATTTTATAAACTAAACAGGAATTTTTATTATTTAGATTCTCGAAAATTATAATTTCCTTAATGCTTTTAATTGAAACAAAATAGACGCAAAATCTCTAAATTTTGAACAAAAATTTCACATAAAGTACCTGGTGTTGTAGTAGTTTCAGCAGTTGTGGTTGTTTCAGGTGTCGTAGTAGTTTCAGGTGTGGTTGTTGTTACTATTTTGAAAGAAAGAGATTTCAAATAAATTATTCGATGTTTTAAGGTGAAATTTAATAGGTAAAATCTTCGTAATAACAAATTTTTTTGATATTTTCTTGCCAAGAACTCAGTTAATAGAAAATATTTGGTTCATTGTACAAATTAAAATATTAGAACTTTTAAATTAAATATTTGTCCTTAATTATAATTTTATAAAATAAACAGGAATTTTTATTATTTAGATTCTCGAAAATAATAATTTCCTTAATGCTTTTAATTGAAACAAAATAGACGCAAAATCTCTAAATTTTGAACAAAAATTTCATATAAAGTACCTGGTGTTGTAGTAGTTTCAGCAGTTGTGGTTGTTTCTGGTGTCGTAGTAGTTTCAGGTGTGGTTGTTGTTACTATTTTGAAAGAAAGAGATTTCAAATAAATTATTCGATATTTTATGGTGAAATTTAATAGGTAAAATCTTCGTAATAACAATTTTTTTTTATATTTTCTTGCCAAGAACTCAGTTAATAGAAAATATTTGGTTCATTCAACAAATTAAAATATTAGAACTTTTAAATTACAATATTTGTCCTTAATTATAATTTTATAAAATAAAAAGGAATTTTTATTATTTAGATTCTCGAAAATAATAATTTCCTTGATACTTTTAATTGAAACAAAATAGATGCTAAATCTCTAAATTTTGAACAAAAATTTCATATAAAGTACCTGGTGTTGTAGTAGTTTCAGAAGTTGTGGTTGTTTCTGGTGTCGTAGTAGTTTCAGGTGTGGTTGTTGTTACTATTTTGAAAGAAAGAGATTTCAAATAGATTATTCGATATTTTATGGTGAAATTTAATAGGTAAAATCTTCGTAATAACAATTTTTTTTGATATTTTCTTGCCAAGAACTCAGTTAATAGGAAATATTTGTTTCATTCAACAAATTAAAATATTAGAACTTTTAAATTACAATATTTGTCCTTAATTATAATTTTATAAAATAAACAGGAATTTTTATTATTTAGATTCTCGAAAATAATAATTTCCTTAATGCTTTTAATTGAAACAAAATAGAAGCAAAATCTCTAAATTTTGAACAAAAATTTCATATAAAGTACCTGGTGTTGTAGTAGTTTCAGCAGTTGTGGTTGTTTCTGGTGTCGTCGTAGTTTCAGGTGTGGTTGTTGTTACTATTTTGAAAGAAAGAGATTTCAAATAAATTATTCGATATTTTAAGGTGAAATTTAATAGGTAAAATCTTCGTAATAACAACATTTTTTGATATTTTCTTGCCAAGAACTCAGTAAATAGAAAGAAATTTGGTGTATTGAACAAATTCAAATTTTAGAACTTGTAAATTACAATATTGGTCCTAAATCATAATTTTATAAATTGAAAAGGAATTTTTATTTTTTAAAATATTAATTTCCTTGATATTTTTAATTGAAACAAAAAAGATGATATATCTTTAACTGTGAACAAAAATTTCATATAAAGTACCTGGTGTTGTAGTAGTTTCGGCAGTTGTGGTTGTTTCAGGTGTCGTAGTAGTTTCAGGTGTGGTTGTTGTTACTATTTTGAAAGAAAGAGATTTCAAATAAATTATTCGATATTTTAAGGTGAAATTTAATAGGTAAAATCTTCGTAATAACAAATTTTTTTGATATTTTCTTGCCAAAAACTCAGTTAATAGAAAATATTTGGTTCATTGTACAAATTAAAATATTAGAACTTTTAAATTAAATATTTGTCCTTAATTATAATTTTATAAAATAAACAGGAATTTTTATTATTTAGATTCTCGAAAATAATAATTTCCTTAATGCTTTTAATTGAAACAAAATAGACGCAAAATCTCTAAATTTTGAACAAAAATTTCATATAAAGTACCTGGTGTTGTAGTAGTTTCAGCAGTTGTGGTTGTTTCTGGTGTCGTAGTAGTTTCAGGTGTGGTTGTTGTTACTATTTTGAAAGAAAGAGATTTCAAATAAATTATTCGATATTTTATGGTGAAATTTAATAGGTAAAATCTAAACAATTTATTTTGATATTTTCTTGCCAAGAACTAAGTTAATTGAAAAAATTTGGTTTATTGAACAAATTCAAATTTTGGAACTGGTAAATTAAAATATTGGTCCTAAATTATAATTTTATAAACTAAAAAGGTATTTTTATTATTTCTATTCTCGAAAATAATAATTTCCTTGATACTTTTAATTGAAACAAAAAGATGATATATCTTTAATTGTGAACAAAAATTTCATATAAAGTACCTGGTGTTGTAGTAGTTTCAGCAGTTGTGGTTGTTTCTGGTGTCGTCGTAGTTTCAGGTGTGGTTGTTGTTACTATTTTGAAAGAAAGAGATTTCAAATAAATTATTCGATATTTTATGGTGAAATTTAATAGGTAAAATCTTCGTAATAACAATTTTTTTTGATATTTTCTTGCCAAGAACTCAGTTAATAGAAAATAATTGGTTTATTGAACAAATTCAAATTTTCGAACTTGTAAATTACAATATTGGTCCTAAATTATAATTTTATAAACTAAACAGGAATTTTTATTATTTAGATTCTCGAAAATAATAATTTCCTTAATGCTTTTAATTGAAACAAAATAGACGCAAAATCTCTAAATTTTGAACAAAAATTTCATATAAAGTACCTGGTGTTGTAGTAGTTTCAGCAGTTGTGGTTGTTTCAGGTGTCGTAGTAGTTTCAGGTGTGGTTGTTGTTACTATTTTGAAAGAAAGAGATTTCAAATAAATTATTCGATATTTTAAGGTGAAATTTAATAGGTAAAATCTTCATAATAACAAATTTTTTTGATATTTTCTTGCCAAGAACTCAGTTAATAGAAAATATTTGGTTCATTGTACAAATTAAAATATTAGAACTTTTAAATTAAATATTTGTCCTTAATTATAATTTTATAAAATAAACAGGAATTTTTATTATTTAGATTCTCGAAAATAATAATTTCCTTAATGCTTTTAATTGAAACAAAATAGACGCAAAATCTCTAAATTTTGAACAAAAATTTCATATAAAGTACCTGGTGTTGTAGTAGTTTCAGCAGTTGTGGTTGTTTCAGGTGTCGTAGTAGTTTCAGGTGTGGTTGTTGTTACTATTTTGAAAGAAAGAGATTTCAATTAAATTATTCGATATTTTAAGGTGAAATTTAATAGGTAAAATCTTCGTAATAACAAATTTTTTTGATATTTTCTTGCCAAGAACTCAGTTAATAGAAAATATTTGGTTCATTGTACAAATTAAAATATTAGAACTTTTAAATTAAATATTTGTCCTTAATTATAATTTTATAAAATAAACAGGAATTTTTATTATTTAGATTCTCGAAAATAATAATCTCCTTGATACTTTTAATTGAAACAAAATAGATGCTAAATCTCTAAATTTTGAACAAAAATTTCATATAAAGTACCTGGTGTTGTAGTAGTTTCAGCAGTTGTGGTTGTTTCTGGTGTCGTAGTAGTTTCAGGTGTGGTTGTTGTTACTATTTTGAAAGAAAGAGATTTCAAATAGATTATTCGATATTTTATGGTGAAATTTAATAGGTAAAATCTTCGTAATAACAATTTTTTTTGATATTTTCTTGCCAAGAACTCAGTTAATAGGAAATATTTGTTTCATTCAACAAATTAAAATATTAGAACTTTTAAATTACAATATTTGTCCTTAATTATAATTTTATAAAATAAACAGGAATTTTTATTATTTAGATTCTCGAAAATAATAATTTCCTTCAAGTTTTTTCTTGAAACAAAAAAAATGCTAAATCTCTAAATTTTGAACAAAAATTTCATATAAAGTACCTGGTGTTGTAGTAGTTTCAGCAGTTGTGGTTGTTTCTGGTGTCGTAGTAGTTTCAGGTGTGGTTGTTGTTACTATTTTGAAAGAAAGAGATTTCAAATAAATTATTCGATATTTTATGGTGAAATTTAATAGGTAAAATCTTCGTAATAACAATTTTTTTTGATATTTTCTTGCCAAGAACTCAGTTAATAGAAAATAATTGGTTTATTGAACAAATTCAAATTTTCGAACTTGTAAATTACAATATTGGTCCTAAATTATAATTTTATAAACTAAACAGGAATTTTTATTATTTAGATTCTCGAAAATTATAATTTCCTTAATGCTTTTAATTGAAACAAAATAGACGCAAAATCTCTAAATTTTGAACAAAAATTTCATATAAAGTACCTGGTGTTGTAGTAGTTTCAGCAGTTGTGGTTGTTTCAGGTGTCGTTTCAGGTGTGGTTGTTGTTACTATTTTGAAAGAAAGAGATTTCAAATAAATTATTCGATGTTTTAAGGTAAAATTTAATAGGTAAAATCTTCGTAATAACAAATTTTTTTGATATTTTCTTGCCAAGAACTCAGTTAATAGAAAATATTTGGTTCATTGTACAAATTAAAATATTAGAACTTTTAAATTAAATATTTGTCCTTAATTATAATGTTATAAAATAAACAGGAATTTTTATTATTTAGATTCTCGAAAATAATAATTCCCTTAATGCTTTTAATTGAAACAAAATAGACGCAAAATCTCTAAATTTTGAACAAAAATTTCATATAAAGTACCTGGTGTTGTAGTTTCAGCAGTTGTGGTTGTTTCTGGTGTCGTAGTAGTTTCAGGTGTGGTTGTTGTTACTATTTTGAAAGAAAGAGATTTCAAATAAATTATTCGATATTTTATGGTGAAATTTAATAGGTAAAATCTTCGTAATAACAATTTTTTTTTATATTTTCTTGCCAAGAACTCAGTTAATAGAAAATATTTGGTTCATTCAACAAATTAAAATATTAGAACTTTTAAATTACAATATTTGTCCTTAATTATAATTTTATAAAATAAAAAGGAATTTTTATTATTTAGATTCTCGAAAATAATAATTTCCTTGATACTTTTAATTGAAACAAAATAGATGCTAAATCTCTAAATTTTGAACAAAAATTTCATATAAAGTACCTGGTGTTGTAGTAGTTTCAGCAGTTGTGGTTGTTTCTGGTGTCGTAGTAGTTTCAGGTGTGGTTGTTGTTACTATTTTGAAAGAAAGAGATTTCAAATAGATTATTCGATATTTTATGGTGAAATTTAATAGGTAAAATCTTCGTAATAACAATTTTTTTTGATATTTTCTTGCCAAGAACTCAGTTAATAGGAAATATTTGTTTCATTCAACAAATTAAAATATTAGAACTTTTAAATTACAATATTTGTCCTTAATTATAATTTTATAAAATAAACAGGAATTTTTATTATTTAGATTCTCGAAAATAATAATTTCCTTCAAGTTTTTTCTTGAAACAAAAAAAATGCTAAATCTCTAAATTTTGAACAAAAATTTCATATAAAGTACCTGGTGTTGTAGTAGTTTCAGCAGTTGTGGTTGTTTCTGGTGTCGTAGTAGTTTCAGGTGTGGTTGTTGTTACTATTTTGAAAGAAAGAGATTTCAAATAAATTATTCGATATTTTATGGTGAAATTTAATAGGTAAAATCTTCGTAATAACAATTTTTTTTGATATTTTCTTGCCAAGAACTCAGTTAATAGGAAATATTTGTTTCATTCAACAAATTAAAATATTAGAACTTTTAAATTACAATATTTGTCCTTAATTATAATTTTATAAAATAAACAGGAATTTTTATTATTTACATTCTCGAAAATAATAATTTCCTTGATGCTTTTAATTGAAACAAAATAGACGCAAAAGTTGTGGTTGTTTCTGGTGTCGTAGTAGTTTGAGGTGTGGTTGTTGTTACTATTTTGAGAGAAAGAGATTTCAAATAAATTTTTCGATATTTTATGGTGACATTTAATAGGTAAAATCTTCGTAATAACAACATTTTTTGATATTTTCTTGCCAAGAACTCAGTAAATAGAAAGAAATTTGGTGTATTGAACAAATTCAAATTTTAGAACTTGTAAATTACAATATTGGTCCTAAATTATAATTTTATAAATTAAAAAGGAATTTTTATTATTTCTATTCTCAAAATTAATAATTTCCTTGAAACTTTTAATTGAAACAAAAAACATGATAAATCTCTAAATTTTGAACAAAAATTTCACATAAAGTACCTGGTGTTGTAGTAGTTTCAGCAGTTGTGGTTGTTTCTGGTGTCGTCGTAGTTTCAGGTGTGGTTGTTGTTACTATTTTGAAAGAAAGAGATTTCAAATAAATTATTCGATATTTTATGGTGAAATTTAATAGGTAAAATCTTCGTAATAACAATTTTTTTTGATATTTTCTTGCCAAGAACTCAGTTAATAGAAAATAATTGGTTTATTGAACAAATTCAAATTTTCGTACTTGTAAATTACAATATTGGTCCTAAATTATAATTTTATAAATTGAAAAGGAATTTTTATTATTTCTATTCTCGAAAATAATAATTTCCTTGATACTTTTAATTGAAACAAAAAGATGAAATATCTTTAATTGTGAACAAAAATTTCATATAAAGTACCTGGTGTTGTAGTAGTTTCAGCAGTTGTGGTTGTTTCAGGTGTCGTAGTAGTTTCAGGTGTGGTTGTTGTTACTATTTTGAAAGAAAGAGATTTCAAATAAATTATTCGATATTTTAAGGTGAAATTTAATAGGTAAAATCTTCGTAATAACAAATTTTTTTGATATTTTCTTGCCAAGAACTCAGTTAATAGAAAATATTTGGTTCATTCAACAAATTAAAATATTAGAACTTTTAAATTACAATATTTGTCCTTAAATATAATTTTATAAAATAAAAAGGAATTTTTATTATTTAGATTTTCGAAAATAATAATTTCCTTGATACTTTTAATTGAAACAAAATAGATGCTAAATCTCTAAATTTTGAACAAAAATTTCATATAAAGTACCTGGTGTTGTAGTAGTTTCAGCAGTTGTGGTTGTTTCTGGTGTCGTAGTAGTTTCAGGTGTGGTTGTTGTTACTATTTTGAAAGAAAGAGATTTCAAATAAATTATTCAATATTTTATGGTGAAATTTAATAGGTAAAATCTTCGTAATAACAAATTTTTTTGATATTTTCTTGCCAAGAACTCAGTTAATAGGAAATATTTGTTTCATTCAACAAATTAAAATATTAGAACTTTTAAATTACAATATTTGTCCTTAATTATAATTTTATAAAATAAACAGGAATTTTTATTATTTAGATTCTCGAAAATAATAATTTCCTTCAAGTTTTTTCTTGAAACAAAAACAAAGCTAAATCTCTAAATTTTGAACAAAAATTTCATATAAAGTACCTGGTGTTGTAGTAGTTTCAGCAGTTGTGGTTGTTTCTGGTGTCGTAGTAGTTTCAGGTGTGGTTGTTGTTACTATTTTGAAAGAAAGAGATTTCAAATAAATTATTCGATATTTTATGGTGAAATTTAATAGGTAAAATCTTCGTAATAACAATTTTTTTTGATATTTTCTTGCCAAGAACTCAGTTAATAGGAAATATTTGTTTCATTCAACAAATTAAAATATTAGAACTTTTAAATTATAATATTTGTCCTTAATTATAATTTTATAAAATAAACAGGAATTTTTATTATTTAGATTCTCGAAAATAATAATTTCCTTGATGCTTTTAATTGAAACAAAATAGACGCAAAAGTTGTGGTTGTTTCTGGTGTCGTAGTAGTTTGAGGTGTGGTTGTTGTTACTATTTTGAGAGAAAGAGATTTCAAATAAATTTTTCGATATTTTATGGTGACATTTAATAGGTAAAATCTTCGTAATAACAAATTTTTTTGATATTTTCTTGCCAAGAACTCAGTTAATAGGAAATATTTGTTTCATTCAACAAATTAAAATATTAGAACTTTTAAATTACAATATTTGTCCTTAATTATAATTTTATAAAATAAACAGGAATTTTTATTATTTAGATTCTCGAAAATAATAATTTCCTTCAAGTTTTTTCTTGAAACAAAAACAAAGCTAAATCTCTAAATTTTGAACAAAAATTTCATATAAAGTACCTGGTGTTGTAGTAGTTTCAGCAGTTGTGGTTGTTTCTGGTGTCGTAGTAGTTTCAGGTGTGGTTGTTGTTACTATTTTGAAAGAAAGAGATTTCAAATAAATTATTCGATATTTTATGGTGAAATTTAATAGGTAAAATCTAAACAATTTATTTTGATATTTTCTTGCCAAGAACTAAGTTAATTGAAAAAATTTGGTTTATTGAACAAATTCAAATTTTGGAACTGGTAAATTAAAATATTGGTCCTAAATTATAATTTTATAAACTAAAAAGGTATTTTTATTATTTCTATTCTCGAAAATAATAATTTCCTTGATACTTTTAATTGAAACAAAAAGATGATATACTTTAATTGTGAACAAAAATTTCATATAAAGTACCTGGTGTTGTAGTAGTTTCAGCAGTTGTGGTTGTTTCTGGTGTCGTCGTAGTTTCAGGTGTGGTTGTTGTTACTATTTTGAAAGAAAGAGATTTCAAATAAATTATTCGATATTTTATGGTGAAATTTAATAGGTAAAATCTTCGTAATAACAATTTTTTTTGATATTTTCTTGCCAAGAACTCAGTTAATAGGAAATATTTGTTTCATTCAACAAATTAAAATATTAGAACTTTTAAATTACAATATTTGTCCTTAATTATAATTTTATAAAATAAACAGGAATTTTTATTATTTAGATTCTCGAAAATAATAATTTCCTTGATGCTTTTAATTGAAACAAAATAGACGCAAAAATTGTGGTTGTTTCTGGTGTCGTAGTAGTTTGAGGTGTGGTTGTTGTTACTATTTTGAGAGAAAGAGATTTCAAATAAATTTTTCGATATTTTATGGTGACATTTAATAGGTAAAATCTTCGTAATAACAACATTTTTTGATATTTTCTTGCCAAGAACTCAGTAAATAGAAAGAAATTTGGTGTATTGAACAAATTCAAATTTTAGAACTTGTAAATTACAATATTGGTCCTAAATTATAATTTTATAAATTGAAAAGGAATTTTTATTTTTTAAAATATTAATTTCCTTGATATTTTTAATTGAAACAAAAAAGATGATATATCTTTAACTGTGAACAAAAATTTCATATAAAGTACCTGGTGTTGTAGTAGTTTCAGCAGTTGTGGTTGTTTCAGGTGTCGTAGTAGTTTCAGGTGTGGTTGTTGTTACTATTTTGAAAGAAAGAGATTTCAAATAAATTATTCGATATTTTAAGGTGAAATTTAATAGGTAAAATCTTCGTAATAACAAATTTTTTTGATATTTTCTTGCCAAAAACTCAGTTAATAGAAAATATTTGGTTCATTGTACAAATTAAAATATTAGAACTTTTAAATTAAATATTTGTCCTTAATTATAATTTTATAAAATAAACAGGAATTTTTATTATTTAGATTCTCGAAAATAATAATTTCCTTAATGCTTTTAATTGAAACAAAATAGACGCAAAATCTCTAAATTTTGAACAAAAATTTCATATAAAGTACCTGGTGTTGTAGTAGTTTCAGCAGTTGTGGTTGTTTCTGGTGTCGTAGTAGTTTCAGGTGTGGTTGTTGTTACTATTTTGAAAGAAAGAGATTTCAAATAAATTATTCGATATTTTATGGTGAAATTTAATAGGTAAAATCTAAACAATTTATTTTGATATTTTCTTGCCAAGAACTAAGTTAATTGAAAAAATTTGGTTTATTGAACAAATTCAAATTTTGGAACTGGTAAATTAAAATATTGGTCCTAAATTATAATTTTATAAACTAAAAAGGTATTTTTATTATTTCTATTCTCGAAAATAATAATTTCCTTGATACTTTTAATTGAAACAAAAAGATGATATATCTTTAATTGTGAACAAAAATTTCATATAAAGTACCTGGTGTTGTAGTAGTTTCAGCAGTTGTGGTTGTTTCTGGTGTCGTCGTAGTTTCAGGTGTTTGAAAGAAAGAGATTTCAAATAAATTATTCGATATTTTATGGTGAAATTTAATAGGTAAAATCTTCGTAATAACAATTTTTTTTGATATTTTCTTGCCAAGAACTGAGTTAATAGGAAATATTTGTTTCATTCAACAAATTAAAATATTAGAACTTTTAAATTACAATATTTGTCCTTAATTATAATTTTATAAAATAAACAGGAATTTTTATTATTTAGATTCTCGAAAATAATAATTTCCTTGATGCTTTTAATTGAAACAAAATAGACGCAAAAGTTGTGGTTGTTTCTGGTGTCGTAGTAGTTTGAGGTGTGGTTGTTGTTACTATTTTGAGAGAAAGAGATTTCAAATAAATTTTTCGATATTTTATGGTGACATTTAATAGGTAAAATCTTCGTAATAACAACATTTTTTGATATTTTCTTGCCAAGAACTCAGTAAATAGAAAGAAATTTGGTGTATTGAACAAATTCAAATTTTAGAACTTGTAAATTACAATATTGGTCCTAAATTATAATTTTATAAATTGAAAAGGAATTTTTATTTTTTAAAATATTAATTTCCTTGATATTTTTAATTGAAATAAAAAAGATGATATATCTTTAACTGTGAACAAAAATTTCATATAAAGTACCTGGTGTTGTAGTAGTTTCAGCAGTTGTGGTTGTTTCAGGTGTCGTAGTAGTTTCAGGTGTGGTTGTTGTTACTATTTTGAAAGAAAGAGATTTCAAATAAATTATTCGATATTTTAAGGTGAAATTTAATAGGTAAAATCTTCGTAATAACAAATTTTTTTGATATTTTCTTGCCAAAAACTCAGTTAATAGAAAATATTTGGTTCATTGTACAAATTAAAATATTAGAACTTTTAAATTAAATATTTGTCCTTAATTATAATTTTATAAAATAAACAGGAATTTTTATTATTTAGATTCTCGAAAATAATAATTTCCTTAATGCTTTTAATTGAAACAAAATAGACGCAAAATCTCTAAATTTTGAACAAAAATTTCATATAAAGTACCTGGTGTTGTAGTAGTTTCAGCAGTTGTGGTTGTTTCTGGTGTCGTAGTAGTTTCAGGTGTGGTTGTTGTTACTATTTTGAAAGAAAGAGATTTCAAAAAAATTATTCGATATTTTATGGTGAAATTTAATAGGTAAAATCTAAACAATTTATTTTGATATTTTCTTGCCAAGAACTAAGTTAATTGAAAAAATTTGGTTTATTGAACAAATTCAAATTTTGGAACTGGTAAATTAAAATATTGGTCCTAAACTATAATTTTATAAACTAAAAAGGTATTTTTATTATTTCTATTTTCGAAAATAATAATTTCCTTGATACTTTTAATTGAAACAAAAAGATGATATATCTTTAATTGTGAACAAAAATTTCATATAAAGTACCTGGTGTTGTAGTAGTTTCAGCAGTTGTGGTTGTTTCTGGTGTCGTCGTAGTTTCAGGTGTGGTTGTTGTTACTATTTTGAAAGAAAGAGATTTCAAATAAATTATTCGATATTTTATGGTGAAATTTAATAGGTAAAATCTTCGTAATAACAATTTTTTTTGATATTTTCTTGCCAAGAACTCAGTTAATAGAAAATAATTGGTTTATTGAACAAATTCAAATTTTCGAACTTGTAAATTACAATATTGGTCCTAAATTATAATTTTATAAACTAAACAGGAATTTTTATTATTTAGATTCTCGAAAATAATAATTTCCTTAATGCTTTTAATTGAAACAAAATAGACGCAAAATCTCTAAATTTTGAACAAAAATTTCATATAAAGTACCTGGTGTTGTAGTAGTTTCAGCAGTTGTGGTTGTTTCAGGTGTCGTAGTAGTTTCAGGTGTGGTTGTTGTTACTATTTTGAAAGAAAGAGATTTCAAATAAATTATTCGATATTTTAAGGTGAAATTTAATAGGTAAAATCTTCGTAATAACAAATTTTTTTGATATTTTCTTGCCAAGAACTCAGTTAATAGAAAATATTTGGTTCATTGTACAAATTAAAATATTAGAACTTTTAAATTAAATATTTGTCCTTAATTATAATTTTATAAAATAAACAGGAATTTTTATTATTTAGATTCTCGAAAATAATAATTTCCTTAATGCTTTTAATTGAAACAAAATAGACGCAAAATCTCTAAATTTTGAACAAAAATTTCATATAAAGTACCTGGTGTTGTAGTAGTTTCAGCAGTTGTGGTTGTTTCTGGTGTCGTAGTAGTTTCAGGTGTGGTTGTTGTTACTATTTTGAAAGAAAGAGATTTCAAATAAATTATTCGATATTTTATGGTGAAATTTAATAGGTAAAATCTTCGTAATAACAATTTTTTTTTATATTTTCTTGCCAAGAACTCAGTTAATAGAAAATATTTGGTTCATTCAACAAATTAAAATATTAGAACTTTTAAATTACAATATTTGTCCTTAATTATAATTTTATAAAATAAAAAGGAATTTTTATTATTTAGATTCTCGAAAATAATAATTTCCTTGATACTTTTAATTGAAACAAAATAGATGCTAAATCTCTAAATTTTGAACAAAAATTTCATATAAAGTACCTGGTGTTGTAGTAGTTTCAGCAGTTGTGGTTGTTTCTGGTGTCGTAGTAGTTTCAGGTGTGGTTGTTGTTACTATTTTGAAAGAAAGAGATTTCAAATAGATTATTCGATATTTTATGGTGAAATTTAATAGGTAAAATCTTCGTAATAACAATTTTTTTTGATATTTTCTTGCCAAGAACTCAGTTAATAGGAAATATTTGTTTCATTCAACAAATTAAAATATTAGAACTTTTAAATTACAATATTTGTCCTTAATTATAATTTTATAAAATAAACAGGAATTTTTATTAATTAGATTCTCGAAAATAATAATTTCCTTCCAGTTTTTTCTTGAAACAAAAAAAATGCTAAATCTCTAAATTTTGAACAAAAATTTCATATAAAGTACCTGGTGTTGTAGTAGTTTCAGCAGTTGTGGTTGTTTCTGGTGTCGTAGTAGTTTCAGGTGTGGTTGTTGTTACTATTTTGAAAGAAAGAGATTTCAAATAAATTATTCGATATTTTATGGTGAAATTTAATAGGTAAAATCTTCGTAATAACAATTTTTTTTGATATTTTCTTGCCAAGAACTCAGTTAATAGGAAATATTTGTATCATTCAACAAATTAAAATATTAGAACTTTTAAATTACAATATTTGTCCTTAATTATAATTTTATAAAATAAACAGGAATTTTTATTATTTAGATTCTCGAAAATAATAATTTCCTTGATGCTTTTAATTGAAACAAAATAGACGCAAAAGTTGTGGTTGTTTCTGGTGTCGTAGCAGTTTGAGGTGTGGTTGTTGTTACTATTTTGAGAGAAAGAGATTTCAAATAAATTTTTCGATATTTTATGGTGACATTTAATAGGTAAAATCTTCGTAATAACAACATTTTTTGATATTTTCTTGCCAAGAACTCGTTAAATAGAAAGAAATTTGGTGTATTGAACAAATTCAAATTTTAGAACTTGTAAATTACAATATTGGTCCTAAATTATAATTTTATAAATTAAAAAGGAATTTTTATTATTTCTATTCTCAAAATTAATAATTTCCTTGAAACTTAATTGAAACAACAAAGATGATAAATCTCTAAATTTTGAACAAAAATTTCACATAAAGTACCTGGTGTTGTAGTAGTTTCAGCAGTTGTGGTTGTTTCTGGTGTCGTCGTAGTTTCAGGTGTGGTTGTTGTTACTATTTTGAAAGAAAGAGATTTCAAATAAATTATTCGATATTTTATGGTGAAATTTAATAGGTAAAATCTTCGTAATAACAAAATTTTTTGATATTTTCTTGCCAAGAACTCAGTTAATAGAAAATAATTGGTTTATTGAACAAATTCAAATTTTCGTACTTTTAAATTACAATATTGGTCCTAAATTATAATTTTATAAATTGAAAAGGAATTTTTATTATTTCTATTCTCGAAAATAATAATTTCCTTGATACTTTTAATTGAAACAAAAAGATGAAATATCTTTAATTGTGAACAAAAATTTCATATAAAGTACCTGGTGTTGTAGTAGTTTCAGCAGTTGTGGTTGTTTCAGGTGTCGTAGTAGTTTCAGGTGTGGTTGTTGTTACTATTTTGAAAGAAAGAGATTTCAAATAAATTATTCGATATTTTAAGGTGAAATTTAATAGGTAAAATCTTCGTAATAACAAATTTTTTTGATATTTTCTTGCCAAGAACTCAGTTAATAGAAAATATTTGGTTCATTCAACAAATTAAAATATTAGAACTTTTAAATTACAATATTTGTCCTTAATTATAATTTTATAAAATAAAAAGGAATTTTTATTATTTAGATTTTCGAAAATAATAATTTCCTTGATACTTTTAATTGAAACAAAATAGATGCTAAATCTCTAAATTTTGAACAAAAATTTCATATAAAGTACCTGGTGTTGTAGTAGTTTCAGCAGTTGTGGTTGTTTCTGGTGTCGTAGTAGTTTCAGGTGTGGTTGTTGTTACTATTTTGAAAGAAAGAGATTTCAAATAAATTATTCAATATTTTATGGTGAAATTTAATAGGTAAAATCTTCGTAATAACAAATTTTTTTGATATTTTCTTGCCAAGAACTCAGTTAATAGGAAATATTTGTTTCATTCAACAAATTAAAATATTAGAACTTTTAAATTACAATATTTGTCCTTAATTATAATTTTATAAAATAAACAGGAATTTTTATTATTTAGATTCTCGAAAATAATAATTTCCTTGATGCTTTTAATTGAAACAAAATAGACGCAAAAGTTGTGGTTGTTTCTGGTGTCGTAGTAGTTTGAGGTGTGGTTGTTGTTACTATTTTGAGAGAAAGAGATTTCAAATAAATTTTTCGATATTTTATGGTGACATTTAATAGGTAAAATCTTCGTAATTTTTTTGATATTTTCTTGCCAAGAACTCAGTTAATAGGAAATATTTGTTTCATTCAACAAATTAAAATATTAGAACTTTTAAATTACAATATTTGTCCTTAATTATAATTTTATAAAATAAACAGGAATTTTTATTATTTAGATTCTCGAAAATAATAATTTCTTCAAGTTTTTTCTTGAAACAAAAACAAAGCTAAATCTCTAAATTTTGAACAAAAATTTCATATAAAGTACCTGGTGTTGTAGTAGTTTCAGCAGTTGTGGTTGTTTCTGGTGTCGTAGTAGTTTCAGGTGTGGTTGTTGTTACTATTTTGAAAGAAAGAGATTTCAAATAAATTATTCGATATTTTATGGTGAAATTTAATAGGTAAAATCTTCGTAATAACAATTTTTTTTGATATTTTCTTGCCAAGAACTCAGTTAATAGAAAATAATTGGTTTATTGAACAAATTCAAATTTTCGTACTTTTAAATTACAATATTGGTCCTAAATTATAATTTTATAAATTGAAAAGGAATTTTTATTATTTCTATTCTCGAAAATAATAATTTCCATGATACTTTTAATTGAAACAAAAAGATGATATATCTTTAATTGTGGACAAAAATTACATATAAAGTACCTGGTGTTGTAGTAGTTTCAGCTGTTGTGGTTGTTTCAGGTGTCGTAGTAGTTTCAGGTGTGGTTGTTGTTACTATTTTGAAAGAAAGAGATTTCAAATAAATTATTCGATATTTTAAGGTGAAATTTAATAGGTAAAATCTTCGTAATAACAAATTTTTTTGATATTTTCTTGCCAAGAACTCAGTTAATAGAAAATATTTGGTTCATTGTACAAATTAAAATATTAGAACTTTTAAATTAAATATTTGTCCTTAATTATAATTTTATAAAATAAACAGGAATTTTTATTATTTAGATTCTCGAAAATAATAATTTCCTTAATGCTTTTAATTGAAACAAAATAGACGCAAAATCTCTAAATTTTGAACAAAAATTTCATGTAAAGTACCTGGTGTTGTAGTAGTTTCAGCAGTTGTGGTTGTTTCTGGTGTCGTAGTAGTTTCAGGTGTGGTTGTTGTTACTATTTTGAAAGAAAGAGATTTCAAATAAATTATTCGATATTTTATGGTGAAATTTAATAGGTAAAATCTTCGTAATAACAATTTTTTTTTATATTTTCTTGCCAAGAACGCAGTTAATAGAAAATATTTGGTTCATTCAACAAATTAAAATATTAGAACTTTTAAATTACAATATTTGTCCTTAATTATAATTTTATAAAATAAAAAGGAATTTTTATTATTTAGATTCTCGAAAATAATAATTTCCTTGATACTTTTAATTGAAACAAAATAGATGCTAAATCTCTAAATTTTGAACAAAAATTTCATATAAAGTACCTGGTGTTGTAGTAGTTTCAGCAGTTGTGGTTGTTTCTGGTGTCGTAGTAGTTTCAGGTGTGGTTGTTGTTACTATTTTGAAAGAAAGAGATTTCAAATAAATTATTCGATATTTTATGGTGAAATTTAATAGGTAAAATCTTCGTAATAACAAATTTTTTTGATATTTTCTTGCCAAGAACTCAGTTAATAGGAAATATTTGTTTCATTCAACAAATTAAAATATTAGAACTTTTAAATTACAATATTTGTCCTTAATTATAATTTTATAAAATAAACAGGAATTTTTATTATTTAGATTCTCGAAAATAATAATTTCCTTCGAGTTTTTTCTTGAAACAAAAAAAATGCTAAATCTCTAAATTTTGAACAAAAATTTCATATAAAGTACCTGGTGTTGTAGTAGTTTCAGCAGTTGTGGTTGTTTCTGGTGTCGTAGTAGTTTCAGGTGTGGTTGTTGTTACTATTTTGAAAGAAAGAGATTTCAAATAAATTATTCGATATTTTATGGTGAAATTTAATAGGTAAAATCTTCGTAATAACAAATTTTTTTGATATTTTCTTGCCAAGAACTCAGTTAATAGGAAATATTTGTTTCATTCAACAAATTAAAATATTAGAACTTTTAAATTACAATATTTGTCCTTAATTATAATTTTATAAAATAAACAGGAATTTTTATTATTTAGATTCTCGAAAATAATAATTTCCTTCGAGTTTTTTCTTGAAACAAAAAAAATGCTAAATCTCTAAATTTTGAACAAAAATTTCATATAAAGTACCTGGTGTTGTAGTAGTTTCAGCAGTTGTGGTTGTTTCTGGTGTCGTAGTAGTTTCAGGTGTGGTTGTTGTTACTATTTTGAAAGAAAGAGATTTCAAATAAATTATTCGATATTTTATGGTGAAATTTAATAGGTAAAATCTTCGTAATAACAATTTGTTTTGATATTTTCTTGCCAATAACTCAGTTAATAGGAAATATTTGTTTCATTCAACAAATTAAAATATTAGAACTGGTAAATTACAAAATTAGTCCTAAATTATAATTTTATAAAATAAAAAGGAATTTTCATTATTTCTTTTCTCGAAAATTATAATTTTCTCGATACTTTTAATTGAAACAAAAAAGATGATAAATCTCTAAATTTTGAACAAAAATTTCACATAAAGTACCTGGTGTTGTAGTAGTTTCAGCAGTTGTGGTTGTTTCTGGTGTCGTCGTAGTTTCAGGTGTGGTTGTTGTTACTATTTTGAGAGAAAGAGATTTCAAATAAATTTTTCGATATTTTATGGTGAAATTTATTAGGTAAAATCTTCGTAATAATTAATTTTCATGATATTTTCTTGCCAAGAACTCAGTTAATAGAAAAAATTTGGTTTATTGAACAAATTAAAATTTTAGAACTTGTAAATTACAATATTGGTCCTTAATTATAATTTTATAAAATAAACAGGAATTTTTATTATTTTTATTCTCGAAAATATTAATTTCCTTGATATTTTTAATTCAAGCAAAAAATATGCTAAATATCTAAATTTTGAACAAAAATTTCATATAAAGTACCTGGTGTTGTAGTAGTTTCAGCAGTTGTGGTTGTTTCTGGTGTCGTCGTAGTTTCAGGTGTGGTTGTTGTTACTATTTTGAAAAAAAAAGAGATTTCAAATAAATTTTTCGATATTTTATGATGAAATTTAATAGGTAAAATCTTCGTAATAACAACATTTTTTGATATTTTCTTACCAAGAACTCAGTAAATAGAAAGAAATTTGGTGTATTGAACAAATTCAAATTTTAGAACTTGTAAATTACAATATTGGTCCTAAATTATAATTTTATAAATTGAAAAGGAATTTTTATTTTTTAAAATATTAATTTCCTTGATATTTTTAATTGAAACAAAAAAGATGCTAAATCTCTAAATTTTGAACAAAAATTTCAAATAAAGACCTGGTGTTGTAGTAGTTTCAGCAGTTGTGGTTGTTTCTGGTGTCGTAGTAGTTTCAGGTGTGGTTGTTGTTACTATTTTGAAAGAAAGAGATTTCAAATAAATTTTTCGATATTTTATGGTGAAATTTAATAGGTAAAATCTTCGTAATAACAACATTTTTTGATATTTTCTTGCCAAGAACTCAGTAAATAGAAAGAAACTTGGTGTATTGAACAAATTCAAATTTTAGAACTTGTAAATTACAATATTGGTCCTAAATTATAATTTTATAAATTGAAAAGGAATTTTTATTTTTTAAAATATTAATTTCCTTGATATTTTTAATTGAAACAAGAAAGATGCTAAATCTCTAAATTTTGAACAAAAATTTCATATAAAGTACCTGGTGTTGTAGTAGTTTCAGCAGTTGTGGTTGTTTCTGGTGTCGTCGTAGTTTCAGGTGTGGTTGTTGTTACTATTTTGAAAGAAAGAGATTTCAAATAAATTATTCGATATTTTATGGTGAAATTTAATAGGTAAAATTTTCGTAAACACAAATTTTTTTGATATTTTCTTGCCAAGAGCTCAGTTAATACAAAAAAATTTGGTTTATTGAACAAATTCAAATTTTAGAACTTTTAAATTACAATATTTGTTCTTAATTATAATTTTATAAAATAAACAGGAATTTTTATTAATTCTATTCTCGAAAATAATAATTTCCTTGATACTTTTAATTGAAATAAAATAGATGCTAAATCTCTAAATTTTGAACAAAAATTTCATATAAAGTACCTGGTGTTGTAGTAGTTTCAGCAGTTGTGGTTGTTTCTGTTGTCGTCGTAGTTTCAGGTGTGGTTGTTGTTACTATTTTGAAAGAAAGAGATTTCAAATAAATTATTCGATATTTTATGGTGAAATTTAATATGTAAAATCTTCGTAATAACAATTCTTTTTGATATTTTCTTGCCAAGAACTCAGTTAATAGAAAATATTTGGTTCATTGAACAAATTAAAATATTAGAACTTTTAAATTACAATATTTGTTCTTAATTATAATTTTATAAAATAAACAGGAATTTTTATTATTTAGATTCTCGAAAATAATAATTTCCTTGATACTTTTAATTGAAATAAAATAGATGGTAAATCTCTAAATTTTGAACAAAAATTTCATATAAAGTACCTGGTGTTGTAGTAGTTTCAGCAGTTGTGGTTGTTTCTGGTGTCGTAGTAGTTTCAGGTGTGGTTGTTGTTACTATTTTGAAAGAAAGAGATTTCAAATAAATTATTCGATATTTTATGGTGAAATTTAATAGGTAAAATCTTCGTAATAACAATTCTTTTTGATATTTTCTTGCCAAGAACTGACTTAATTAAAAAAATTTGGTTTATTGAACAAATTCAAATTTTAGAACTGGTAAATTAAAAAATTAGTCCTAAATTATAATTTTATAAAATAAAAAGGAATTTTCATTATTTCTTTTCTCGAAAATTATAATTTTCTCGATACTTTTAATTGAAACAAAATAGATGATATATCGTTAATTGTGAACAAAAATTTCATATAAAGTACCTGGTGTTGTAGTAGTTTCAGCAGTTGTGGTTGTTTCAGGTGTCGTAGTAGTTTCAGGTGTGGTTGTTGTTACTATTTTGAAAGAAAGAGATTTCAAATAAATTTTTCGATATTTTATGGTGAAATTTAATAGGTAAAATCTTCGTAATAATAAATTTTTTTGATATTTTCTTGCCAAGAACTTTTAATTGAAATAAAATAGATGCTAAATCTCTAAATTTTGAACAAAAATTTCATATAAAGTACCTGGTGTTGTAGTAGTTTCAGCAGTTGTGGTTGTTTCTGGTGTCGTCGTAGTTTCAGGTGTGGTTGTTGTTACTATTTTGAAAGAAAGAAATTTCAAATAAATTATTCGATATTTTATGGTGAAATTTAATAGGTAAAATCTTCGTAATAACAATTCTTTTTGATATTTTCTTGCCAAGAACTCAGTTAATAGAAAATATTTGGTTCATTGAACAAATTAAAATATTAGAACTTTTAAATTACAATATTTGTTCTTAATTATAATTTTAGAAAATAAACAGGAATTTTTATTATTTAGATTCTCGAAAATAATAATTTCCTTGATACTTTTAATTGAAATAAAATAGATGCTCAATCTCTAAATTTTGAACAAAAATTTCATATAAAGTACCTGGTGTTGTAGTAGTTTCAGCAGTTGTGGTTGTTTCTGGTGTCGTAGTAGTTTCAGGTGTGGTTGTTGTTACTATTTTGAAAGAAAGAAATTTCAAATAAATTATTCGCTATTTTATGGTGAAATTTAATAGGTAAAATCTTCGTAATAACAATTTTTTTTGATATTTTCTTACCAAGAACTCAGTTAATAGAATTTGGTTCATTGAACAAATTAAAATATTAGAACTTTTAAATTACAATATTTGTCCTTAATTTTAATTTTATAAAATAAACAGGAATTTTATTCTTTAGATTCTCGAAAATAATAATTTTCTTGATACTTTTAATTGAAACAAAAAAGATGATAAATCTCTAAATTTCAAACAAAAATTTCATATAAAGTACCTGGTGTTGTAGTAGTTTCAGCAGTTGTGGTTGTTTCTGGTGTCGTAGTAGTTTCAGGTGTGGTTGTTGTTACTATTTTGAAAGAAAGAGATTTCAAATAAATTATTCGATATTTTATGGTGAAATTGAATAGGTAAAATCTTCGTAATAACAATTCTTTTTGATATTTTCTTGCCAAGAACTCAGTTAATAGAAAATATTTGGTTCATTGTACAAATTAAAATATTAGAACTTTCAAATTACAATATTTGTCCTTAATTATAATTTTATAAAATAAACAGGAATTTTTATTATTTAGATTCTCGAAAATAATAATTTCTTTGATGCTTTTAATTGAAACAAAATAGACGCAAAATCTCTAAATTTTGAACAAAAATTTCATATAAAGTACCTGGTGTTGTAGTAGTTTCAGCAGTTGTGGTTGTTTGTGGTGTCGTAGTAGTTTCAGGTGTGGTTGTTGTTACTATTTTGAAAGAACTCTTTCAAAATAAATTATTCGATATTTTATGGAGAAATTTAATAGGTAAAATCTTCGTAATAACAAATTTTTTTGATATTTTCTTGCCAAGAACTGAGTTAATTGAAAAAATTTGGTTTATTGAACAAATTCAAATTTTAGAACTGGTAAATTACAAAATTAGTCCTAAATTATAATTTTATTAAATAAAAAGGAATTTTCATTATTTCTGTTCTCGAAAATAATAATTTCCTTGATACTTTTAATTGAAACAAAATGGATGATATATCTTTAACTGTGAACAAAAATTTCATATAAAGTACCTGGTGTTGTAGTAGTTTCAGAAGTTGTGGTTGTTTCAGGTGTCGTAGTAGTTTCAGGTGTGGTTGTTGTTACTATTTTGAAAGAAAGAGATTTCAAATAAATTATTCGATATTTTAAGGTGAAATTTAATAGGTAAAATCTTCGTAATAACAAATTTTTTTGATATTTTCTTGCCAAGAACTCAGTTAATAGAAAATATTTGGTTCATTGTACAAATTAAAATATTAGAACTTTTAAATTAAATATTTGTACTTAATTATAATTTTATAAAATAAACAGGAATTTTTATTATTTAGATTCTCGAAAATAATAATTTCCTTAATGCTTTTAATTGAAACAAAATAGACGCAAAATCTCTAAATTTTGAACAAAAATTTCATGTAAAGTACCTGGTGTTGTAGTAGTTTCAGCAGTTGTGGTTGTTTCTGGTGTCGTCGTAGTTTCAGGTGTGGTTGTTGTTACTATTTTGAAAGAAAGAGATTTCAAATAAATTTTTCGATATTTTATGGTGAAATTTAATAGGTAAAATCTTCGTAATAACAACATTTTTGATATTTTATTGCCAAAAACTCAGTAAATAGAAAGAAATTTGGTGTATTGAACAAATTCAAATTTTAGAACTTGTAAATTACAATATTGGTCCTTAATTATAATTTTATAAAAAAAAAGAAATTTTTATTATTTCTATTCTCGAAAATATTAATTTCCTTGATACTTTTAATTGACGCAAAAAATATGCTAAATATATAAATTTTGAACAAAAATTTCATATAAAGTACCTGGTGTTGTAGTAGTTTCAGCAGTTGTGGTTGTTTCTGGTGTCGTCGTAGTTTCAGGTGTGGTTGTTGTTACTATTTTGAAAGAAAGAGATTTCAAATAAATTATTCGATATTTTATGGTGAAATTTAATAGGTAAAATCTTCGTAATAACAATTTATTTTGATATTTTCTTCCCAAGAACTCAGTTAATAGAAAAAATTTGGTTTATTGAACAAATTAAAATTTTAGAACTTGTAAATTACAATATTGGTCCTTAATTATAATTTTATAAAATAAAAAGGAATTTTTATTATTTCTATTCTCGAAAATATTAATTTCCTTGATACTTTTAATTGCAGCAAAAAATATGCTAAATATCTAAATTTTGAACAAAAATTTCATATAAAGTACCTGGTGTTGTAGTAGTTTCAGCAGTTGTGGTTGTTTCTGGTGTCGTAGTAGTTTCAGGTGTGGTTGTTGTTACTATTTTGAACGAAAGAGATTTTAAATAAATTTTTCGATATTTTATGGTGAAATTTAATAGGTAAAATCTTCGTAATAAGAATTTATTTTGATATTTTCTTACCAAGAACTCAGTTAATAGAAAAAATTTGGTTTATTGAACAATTTAAAATTTTAGAACTTGTAAATTACTATATTGGTCCTTAATTATAATTTTATAAAATAAAAAGGATTTTTTATTCTTTCTATTCTCGAAAATATTAATTTCTTTGATACTTTTAATTGCAGCAAAAAATATGCTAAATATATAAATTTTGAACAAAAATTTCATATAAAGTACCTGGTGTTGTAGTAGTTTCAGCAGTTGTGGTTGTTTCTGGTGTCGTCGTAGTTTCAGGTGTGGTTGTTGTTACTATTTTGAAAGAAAGAGATTTCAAATAAATTTTTGGATATTTTATGGTGAAATTTAATAGGTAAAATCTTCGTAATAACAACATTTTTTGATATTTTATTGCCAAAAACTCAGTAAATAGAAAGAAATTTGGTGTATTGAACAAATTCAAATTTTAGAACTTGTAAATTACAATATTGGTCCTTAATTATAATTTTATAAAAAAAAAGAAATTTTTATTATTTCTATTCTCGAAAATATTAATTTCCTTGATACTTTTAATTGACGCAAAAAATATGCTAAATATCTAAATTTTGAACAAAAATTTCATATAAAGTACCTGGTGTTGTAGTAGTTTCAGCAGTTGTGGTTGTTTCTGGTGTCGTCGTAGTTTCAGGTGTGGTTGTTGTTACTATTTTGAAAGAAAGAGATTTTAAATAAATTTTTCGATATTTTATGGTGAAATTTAATAGGTAAAATCTTCGTAATAAGAATTTATTTTGATATTTTCTTACCAAGAACTCAGTTAATAGAAAAAATTTGGTTTATTGAACAATTTAAAATTTTAGAACTTGTAAATTACTATATTGGTCCTTAATTATAATTTTATAAAATAAAAAGGATTTTTTATTATTTCTATTCTCGAAAATATTAATTTCCTTGATACTTTTAATTGAAGCAAAAAATATGCTAAATATCTAAATTTTGAACAAAAATTTCATATAAAGTACCTGGTGTTGTAGTAGTTTCAGCAGTTGTGGTTGTTTCTGGTGTCGTAGTAGTTTCAGGTGTGGTTGTTGTTACTATTTTGAAAGAAAGAGATTTCAAATAAATTATTCGATATTTTATGGTGAAATTTAATAGGTAAAATCTTCGTAATAACAATTTATTTTGATATTTTCTTGCCAAGAACTCAGTTAATAGAAAAAATTTGGTTTATTGAACAAATTAAAATTTTAGAACTTGTAAATTACAATATTGGTCCTTAATTATAATTTTATAAAATAAAAAGGAATTTTTATTATTTCTATTCTCGAAAAAATTAATTTCCTTGATTCTTTTAATTGAAGCAAAAAATATGCTAAATATCTAAATTTTGAACAAAAATTTCATATAAAGTACCTGGTGTTGTAGTAGTTTCAGCAGTTGTGGTTGTTTCTGGTGTCGTAGTAGTTTCAGGTGTGGTTGTTGTTACTATTTTGAAAGAAAGAGATTTCAAATAAATTTTTCGATATTTTATGGTGAAATTTAATAGGTAAAATCTTCGTAATAACAAATTTTTTTGATATTTTCTTGCCAAGAACTCAGTTAATAGAAAAAATTTGGTTTATAAAAAAAATTTGCTAAATATCTAAATTTTGAACAAAAATTTCATATAAAGTACCTGGTGTTGTAGTAGTTTCAGCAGTTGTGGTTGTTTCTGGTGTCGTCGTAGTTTCAGGTGTGGTTGTTGTTACTATTTTGAAAGAAAGAGATTTCAAATAAATTATTCGATATTTTATGGTGAAATTTAATAGGTAAAATCTTCGGAATAACAATTTATTTTGATATTTTCGTGCCAAGAACTGAGTTAATTGAAAAAATTTGGTTTCTTGAACAAATTCAAATTTTAGAACTGGTAAATTACAATATTGGTCCTTAATTATAATTTTATAAAAAAAAAAAAATTTTTATTATTTCTATTCTCGAAAATATTAATTTCCTTGATACTTTTAATTGACGCAAAAAATATGCTAAATATCTAAATTTTGAACAAAAATTTCATATAAAGTACCTGGTGTTGTAGTAGTTTCAGCAGTTGTGGTTGTTTCTGGTGTCGTCGTAGTTTCAGGTGTGGTTGTTGTTACTATTTTGAAAGAAAGAGATTTCAAATAAATTATTCGATATTTTATGGTGAAATTTAATAGGTAAAATCTTCGTAATAACAATTTATTTTGATATTTTCTTCCCAAGAACTCAGTTAATAGAAAAAATTTGGTTTATTGAACAAATTAAAATTTTAGAACTTGTAAATTACAATATTGGTCCTTAATTATAATTTTATAAAATAAAAAGGAATTTTTATTATTTCTATTCTCGAAAATATTAATTTCCTTGATACTTTTAATTGCAGCAAAAAATATGCTAAATATCTAAATTTTGAACAAAAATTTCATATAAAGTACCTGGTGTTGTAGTAGTTTCAGCAGTTGTGGTTGTTTCTGGTGTCGTAGTAGTTTCAGGTGTGGTTGTTGTTACTATTTTGAAAGAAAGAGATTTTAAATAAATTTTTCGATATTTTATGGTGAAATTTAATAGGTAAAATCTTCGTAATAAGAATTTATTTTCATATTTTCTTACCAAGAACTCAGTTAATAGTAAAAATTTGGTTTATTGAACAATTTAAAATTTTAGAACTTGTAAATTACTATATTGGTCCTTAATTATAATTTTATAAAATAAAAAGGATTTTTTATTATTTCTATTCTCGAAAATATTAATTTCCTTGATACTTTTAATTGCAGCAAAAAATATGCTAAATATATAAATTTTGAACAAAAATTTCATATAAAGTACCTGGTGTTGTAGTAGTTTCAGCAGTTGTGGTTGTTTCTGGTGTCGTCGTTGTTTCAGGTGTGGTTGTTGTTACTATTTTGAAAGAAAGAGATTTCAAATAAATTTTTCGTTATTTTATGGTGAAATTTAATAGGTAAAATCTTCGTAATAACAACATTTTTTGATATTTTATTGCCAAAAACTCAGTAAATAGAAAGAAATTTGGTGTATTGAACAAATTCAAATTTTAGAACTTGTAAATTACAATATTGGTCCTTAATTATAATTTTATAAAAAAAAAGAAATTTTTATTATTTCTATTCTCGAAAATATTAATTTCCTTGATACTTTTAATTGACGCAAAAAATATGCTAAATATCTAAATTTTGAACAAAAATTTCATATAAAGTACCTGGTGTTGTAGTAGTTTCAGCAGTTGTGGTTGTTTCTGGTGTCGTCGTAGTTTCAGGTGTGGTTGTTGTTACTATTTTGAAAAAAAGAGATTTCAAATAAATTATTCGATATTTTATGGTGAAATTTAATAGGTAAAATCTTCGTAATAACAATTTATTTTGATATTTTCTTGCCAAGAACTCAGTTAATAGAAAAAATTTGGTTTATTGAACAAATTAAAATTTTAGAACTTGTAAATTACAATATTGGTCCTTAATTATAATTTATAAAATAAAAAGGAATTTTTATTATTTCTATTCTCGAAAATATTAATTTCCTTGATGCTTTTAATTGCAGCAAAAAATATGCTAAATATCTAAATTTTGAACAAAAATTTCATATAAAGTACCTGGTGTTGTAGTAGTTTCAGCAGTTGTGGTTGTTTCTGGTGTCGTAGTAGTTTCAGGTGTGGTTGTTGTTACTATTTTGAAAGAAAGAGATTTTAAATAAATTTTTCGATATTTTATGGTGAAATTTAATAGGTAAAATCTTCGTAATAAGAATTTATATTGATATTTTCTTACCAAGAACTCAGTTAATAGAAAAAATTTGGTTTATTGAACAATTTAAAATTTTAGAACTTGTAAATTACTATATTGGTCCTTAATTATAATTTTATAAAATAAAAAGGATTTTTTATTATTTCTATTCTCGAAAATATTAATTTCCTTGATACTTTTAATTGAAGCAAAAAATATGCTAAATATCTAAATTTTGAACAAAAATTTCATATAAAGTACCTGGTGTTGTAGTAGTTTCAGCAGTTGTGGTTGTTTCTGGTGTCGTAGTAGTTTCAGGTGTGGTTGTTGTTACTATTTTGAAAGAAAGAGATTTCAAATAAATTATTCGATATTTTATGGTGAAATTTAATAGGTAAAATCTTCGTAATAACAATTTATTTTGATATTTTCTTGCCAAGAACTCAGTTAATAGAAAAAATTTGGTTTATTGAACAAATTAAAATTTTAGAACTTGTAAATTACTATATTGGTCCTTAATTATAATTTTATAAAATAAAAAGGATTTTTTATTATTTCTATTCTCGAAAATATTAATTTCCTTGATACTTTTAATTGAAGCAAAAAATATGCTAAATATCTAAATTTTGAACAAAAATTTCATATAAAGTACCTGGTGTTGTAGTAGTTTCAGCAGTTGTGGTTGTTTCTGGTGTCGTAGTAGTTTCAGGTGTGGTTGTTGTTTCTATTTTGAAAGAAAGAGATTTCAAATAAATTTTTCGATATTTTATGGTGAAATTTAATAGGTAAAATCTTCGTAATAACAAATTTTTTTGATATTTTCTTGCCAAGAACTCAGTTAATAGAAAAAATTTGTTTATTGAACAAATTCAAATTTTAGACTTGTAAATTACAATATTGGTCCTTAATTATAATTTTATAAAAAAAAAGAAATTTTTATTATTTCTATTCTCGAAAATATTATCCTTGATACTTTTAATTTAAGCAAAAAATATGCTAAATATATAAATTTTGAACAAAAATTTCATATAAAGTACCTGGTGTTGTAGTAGTTTCAGCAGTTGTGGTTGTTTCTGGTGTCGTCGTTGTTTCAGGTGTGGTTGTTGTTACTATTTTGAAAGAAAGAGATTTCAAATAAATTTTTCGTTATTTTATGGTGAAATTTAATAGGTAAAATCTTCGTAATAACAACATTTTTTGATATTTTATTGCCAAAAACTCAGTAAATAGAAAGAAATTTGGTGTATGGAACAAATTCAAATTTTAGAACTTGTAAATTACAATATTGGTCGTTAATTATAATTCTATAAAATAAAAAGGAATTTTTATTATTTCTATTCTCGAAAATATTAATTCCCTTGATTCTTTTAATTGAAGCAAAAAATATGCTAAATACCTAAATTTTGAACAAAAATTGCATATAAAGTACCTGGTGTTGTAGTAGTTTCAGCAGTTGTGGTTGTTTCTGGTGTCGTCGTAGTTTCAGGTGTGGTTGTTGTTACTATTTTGAAAGAAAGAGATTTCAAATAAATTATTCGATATTTTATGGTGAAATTTAATAGGTAAAATTTTCGTAATAACAATTTATTTTGATATTTTCTTGCCAAGAACTCAGTTAATAGAAAAAATTTGGTTTATTGAACAAATTAAAATTTTAGAACTTGTAAATTACAATGTTGGTCCTTAATTATAATTTTATAAAATAAAAAGGAATTTTTATTATTTCTATTCTCGAAAATATTAATTCCCTTGATTCTTTTAATTGAAGCAAAAAATATGCTAAATATCTAAATTTTGAACAAAAATTGCATATAAAGTACCTGGTGTTGTAGTAGTTTCAGCAGTTGTGGTTGTTTCTGGTGTCGTCGTAGTTTCAGGTGTGGTTGTTGTTACTATTTTGAAAGAAAGAGATTTCAAATAAATTATTCGATATTTTATGGTGAAATTTAATAGGTAAAATCTTCGTAATAACAATTTTTTTTTATATTTTCTTGCCAAGAACGCAGTTAATAGAAAATATTTGGTTCATTCAACAAATTAAAATTTTAGAACTTGTAAATTACAATATTGGTCCTTAATTATAATTTTATAAAATAAAAAGGAATTTTTATTATTTCTATTCTCGAAAATATTAATTTCCTTGATACTTTTAATTGCAGCAAAAAATATCCTAAATATCTAAATTTTGAACAAAAATTTCATATAAAGTACCTGGTGTTGTAGTAGTTTCAGCAGTTGTGGTTGTTTCTGGTGTCGTAGTAGTTTCAGGTGTGGTTGTTGTTACTATTTTGAAAGAAAGAGATTTCAAATAAATTTTTCGATATTTTATGGTGAAATTGAATAGGTAAAATCTTCGTAATAACAAATTTTTTTGATATTTTCTTGCCAAAAACTCAGTTAATAGAAAAAATTTGGTTTATTGAACAAATTAAAATTTTAGAACTTGTAAATTACAATATTGGTCCTTAATTATAATTTTATAAAATAAAAGGAATTTTTATTATTTATATTCTGGAAAATATTAATTTCCTTGATACTTGTAATTGAAGCAAAAAAAATGCTAAATATCTAAATTTCGAACAAACATTTCATATAAAGTACCTGGTGTTGTAGTAGTTTCAGCAGTTGTGGTTGTTTCTGGTGTCGTAGTAGTTTCAGGTGTGGTTGTTGTTACTATTTTGAAAGAAAGAGATTTCAAATAAATTATTCGATATTTTATGGTGAAATTTAATAGGCAAAATCTTCGTAATAACAAATTTTTTTGATATTTTCTTGCCAAGAACTCAGTTAATAGAAAAAATATGGTTTATTACAAATTAAAATTTTAGAACTTGTAAATTACAATATTGGTCCTTAATTATAATTTTATAAAATAAAAGGAATTTTTATTATTTATATTCTGGAAAATATTAATTTCCTTGATACTTGTAATTGAAGCAAAAAAAATGCTAAATATCTAAATTTCTAACAAAAATTTCATATAAAGTACCTGGTGTTGTAGTAGTTTCAGCAGTTGTGGTTGTTTCTGGTGACGTAGTAGTTTCAGGTGTGGTTGTTGTTACTATTTTGAAAGAAAGAGATTTCAAATAAATTTTTCGATATTTTATGGTGAAATTTAATAGGTAAAATCTTCGTAATAAGAATTTATTTTCATATTTTCTTACCAAGAACTCAGTTAATAGAAAAAATTTGGTTTATTGAACAATTTAAAATTTTAGAACTTGTAAATTACTATATTGGTCCTTAATTATAATTTTATAAAATAAAAAGGTTTTTTTAGTATTTCTATTCTCGAAAATATTAATTTCCTTGATACTTTTAACTGCAGCAAAAAATATGCTAAATATATAAATTTTGAACAAAAATTTCATATAAAGTACCTGGTGTTGTAGTAGTTTCAGCAGTTGTGGTTGTTTCTGGTGTCGTCGTTGTTTCAGGTGTGGTTGTTGTTACTATTTTGAAAGAAAGAGATTTCAAATAAATTTTTCGTTATTTTATGGTGAAATTTAATAGGTAAAATCTTCGTAATAACAACATTTTTTGATATTTTATTGCCAAAAACTCAGTAAATAGAAAGAAATTTGGTGTATGGAACAAATTCAAATTTTAGAACTTGTAAATTACAATATTGGTCGTTAATTATAATTCTATAAAATAAAAAGGAATTTTTATTATTTCTATTCTCGAAAATATTAATTCCCTTGATTCTTTTAATTGAAGCAAAAAATATGCTAAATATCTAAATTTTGAACAAAAATTGCATATAAAGTACCTGGTGTTGTAGTAGTTTCAGCAGTTGTGGTTGTTTCTGGTGTCGTCGTAGTTTCAGGTGTGGTTGTTGTTACTATTTTGAAAGAAAGAGATTTCAAATAAATTATTCGATATTTTATGGTGAAATTTAATAGGTAAAATCTTCGTAATAACAATTTATTTTGATATTTTCTTGCCAAGAACTCAGTTAATAGAAAAAATTTGGTTTATTGAACAAATTAAAATTTTAGAACTTGTAAATTACAATATTGGTCCTTAATTATAATTTTATAAAATAAAAAGGAATTTTTATTATTTCTATTCTCGAAAATATTAATTCCCTTGATTCTTTTAATTGAAGAAAAAAATATGCTAAATATCTAAATTTTGAACAAAAATTGCATATAAAGTACCTGGTGTTGTAGTAGTTTCAGCAGTTGTGGTTGTTTCTGGTGTCGTCGTAGTTTCAGGTGTGGTTGTTGTTACTATTTTGAAAGAAAGAGATTTCAAATAAATTATTCGATATTTTATGGTGAAATTTAATAGGTAAAATCTTCGTAATAACAATTTATTTTGATATTTTCTTCCCAAGAACTCAGTTAATAGAAAAAATTTGGTTTATTGAACAAATTAAAATTTTAGAACTTGTAAATTACAATATTGGTCCTTAATTATAATTTTATAAAATAAAAAGGAATTTTTATTATTTCTATTCTCGAAAATATTAATTTCCTTGATACTTTTAATTGACGCAAAAAATATGCTAAATATCTAAATTTTGAACAAAAATTTCATATAAAGTACCTGGTGTTGTAGTAGTTTCAGCAGTTGTGGTTGTTTCTGGTGTCGTAGTAGTTTCAGGTGTGGTTGTTGTTACTATTTTGAAAGAAAGAGATTTTAAATAAATTTTTCGATATTTTATGGTGAAATTTAATAGGTAAAATCTTCGTAATAAGAATTTATTTTCATATTTTCTTACCAAGAACTCAGTTAATAGAAAAAATTTGGTTTATTGAACAATTTAAAATTTTAGAACTTGTAAATTACTATATTGGTCCTTAATTATAATTTTATAAAATAAAAAGGATTTTTTATTATTTCTATTCTCGAAAATATTAATTTCCTTGATACTTTTAATTGCAGCAAAAAATATGCTAAATATATAAATTTAGAACAAAAATTTCATATAAAGTACCTGGTGTTGTAGTAGTTTCAGCAGTTGTTGTTGTTTCTGGTGTCGTCGTTGTTTCAGGTGTGGTTGTTGTTACTATTTTGAAAGAAAGAGATTTCAAATAAATTTTTCGTTATTTTATGGTGAAATTTAATAGGTAAAATCTTCGTAATAACAACATTTTTTGATATTTTATTGCCAAAAACTCAGTAAATAGAAAGAAATTTGGTGTATTGAACAAATTCAAATTTTAGAACTTGTAAATTACAATATTGGTCCTTAATTATAATTTTATAAAATAAAATGGAATTTTTATTATTTCTATTCTCGAAAAAATTAATTTCCTTGATTCTTTTAATTGAAGCAAAAAATATGCTAAATATCTAAATTTTGAACAAAAATTTCATATAAAGTACCTGGTGTTGTAGTAGTTTCAGCAGTTGTGGTTGTTTCTGGTGTCGTAGTAGTTTCAGGTGTGGTTGTTGTTACTATTTTGAAAGAAAGAGATTTCAAATAAATTTTTCGATATTTTATGGTGAAATTTAATAGGTAAAATTTTCGTAATAACAACATTTTTTGATATTTTCTTGCCAAGAACTCAGTAAATAGAAAGAAATTTGGTGTATTGAACAAATTCAAATTTTAGAACTTGTAAAGTACAATATTGGTCCTTAATTATAATTTTATAAAAAAAAAACAAATTTTTATTATTTCTATTCTCGAAAATATTAATTTCCTTAATACTTTTAATTGAAGCAAAAAATATGCTAAATATCTAAATTTTGAACAAAAATTTCATATAAAGTACCTGGTGTTGTAGTAGTTTCAGCAGTTGTGGTTGTTTCTGGTGTCGTAGTAGTTTCAGGTGTGGTTGTTGTTACTATTTTGAAAGAAAGAGATTTCAAATAAATTTTTCGATATTTTATGGTGAAATTGAATAGGTAAAATCTTCGTAATAACAAATTTTTTTTATATTTTCTTGCCAAAAACTCAGTTAATAGAAAAAATTTGGTTTATTGAACAAATTAAAATTTTAGAACTTGTAAATTACAATATTGGTCCTTAATTATAATTTTATAAAATAAAAGGAATTTTTATTATTTATATTCTGGAAAATATTAATTTCCTTGATACTTGTAATTGAAGCAAAAAAAATGCTAAATATCTAAATTTCGAACAAAAATTTCATATAAAGTACCTGGTGTTGTAGTAGTTTCAGCAGTTGTGGTTGTTTCTGGTGTCGTAGTAGTTTCAGGTGTGGTTGTTGTTACTATTTTGAAAGAAAGAGATTTCAAATAAATTATTCGATATTTTATGGTGAAATTTAATAGGCAAAATCTTCGTAATAACAAATTTTTTTGATATTTTCTTGCCAAGAACTCAGTTAATAGAAAAAATTTGGTTTATTACAAATTAAAATTTTAGAACTTGTAAATTACAATATTGGTCCTTAATTATAATTTTATAAAATAAAAGGAATTTTTATTATTTATATTCTAGAAAATATTAATTTCCTTGATACTTGTAATTGAAGCAAAAAAAATGCTAAATATCTAAATTTCGAACAAAAATTTCATATAAAGTACCTGGTGTTGTAGTAGTTTCAGCAGTTGTGGTTGTTTCTGGTGTCGTAGTAGTTTCAGGTGTGGTTGTTGTTACTATTTTGAAAGAAAGAGATTTCAAATAAATTTTTCGATATTTTATGGTGAAATTTAATAGGTAAAATCTTCGTAATAAGAATTTATTTTCATATTTTCTTACCAAGAACTCAGTTAATAGAAAAAATTTGGTTTATTGAACAATTTAAAATTTTAGAACTTGTAAATTACTATATTGGTCCTTAATTATAATTTTATAAAATAAAAAGGTTTTTTTAGTATTTCTATTTTCGAAAATATTAATTTCCTTGATACTTTTAATTGCAGCAAAAAATATGCTAAATATATAAATTTTGAACAAAAATTTCATATAAAGTACCTGGTGTTGTAGTAGTTTCAGCAGTTGTGGTTGTTTCTGGTGTCGTCGTTGTTTCAGGTGTGGTTGTTGTTACTATTTTGAAAGAAAGAGATTTCAAATAAATTTTTCGTTATTTTATGGTGAAATTTAATAGGTAAAATCTTCGTAATAACAACATTTTTTGATATTTTATTGCCAAAAACTCAGTAAATAGAAAGAAATTTGGTGTATGGAACAAATTCAAATTTTAGAACTTGTAAATTACAATATTGGTCGTTAATTATAATTCTATAAAATAAAAAGGAATTTTTATTATTTCTATTCTCGAAAATATTAATTTCCTTGATTCTTTTAATTGAAGCAAAAAATATGCTAAATACCTAAATTTTGAACAAAAATTGCATATAAAGTACCTGGTGTTGTAGTAGTTTCAGCAGTTGTGGTTGTTTCTGGTGTCGTCGTAGTTTCAGGTGTGGTTGTTGTTACTATTTTGAAAGAAAGAGATTTCAAATAAATTATTCGATATTTTATGGTGAAATTTAATAGGTAAAATCTTCGTAATAACAATTTATTTTGATATTTTCTTCCCAAGAACTCAGTTAATAGAAAAAATTTGGTTTATTACAAATTAAAATTTTAGAACTTGTAAATTACAATATTGGTCCTTAATTATAATTTTATAAAATAAAAGGAATTTTTATTATTTATATTCTGGAAAATATTAATTTCCTTGATACTTGTAATTGAAGCAAAAAAAATGCTAAATATCTAAATTTCGAACAAAAATTTCATATAAAGTACCTGGTGTTGTAGTAGTTTCAGCAGTAGTGGTTGTTTCTGGTGTCGTCGTAGTTTCAGGTGTGGTTGTTGTTACTATTTTGAAAGAAAGAGATTTCAAATAAATTATTCGATATTTTATGGTGAAATTTAATAGGTAAAATCTTCGTAATAACAATTTATTTTGATATTTTCTTGCCAAGAACTCAGTTAATAGAAAAAATTTGGTTTATTGAACAAATTAAAATTTTAGAACTTGTAAATTACAATATTGGTCCTTAATTATAATTTTATAAAATAAAAAGGAATTTTTATTATTTCTATTCTCGAAAATATTAATTCCCTTGATTCTTTTAATTGAAGCAAAAAATATGCTAAATATCTAAATTTTGAACAAAAATTGCATATAAAGTACCTGGTGTTGTAGTAGTTTCAGCAGTAGTGGTTGTTTCTGGTGTCGTCGTAGTTTCAGGTGTGGTTGTTGTTACTATTTTGAAAGAAAGAGATTTCAAATAAATTATTCGATATTTTATGGTGAAATTTAATAGGTAAAATCTTCGTAATAACAATTTATTTTGATATTTTCTTCCCAAGAACTCAGTTAATAGAAAAAATTTGGTTTATTACAAATTAAAATTTTAGAACTTGTAAATTACAATATTGGTCCTTAATTATAATTTTATAAAATAAAAGGAATTTTTATTATTTATATTCTGGAAAATATTAATTTCCTTGATACTTGTAATTGAAGCAAAAAAAATGCTAAATATCTAAATTTCGAACAAAAATTTCATATAAAGTACCTGGTGTTGTAGTAGTTTCAGCAGTTGTGGTTGTTTCTGGTGTCGTAGTAGTTTCAGGTGTGGTTGTTGTTACTATTTTGAAAGAAAGAGATTTCAAATAAATTTTTCGATATTTTATGGTGAAATTTAATAGGTAAAATCTTCGTAATAAGAATTTATTTTCATATTTTCTTACCAAGAACTCAGTTAATAGAAAAAATTTGGTTTATTGAACAATTTAAAATTTTAGAACTTGTAAATTACTATATTGGTCCTTAATTATAATTTTATAAAATAAAAAGGTTTTTTTAGTATTTCTATTTTCGAAAATATTAATTTCCTTGATACTTTTAATTGCAGCAAAAAATATGCTAAATATATAAATTTTGAACAAAAATTTCATATAAAGTACCTGGTGTTGTAGTAGTTTCAGCAGTTGTGGTTGTTTCTGGTGTCGTCGTTGTTTCAGGTGTGGTTGTTGTTACTATTTTGAAAGAAAGAGATTTCAAATAAATTTTTCGTTATTTTATGGTGAAATTTAATAGGTAAAATCTTCGTAATAACAACATTTTTTGATATTTTATTGCCAAAAACTCAGTAAATAGAAAGAAATTTGGTGTATGGAACAAATTCAAATTTTAGAACTTGTAAATTACAATATTGGTCGTTAATTATAATTCTATAAAATAAAAAGGAATTTTTATTATTTCTATTCTCGAAAATATTAATTCCCTTGATTCTTTTAATTGAAGCAAAAAATATGCTAAATACCTAAATTTTGAACAAAAATTGCATATAAAGTACCTGGTGTTGTAGTAGTTTCAGCGGTTGTGGTTGTTTCTGGTGTCGTCGTAGTTTCAGGTGTGGTTGTTGTTACTATTTTGAAAGAAAGAGATTGCAAATAAATTATTCGATATTTTATGGTGAAATTTAATAGGTAAAATCTTCGTAATAACAATTTATTTTGATATTTTCTTGCCAAGCACTCAGTTAATAGAAAAAATTTGGTTTATTGAACAAATTAAAATTTTAGAACTTCTAAATTACAATATTGGTCCTTAATTATAATTTTATAAAATAAAAAGGAATTTTTATTATTTCTATTCTCGAAAATATTAATTCCCTTGATTCTTTTAATTGAAGCAAAAAATATGCTAAATATATAAATTTTGAACAAAAATTGCATATAAAGTACCTGGTGTTGTAGTAGTTTCAGCAGTTGTGGTTGTTTCTGGTGTCGTCGTAGTTTCAGGTGTGGTTGTTGTTACTATTTTGAAAGAAAGAGATTTCAAATAAATTATTCGATATTTTATGGTGAAATTTAATAGGTAAAATCTTCGTAATAAGAATTTATTTTCATATTTTCTTACCAAGAACTCAGTTAATAGAAAAAATTTGGTTTATTGAACAATTTAAAATTTTAGAACTTGTAAATTACTATATTGGTCCTTAATTATAATTTTATAAAATAAAAAGGATTTTTTATTATTTCTATTCTCGAAAATATTAATTCCCTTGATTCTTTTAATTGAAGCAAAAAATATGCTAAATATATAAATTTTGAACAAAAATTGCATATAAAGTACCTGGTGTTGTAGTAGTTTCAGCAGTTGTGGTTGTTTCTTGTGTCGTCGTAGTTTCAGGTGTGGTTGTTGTTACTATTTTGAAAGAAAGAGATTTCAAATAAATTATTCGATATTTTATGGTGAAATTTAATAGGTAAAATCTTCGTAATAACAATTTATTTTGATATTTTCTTCCCAAGAACTCAGTTAATAGAAAAAATTTGGTTTATTGAACAAATTAAAATTTTAGAACTTGTAAATTACAATATTGGTCCTTAATTATAATTTTATAAAATAAAAAGGAATTTTTATTATTTCTATTCTCGAAAATATTAATTTCCTTGATACTTTTAATTGCAGCAAAAAATATGCTAAATATCTAAATTTTGAACAAAAATTTCATATAAAGTACCTGGTGTTGTAGTAGTTTCAGCAGTTGTGGTTGTTTCTGGTGTCGTAGTAGTTTCAGGTGTGGTTGTTGTTACTATTTTGAAAGAAAGAGATTTTAAATAAATTTTTCGATATTTTATGGTGAAATTTAATAGGTAAAATCTTCGTAATAAGAATTTATTTTCATATTTTCTTACCAAGAACTCAGTTAATAGAAAAAATTTGGTTTATTGAACAATTTAAAATTTTAGAACTTGTAAATTACTATATTGGTCCTTAATTATAATTTTATAAAATAAAAAGGATTTTTTATTATTTCTATTCTCGAAAATATTAATTTCCTTGATACTTTTAATTGCAGCAAAAAATATGCTAAATATATAAATTTAGAACAAAAATTTCATATAAAGTACCTGGTGTTGTAGTAGTTTCAGCAGTTGTGGTTGTTTCTGGTGTCGTAGTAGTTTCAGGTGTGGTTGTTGTTACTATTTTGAAAGAAAGAGATTTCAAATAAATTTTTCGATATTTTATGGTGAAATTGAATAGGTAAAATCTTCGTAATAACAAATTTTTTTGATATTTTCTTGCCAAAAACTCAGTTAATAGAAAAAATTTGGTTTATTGAACAAATTAAAATTTTAGAACTTGTAAATTACAATATTGGTCCTTAATTATAATTTTATAAAATAAAAGGAATTTTTATTATTTATATTCTGGAAAATATTAATTTCCTTGATACTTGTAATTGAAGCAAAAAAAATGCTAAATATCTAAATTTCGAACAAAAATTTCATATAAAGTACCTGGTGTTGTAGTAGTTTCAGCAGTTGTGGTTGTTTCTGGTGTCGTAGTAGTTTCAGGTGTGGTTGTTGTTACTATTTTGAAAGAAAGAGATTTCAAATAAATTATTCGATATTTTATGGTGAAATTTAATAGGCAAAATCTTCGTAATAACAAATTTTTTTGATATTTTCTTGCCAAGAACTCAGTTAATAGAAAAAATTTGGTTTATTACAAATTAAAATTTTAGAACTTGTAAATTACAATATTGGTCCTTAATTATAATTTTATAAAATAAAAGGAATTTTTATTATTTATATTCTAGAAAATATTAATTTCCTTGATACTTGTAATTGAAGCAAAAAAAATGCTAAATATCTAAATTTCGAACAAAAATTTCATATAAAGTACCTGGTGTTGTAGTAGTTTCAGCAGTTGTGGTTGTTTCTGGTGTCGTAGTAGTTTCAGGTGTGGTTGTTGTTACTATTTTGAAAGAAAGAGATTTCAAATAAATTTTTCGATATTTTATGGTGAAATTTAATAGGTAAAATCTCCGTAATAAGAATTTATTTTCATATTTTCTTACCAAGAACTCAGTTAATAGAAAAAATTTGGTTTAATGAACAATTTAAAATTTTAGAACTTGTAAATTACTATATTGGTCCTTAATTATAATTTTATAAAATAAAAAGGTTTTTTTAGTATTTCTATTCTCGAAAATATTAATTTCCTTGATACTTTTAATTGCAGCAAAAAATATGCTAAATATATAAATTTTGAACAAAAATTTCATATAAAGTACCTGGTGTTGTAGTAGTTTCAGCAGTTGTGGTTGTTTCTGGTGTCGTCGTTGTTTCAGGTGTGGTTGTTGTTACTATTTTGAAAGAAAGAGATTTCAAATAAATTTTTCGTTATTTTATGGTGAAATTTAATAGGTAAAATCTTCGTAATAACAACATATTTTGATATTTTATTGCCAAAAACTCAGTAAATAGAAAGAAATTTGGTGTATGGAACAAATTCAAATTTTAGAACTTGTAAATTACAATATTGGTCGTTAATTATAATTCTATAAAATAAAAAGGAATTTTTATTATTTCTATTCTCGAAAATATTAATTCCCTTGATTCTTTTAATTGAAGCAAAAAATATGCTAAATATCTAAATTTTGAACAAAAATTGCATATAAAGTACCTGGTGTTGTAGTAGTTTCAGCAGTTGTGGTTGTTTCTGGTGTCGTCGTAGTTTCAGGTGTGGTTGTTGTTACTATTTTGAAAGAAAAAGATTTCAAATAAATTATTCGATATTTTATGGTGAAATTTAATAGGTAAAATCTTCGTAATAACAATTTATTTTGATATTTTCTTGCCAAGAACTCAGTTAATAGAAAAAATTTGGTTTATTGAACAAATTAAAATTTTAGAACTTGTAAATTACAATATTGGTCCTTAATTATAATTTTATAAAATAAAAAGGAATTTTTATTATTTCTATTCTCGAAAATATTATTTCCCTTGATTCTTTTAATTGAAGCAAAAAATATGCTAAATATCTAAATTTTGAACAAAAATTGCATATAAAGTACCTGGTGTTGTAGTAGTTTCAGCAGTTGTGGTTGTTTCTGGTGTCGTCGTAGTTTCAGGTGTGGTTGTTGTTACTATTTTGAAAGAAAGAGATTTCAAATAAATTATTCGATATTTTATGGTGAAATTTAATAGGTAAAATCTTCGTAATAACAATTTATTTTGATATTTTCTTCCCAAGAACTCAGTTAATAGAAAAAATTTGGTTTATTGAACAAATTAAAATTTTAGAACTTGTAAATTACAATATTGGTCCTTAATTATAATTTTATAAAATAAAAAGGAATTTTTATTATTTCTATTCTCGAAAATATTAATTTCCTTGATACTTTTAATTGCAGCAAAAAATATGCTAAATATCTAAATTTTGAACAAAAATTTCATATAAAGTACCTGGTGTTGTAGTAGTTTCAGCAGTTGTGGTTGTTTCTGGTGTCGTAGTAGTTTCAGGTGTGGTTGTTGTTACTATTTTGAAAGAAAGAGATTTTAAATAAATTTTTCGATATTTTATGGTGAAATTTAATAGGTAAAATCTTCGTAATAAGAATTTATTTTCATATTTTCTTACCAAGAACTCAGTTAATAGAAAAAATTTGGTTTATTGAACAATTTAAAATTTTAGAACTTGTAAATTACTATATTGGTCCTTAATTATAATTTTATAAAATAAAAAGGATTTTTTATTATTTCTATTCTCGAAAATATTAATTTCCTTGATACTTTTAATTGCAGCAAAAAATATGCTAAATATATAAATTTAGAACAAAAATTTCATATAAAGTACCTGGTGTTGTAGTAGTTTCAGCAGTTGTTGTTGTTTCTGGTGTCGTCGTTGTTTCAGGTGTGGTTGTTGTTACTATTTTGAAAGAAAGAGATTTCAAATAAATTTTTCGTTATTTTATGGTGAAATTTAATAGGTAAAATCTTCGTAATAACAACATTTTTTGATATTTTATTGCCAAAAACTCAGTAAATAGAAAGAAATTTGGTTTATTGAACAATTTAAAATTTTAGAACTTGTAAATTAAATTGTAAATTGGTCCTTAATTATAATTTTATAAAATAAAATGGAATTTTTATTATTTCTATTCTCGAAAAAATTAATTTTCTTGATTCTTTTAATTGAAGCAAAAAATATGCTAAATATCTAAATTTTGAACAAAAATTTCATATAAAGTACCTGGTGTTGTAGTAGTTTCAGCAGTTGTGGTTGTTTCTGGTGTCGTAGTAGTTTCAGGTGTGGTTGTTGTTACTATTTTGAAAGAAAGAGATTTCAAATAAATTTTTCGATATTTTATGGTGAAATTTAATAGGTAAAATCTTCGTAATAACAAATTTTTTTGATATTTTCTTGCCAAGAACTCAGTTAATAGAAAAAATTTGGTTTATTGAACAAATTAAAATTTTAGAACTTGTAAATTACAATATTGGTCCTTAATTATAATTTTATAAAATAAAAAGGAATTTTTATTATTTCTATTCTCGAAAATATTAATTTCCTTGATACTTTTAATTGAAGCAAAAAATATGCTAAATATCTAAATTTTGAACAAAAATTTCATATAAAGTACCTGGTGTTGTAGTAGTTTCAGCAGTTGTGGTTGTTTCTGGTGTCGTAGTAGTTTCAGGTGTGGTTGTTGTTACTATTTTGAAAGAAAGAGATTTCAAATCAATTTTTCGATATTTTATGGTGAAATTTAATAGGTAAAATTTTCGTAATAAGAATTTATTTTGATATTTTCTTACCAAGAACTCAGTTAATAGAAAAAATTTGGTTTATTGAACAAATTAAAATTTTAGAACTTGTAAATTACTATATTGGTCCTTAATTATAATTTTATAAAATAAAAAGGATTTTTTATTATTTCTATTCTCGAAAATATTAATTTCCTTGATACTTTTAATTGAAGCAAAAAATATGCTAAATATCTAAATTTTGAACAAAAGTTTCATATAAAGTACCTGGTGTTGTAGTAGTTTCAGCAGTTGTGGTTGTTTCTGGTGTCGTAGTAGTTTCAGGTGTGGTTGTTGTTACTATTTTGAAAGAAAGAGATTTCAAATAAATTTTGCGATATTTTATGGTGAAATTTAATAGGTAAAATTTTCGTAATAACAACATTTTTTGATATTTTCTTGCCAAGAACTCAGTAAATAGAAAGAAATTTGGTGTATTGAACAAATTCAAATTTTAGAACTTGTAAAGTACAATATTGATCCTTAATTATAATTTTATAAAAAAAAAACAAATTTTTATTATTTCTATTCTTGAAAATATTAATTTCCTTAATACTTCTAATTGAAGCAAAAAATATGCTAAATATCTAAATTTTTAACAAAAGTTTCATATAAAGTACCTGGTGTTGTAGTAGTTTCAGCAGTTGTGGTTGTTTCTGGTGTCGTCGTAGTTTCAGGTGTGGTTGTTGTTACTATTTTGAAAGAAAGAGATTTCAAATAAATTATTCGATATTTTATGGTGAAATTTAATAGGCAAAATCTTCGTAATAACAAATTTTTTTGATATTTTCTTGCCAAGAACTCAGTTAATAGAAAAAATTTGGTTTATTACAAATTAAAATTTTAGAACTTGTAAATTACAATATTGGTCCTTAATTATAATTTTATAAAATAAAAGGAATTTTTATTATTTATATTCTGGAAAATATTAATTTCCTTGATACTTGTAATTGAAGCAAAAAAAATGCTAAATATCTAAATTTCGAACAAAAATTTCATATAAAGTACCTGGTGTTGTAGTAGTTTCAGCAGTTGTGGTTGTTTCTGGTGTCGTAGTAGTTTCAGGTGTGGTTGTTGTTACTATTTTGAAAGAAAAAGATTTCAAATAAATTATTCGATATTTTATGGTGAAATTTAATAGGTAAAATCTTCGTAATAACAATTTATTTTGATATTTTCTTGCCAAGAACTCAGTTAATAGAAAAAATTTGGTTTATTGAACAAATTAAAATTTTAGAACTTGTAAATTACAATATTGGTCCTTAATTATAATTTTATAAAATAAAAAGGAATTTTTATTATTTCTATTCTCGAAAATATTAATTCCCTTGATTCTTTTAATTGAAGCAAAAAATATGCTAAATATCTAAATTTTGAACAAAAATTGCATATAAAGTACCTGGTGTTGTAGTAGTTTCAGCAGTTGTGGTTGTTTCTGGTGTCGTCGTAGTTTCAGGTGTGGTTGTTGTTACTATTTTGAAAGAAAGAGATTTCAAATAAATTATTCGATATTTTATGGTGAAATTTAATAGGTAAAATCTTCGTAATAACAATTTATTTTGATATTTTCTTCCCAAGAACTCAGTTAATAGAAAAAATTTGGTTTATTGAACAAATTAAAATTTTAGAACTTGTAAATTACAATATTGGTCCTTAATTATAATTTTATAAAATAAAAAGGAATTTTTATTATTTCTATTCTCGAAAATATTAATTTCCTTGATACTTTTAATTGCAGCAAAAAATATGCTAAATATCTAAATTTTGAACAAAAATTTCATATAAAGTACCTGGTGTTGTAGTAGTTTCAGCAGTTGTGGTTGTTTCTGGTGTCGTAGTAGTTTCAGGTGTGGTTGTTGTTACTATTTTGAAAGAAAGAGATTTTAAATAAATTTTTCGATATTTTATGGTGAAATTTAATAGGTAAAATCTTCGTAATAAGAATTTATTTTCATATTTTCTTACCAAGAACTCAGTTAATAGAAAAAATTTGGTTTATTGAACAATTTAAAATTTTAGAACTTGTAAATTACTATATTGGTCCTTAATTATAATTTTATAAAATAAAAAGGATTTTTTATTATTTCTATTCTCGAAAATATTAATTTCCTTGATACTTTTAATTGCAGCAAAAAATATGCTAAATATATAAATTTAGAACAAAAATTTCATATAAAGTACCTGGTGTTGTAGTAGTTTCAGCAGTTGTTGTTGTTTCTGGTGTCGTCGTTGTTTCAGGTGTGGTTGTTGTTACTATTTTGAAAGAAAGAGATTTCAAATAAATTTTTCGTTATTTTATGGTGAAATTTAATAGGTAAAATCTTCGTAATAACAACATTTTTTGATATTTTATTGCCAAAAACTCAGTAAATAGAAAGAAATTTGGTTTATTGAACAATTTAAAATTTTAGAACTTGTAAATTACAATATTGGTCCTTAATTATAATTTTATAAAATAAAATGGAATTTTTATTATTTCTATTCTCGAAAAAATTAATTTTCTTGATTCTTTTAATTGAAGCAAAAAATATGCTAAATATCTAAATTTTGAACAAAAATTTCATATAAAGTACCTGGTGTTGTAGTAGTTTCAGCAGTTGTGGTTGTTTCTGGTGTCGTAGTAGTTTCAGGTGTGGTTGTTGTTACTATTTTGAAAGAAAGAGATTTCAAATAAATTTTTCGATATTTTATGGTGAAATTTAATAGGTAAAATCTTCGTAATAACAAATTTTTTTGATATTTTCTTGCCAAGAACTCAGTTAATAGAAAAAATTTGGTTTATTGAACAAATTAAAATTTTAGAACTTGTAAATTACAATATTGGTCCTTAATTATAATTTTATAAAATAAAAAGGAATTTTTATTATTTCTATTCTCGAAAATATTAATTTCCTTGATACTTTTAATTGAAGCAAAAAATATGCTAAATATCTAAATTTTGAACAAAAATTTCATATAAAGTACCTGGTGTTGTAGTAGTTTCAGCAGTTGTGGTTGTTTCTGGTGTCGTAGTAGTTTCAGGTGTGGTTGTTGTTACTATTTTGAAAGAAAGAGATTTCAAATCAATTTTTCGATATTTTATGGTGAAATTTAATAGGTAAAATTTTCGTAATAAGAATTTATTTTGATATTTTCTTACCAAGAACTCAGTTAATAGAAAAAATTTGGTTTATTGAACAAATTAAAATTTTAGAACTTGTAAATTACTATATTGGTCCTTAATTATAATTTTATAAAATAAAAAGGATTTTTTATTATTTCTATTCTCGAAAATATTAATTTCCTTGATACTTTTAATTGAAGCAAAAAATATGCTAAATATCTAAATTTTGAACAAAAGTTTCATATAAAGTACCTGGTGTTGTAGTAGTTTCAGCAGTTGTGGTTGTTTCTGGTGTCGTAGTAGTTTCAGGTGTGGTTGTTGTTACTATTTTGAAAGAAAGAGATTTCAAATAAATTTTGCGATATTTTATGGTGAAATTTAATAGGTAAAATTTTCGTAATAACAACATTTTTTGATATTTTCTTGCCAAGAACTCAGTAAATAGAAAGAAATTTGGTGTATTGAACAAATTCAAATTTTAGAACTTGTAAAGTACAATATTGATCCTTAATTATAATTTTATAAAAAAAAAACAAATTTTTATTATTTCTATTCTTGAAAATATTAATTTCCTTAATACTTCTAATTGAAGCAAAAAATATGCTAAATATCTAAATTTTTAACAAAAGTTTCATATAAAGTACCTGGTGTTGTAGTAGTTTCAGCAGTTGTGGTTGTTTCTGGTGTCGTCGTAGTTTCAGGTGTGGTTGTTGTTACTATTTTGAAAGAAAGAGATTTCAAATAAATTATTCGATATTTTATGGTGAAATTTAATAGGCAAAATCTTCGTAATAACAAATTTTTTTGATATTTTCTTGCCAAGAACTCAGTTAATAGAAAAAATTTGGTTTATTACAAATTAAAATTTTAGAACTTGTAAATTACAATATTGGTCCTTAATTATAATTTTATAAAATAAAAGGAATTTTTATTATTTATATTCTGGAAAATATTAATTTCCTTGATACTTGTAATTGAAGCAAAAAAAATGCTAAATATCTAAATTTCGAACAAAAATTTCATATAAAGTACCTGGTGTTGTAGTAGTTTCAGCAGTTGTGGTTGTTTCTGGTGTCGTAGTAGTTTCAGGTGTGGTTGTTGTTACTATTTTGAAAGAAAGAGATTTCAAATAAATTTTTCGATATTTTATGGTGAAATTGAATAGGTAAAATCTTCGTAATAACAAATTTTTTTGATATTTTCTTGCCAAAAACTCAGTTAATAGAAAAAATTTGGTTTATTGAACAAATTAAAATTTTAGAACTTGTAAATTACAATATTGGTCCTTAATTATAATATTATAAAATAAAAGGAATTTTTATTATTTATATTCTGGAAAATATTAATTTCCTTGATACTTGTAATTGAAGCAAAAAAAATTCTAAATATCTAAATTTCGAACAAAAATTTCATATAAAGTACCTGGTGTTGTAGTAGTTTCAGCAGTTGTGGTTGTTTCTGGTGTCGTAGTAGTTTCAGGTGTGGTTGTTGTTACTATTTTGAAAGAAAGAGATTTCAAATAAATTTTTCGATATTTTATGGTGAAATTGAATAGGTAAAATCTTCGTAATAACAAATTTTTTTGATATTTTCTTGCCAAAAACTCAGTTAATAGAAAAAATTTGGTTTATTGAACAAATTAAAATTTTAGAACTTGTAAATTACAATATTGGTCCTTAATTATAATTTTATAAAATAAAAGGAATTTTTATTATTTATATTCTGGAAAATATTAATTTCCTTGATACTTGTAATTGAAGCAAAAAAAATGCTAAATATCTAAATTTCGAACAAAAATTTCATATAAAGTACCTGGTGTTGTAGTAGTTTCAGCAGTTGTGGTTGTTTCTGGTGTCGTAGTAGTTTCAGGTGTGGTTGTTGTTACTATTTTGAAAGAAAGAGATTTCAAATAAATTATTCGATATTTTATGGTGAAATTTAATAGGCAAAATCTTCGTAATAACAAATTTTTTTGATAGTTTCTTGCCAAGAACTCAGTTAATAGAAAAAATTTGGTTTATTGAACAATTTAAAATTTTAGAACTTGTAAATTACAATATTGGTCCTTAATTATAATTTTATAAAATAAAAGGAATTTTTATTATTTATATTCTGGAAAATATTAATTTCCTTGATACTTTTAATTGCAGCAAAAAATATGCTAAATATCTAAATTTTGAACAAAAATTTCATATAAAGTACCTGGTGTTGTAGTAGTTTCAGCAGTTGTGGTTGTTTCTGGTGTCGTAGTAGTTTCAGGTGTGGTTGTTGTTACTATTTTGAAAGAAAGAGATTTTAAATAAATTTTTCGATATTTTATGGTGAAATTTAATAGGTAAAATCTTCGTAATAAGAATTTATTTTCATATTTTCTTACCAAGAACTCAGTTATTAGAAAAAATTTGGTTTATTGAACAATTTAAAATTTTAGAACTTGTAAATTACTATATTGGTCCTTAATTATAATTTTATAAAATAAAAAGGATTTTTTATTATTTCTATTCTCGAAAATATTAATTTCCTTGATACTTTTAATTGCAGCAAAAAATATGCTAAATATATAAATTTAGAACAAAAATTTCATATAAAGTACCTGGTGTTGTAGTAGTTTCAGCAGTTGTTGTTGTTTCTGGTGTCGTCGTTGTTTCAGGTGTGGTTGTTGTTACTATTTTGAAAGAAAGAGATTTCAAATAAATTTTTCGTTATTTTATGGTGAAATTTAATAGGTAAAATCTTCGTAATAACAACATTTTTTGATATTTTATTGCCAAAAACTCAGTAAATAGAAAGAAATTTGGTGTATTGAACAAATTCAAATTTTAGAACTTGTAAATTACAATATTGGTCCTTAATTATAATTTTATAAAATAAAATGGAATTTTTATTATTTCTATTCTCGAAAAAATTAATTTCCTTGATTCTTTTAATTGAAGCAAAAAATATGCTAAATATCTAAATTTTGAACAAAAATTTCATATAAAGTACCTGGTGTTGTAGTAGTTTCAGCAGTTGTGGTTGTTTCTGGTGTCGTAGTAGTTTCAGGTGTGGTTGTTGTTACTATTTTGAAAGAAAGAGATTTCAAATAAATTTTTCGATATTTTATGGTGAAATTTAATAGGTAAAATTTTCGTAATAACAACATTTTTTGATATTTTCTTGCCAAGAACTCAGTAAATAGAAAGAAATTTGGTGTATTGAACAAATTCAAATTTTAGAACTTGTAAAGTACAATATTGGTCCTTAATTTTAATTTTATAAAAAAAAAACAAATTTTTATTATTTCTATTCTCGAAAATATTAATTTCCTTAATACTTTTAATTGAAGCAAAAAATATGCTAAATATCTAAATTTTGAACAAAAATTTCATATAAAGTACCTGGTGTTGTAGTAGTTTCAGCAGTTGTGGTTGTTTCTGGTGTCGTAGTAGTTTCAGGTGTGGTTGTTGTTACTATTTTGAAAGAAAGAGATTTCAAATAAATTTTTCGATATTTTATGGTGAAATTTAATAGGTAAAATTTTCGTAATAACAACATTTTTTGATATTTTCTTGCCAAGAACTCAGTAAATAGAAAGAAATTTGGTGTATTGAACAAATTCAAATTTTAGAACTTGTAAAGTACAATATTGGTCCTTAATTTTAATTTTATAAAAAAAAAACAAATTTTTATTATTTCTATTCTCGAAAATATTAATTTCCTTGATACTTTTAATTGACGCAAAAAATATGCTAAATATCTAAATTTTGAACAAAAATTTCATATAAAGTACCTGGTGTTGTAGTAGTTTCAGCAGTTGTGGTTGTTTCTGGTGTCGTAGTAGTTTCAGGTGTGGTTGTTGTTACTATTTTGAAAGAAAGAGATTTTAAATAAATTTTTCGATATTTTATGGTGAAATTTAATAGGTAAAATCTTCGTAATAAGAATTTATTTTCATATTTTCTTACCAAGAACTCAGTTAATAGAAAAAATTTGGTTTATTGAACAATTTAAAATTTTAGAACTTGTAAATTACTATATTGGTCCTTAATTATAATTTTATAAAATAAAAAGGATTTTTTATTATTTCTATTCTCGAAAATATTAATTTCCTTGATACTTTTAATTGCAGCAAAAAATATGCTAAATATATAAATTTAGAACAAAAATTTCATATAAAGTACCTGGTGTTGTAGTAGTTTCAGCAGTTGTTGTTGTTTCTGGTGTCGTCGTTGTTTCAGGTGTGGTTGTTGTTACTATTTTGAAAGAAAGAGATTTCAAATAAATTTTTCGTTATTTTATGGTGAAATTTAATAGGTAAAATCTTCGTAATAACAACATTTTTTGATATTTTATTGCCAAAAACTCAGTAAATAGAAAGAAATTTGGTGTATTGAACAAATTCAAATTTTAGAACTTGTAAATTACAATATTGGTCCTTAATTATAATTTTATAAAATAAAATGGAATTTTTATTATTTCTATTCTCGAAAAAATTAATTTCCTTGATTCTTTTAATTGAAGCAAAAAATATGCTAAATATCTAAATTTTGAACAAAAATTTCATATAAAGTACCTGGTGTTGTAGTAGTTTCAGCAGTTGTGGTTGTTTCTGGTGTCGTAGTAGTTTCAGGTGTGGTTGTTGTTACTATTTTGAAAGAAAGAGATTTCAAATAAATTTTTCGATATTTTATGGTGAAATTTAATAGGTAAAATTTTCGTAATAACAACATTTTTTGATATTTTCTTGCCAAGAACTCAGTAAATAGAAAGAAATTTGGTGTATTGAACAAATTCAAATTTTAGAACTTGTAAAGTACAATATTGGTCCTTAATTATAATTTTATAAAAAAAAAACAAATTTTTATTATTTCTATTCTCGAAAATATTAATTTCCTTAATACTTTTAATTGAAGCAAAAAATATGCTAAATATCTAAATTTTGAACAAAAATTTCATATAAAGTACCTGGTGTTGTAGTAGTTTCAGCAGTTGTGGTTGTTTCTGGTGTCGTAGTAGTTTCAGGTGTGGTTGTTGTTACTATTTTGAAAGAAAGAGATTTCAAATAAATTTTTCGATATTTTATGGTGAAATTGAATAGGTGAAATCTTCGTAATAACAAATTTTTTTTATATTTTCTTGCCAAAAACTCAGTTAATAGAAAAAATTTGGTTTATTGAACAAATTAAAATTTTAGAACTTGTAAATTACAATATTGGTCCTTAATTATAATTTTATAAAATAAAAGGAATTTTTATTATTTATATTCTGGAAAATATTAATTTCCTTGATACTTGTAATTGAAGCAAAAAAAATGCTAAATATCTAAATTTCGAACAAAAATTTCATATAAAGTACCTGGTGTTGTAGTAGTTTCAGCAGTTGTGGTTGTTTCTGGTGTCGTAGTAGTTTCAGGTGTGGTTGTTGTTACTATTTTGAAAGAAAGAGATTTCAAATAAATTATTCGATATTTTATGGTGAAATTTAATAGGCAAAATCTTCGTAATAACAAATTTTTTTGATATTTTCTTGCCAAGAACTCAGTTAATAGAAAAAATTTGGTTTATTACAAATTAAAATTTTAGAACTTGTAAATTACAATATTGGTCCTTAATTATAATTTTATAAAATAAAAGGAATTTTTATTATTTATATTCTAGAAAATATTAATTTCCTTGATACTTGTAATTGAAGCAAAAAAAATGCTAAATATCTAAATTTCGAACAAAAATTTCATATAAAGTACCTGGTGTTGTAGTAGTTTCAGCAGTTGTGGTTGTTTCTGGTGTCGTAGTAGTTTCAGGTGTGGTTGTTGTTACTATTTTGAAAGAAAGAGATTTCAAATAAATTTTTCGATATTTTATGGTGAAATTTAATAGGTAAAATCTTCGTAATAAGAATTTATTTTCATATTTTCTTACCAAGAACTCAGTTAATAGAAAAAATTTGGTTTATTGAACAATTTAAAATTTTAGAACTTGTAAATTACTATATTGGTCCTTAATTATAATTTTATAAAATAAAAAGGTTTTTTTAGTATTTCTATTTTCGAAAATATTAATTTCCTTGATACTTTTAATTGCAGCAAAAAATATGCTAAATATATAAATTTTGAACAAAAATTTCATATAAAGTACCTGGTGTTGTAGTAGTTTCAGCAGTTGTGGTTGTTTCTGGTGTCGTCGTTGTTTCAGGTGTGGTTGTTGTTACTATTTTGAAAGAAAGAGATTTCAAATAAATTTTTCGTTATTTTATGGTGAAATTTAATAGGTAAAATCTTCGTAATAACAACATTTTTTGATATTTTATTGCCAAAAACTCAGTAAATAGAAAGAAATTTGGTGTATGGAACAAATTCAAATTTTAGAACTTGTAAATTACAATATTGGTCGTTAATTATAATTCTATAAAATAAAAAGGAATTTTTATTATTTCTATTCTCGAAAATATTAATTCCCTTGATTCTTTTAATTGAAGCAAAAAATATGCTAAATACCTAAATTTTGAACAAAAATTGCATATAAAGTACCTGGTGTTGTAGTAGTTTCAGCAGTTGTGGTTGTTTCTGGTGTCGTCGTAGTTTCAGGTGTGGTTGTTGTTACTATTTTGAAAGAAAGAGATTTCAAATAAATTATTCGATATTTTATGGTGAAATTTAATAGGTAAAATCTTCGTAATAACAATTTATTTTGATATTTTCTTGCCAAGAACTCAGTTAATAGAAAAAATTTGGTTTATTGAACAAATTAAAATTTTAGAACTTGTAAATTACAATATTGGTCCTTAATTATAATTTTATAAAATAAAAAGGAATTTTTATTATTTCTATTCTCGAAAATATTAATTCCCTTGATTCTTTTAATTGAAGCAAAAAATATGCTAAATATCTAAATTTTGAACAAAAATTGCATATAAAGTACCTGGTGTTGTAGTAGTTTCAGCAGTAGTGGTTGTTTCTGGTGTCGTCGTAGTTTCAGGTGTGGTTGTTGTTACTATTTTGAAAGAAAGAGATTTCAAATAAATTATTCGATATTTTATGGTGAAATTTAATAGGTAAAATCTTCGTAATAACAATTTATTTTGATATTTTCTTCCCAAGAACTCAGTTAATAGAAAAAATTTGGTTTATTACAAATTAAAATTTTAGAACTTGTAAATTACAATATTGGTCCTTAATTATAATTTTATAAAATAAAAGGAATTTTTATTATTTATATTCTGGAAAATATTAATTTCCTTGATACTTGTAATTGAAGCAAAAAAAATGCTAAATATCTAAATTTCGAACAAAAATTTCATATAAAGTACCTGGTGTTGTAGTAGTTTCAGCAGTTGTGGTTGTTTCTGGTGTCGTAGTAGTTTCAGGTGTGGTTGTTGTTACTATTTTGAAAGAAAGAGATTTCAAATAAATTTTTCGATATTTTATGGTGAAATTTAATAGGTAAAATCTTCGTAATAAGAATTTATTTTCATATTTTCTTACCAAGAACTCAGTTAATAGAAAAAATTTGGTTTATTGAACAATTTAAAATTTTAGAACTTGTAAATTACTATATTGGTCCTTAATTATAATTTTATAAAATAAAAAGGTTTTTTTAGTATTTCTATTTTCGAAAATATTAATTTCCTTGATACTTTTAATTGCAGCAAAAAATATGCTAAATATATAAATTTTGAACAAAAATTTCATATAAAGTACCTGGTGTTGTAGTAGTTTCAGCAGTTGTGGTTGTTTCTGGTGTCGTCGTTGTTTCAGGTGTGGTTGTTGTTACTATTTTGAAAGAAAGAGATTTCAAATAAATTTTTCGTTATTTTATGGTGAAATTTAATAGGTAAAATCTTCGTAATAACAACATTTTTTGATATTTTATTGCCAAAAACTCAGTAAATAGAAAGAAATTTGGTGTATGGAACAAATTCAAATTTTAGAACTTGTAAATTACAATATTGGTCGTTAATTATAATTCTATAAAATAAAAAGGAATTTTTATTATTTCTATTCTCGAAAATATTAATTCCCTTGATTCTTTTAATTGAAGCAAAAAATATGCTAAATACCTAAATTTTGAACAAAAATTGCATATAAAGTACCTGGTGTTGTAGTAGTTTCAGCGGTTGTGGTTGTTTCTGGTGTCGTCGTAGTTTCAGGTGTGGTTGTTGTTACTATTTTGAAAGAAAGAGATTGCAAATAAATTATTCGATATTTTATGGTGAAATTTAATAGGTAAAATCTTCGTAATAACAATTTATTTTGATATTTTCTTGCCAAGCACTCAGTTAATAGAAAAAATTTGGTTTATTGAACAAATTAAAATTTTAGAACTTCTAAATTACAATATTGGTCCTTAATTATAATTTTATAAAATAAAAAGGAATTTTTATTATTTCTATTCTCGAAAATATTAATTCCCTTGATTCTTTTAATTGAAGCAAAAAATATGCTAAATATATAAATTTTGAACAAAAATTGCATATAAAGTACCTGGTGTTGTAGTAGTTTCAGCAGTTGTGGTTGTTTCTGGTGTCGTCGTAGTTTCAGGTGTGGTTGTTGTTACTATTTTGAAAGAAAGAGATTTCAAATAAATTATTCGATATTTTATGGTGAAATTTAATAGGTAAAATCTTCGTAATAAGAATTTATTTTCATATTTTCTTACCAAGAACTCAGTTAATAGAAAAAATTTGGTTTATTGAACAATTTAAAATTTTAGAACTTGTAAATTACTATATTGGTCCTTAATTATAATTTTATAAAATAAAAAGGATTTTTTATTATTTCTATTCTCGAAAATATTAATTCCCTTGATTCTTTTAATTGAAGCAAAAAATATGCTAAATATATAAATTTTGAACAAAAATTGCATATAAAGTACCTGGTGTTGTAGTAGTTTCAGCAGTTGTGGTTGTTTCTTGTGTCGTCGTAGTTTCAGGTGTGGTTGTTGTTACTATTTTGAAAGAAAGAGATTTCAAATAAATTATTCGATATTTTATGGTGAAATTTAATAGGTAAAATCTTCGTAATAACAATTTATTTTGATATTTTCTTCCCAAGAACTCAGTTAATAGAAAAAATTTGGTTTATTGAACAAATTAAAATTTTAGAACTTGTAAATTACAATATTGGTCCTTAATTATAATTTTATAAAATAAAAAGGAATTTTTATTATTTCTATTCTCGAAAATATTAATTTCCTTGATACTTTTAATTGCAGCAAAAAATATGCTAAATATCTAAATTTTGAACAAAAATTTCATATAAAGTACCTGGTGTTGTAGTAGTTTCAGCAGTTGTGGTTGTTTCTGGTGTCGTAGTAGTTTCAGGTGTGGTTGTTGTTACTATTTTGAAAGAAAGAGATTTTAAATAAATTTTTCGATATTTTATGGTGAAATTTAATAGGTAAAATCTTCGTAATAAGAATTTATTTTCATATTTTCTTACCAAGAACTCAGTTAATAGAAAAAATTTGGTTTATTGAACAATTTAAAATTTTAGAACTTGTAAATTACTATATTGGTCCTTAATTATAATTTTATAAAATAAAAAGGATTTTTTATTATTTCTATTCTCGAAAATATTAATTTCCTTGATACTTTTAATTGCAGCAAAAAATATGCTAAATATATAAATTTAGAACAAAAATTTCATATAAAGTACCTGGTGTTGTAGTAGTTTCAGCAGTTGTGGTTGTTTCTGGTGTCGTAGTAGTTTCAGGTGTGGTTGTTGTTACTATTTTGAAAGAAAGAGATTTCAAATAAATTTTTCGATATTTTATGGTGAAATTGAATAGGTAAAATCTTCGTAATAACAAATTTTTTTGATATTTTCTTGCCAAAAACTCAGTTAATAGAAAAAATTTGGTTTATTGAACAAATTAAAATTTTAGAACTTGTAAATTACAATATTGGTCCTTAATTATAATTTTATAAAATAAAAGGAATTTTTATTATTTATATTCTGGAAAATATTAATTTCCTTGATACTTGTAATTGAAGCAAAAAAAATGCTAAATATCTAAATTTCGAACAAAAATTTCATATAAAGTACCTGGTGTTGTAGTAGTTTCAGCAGTTGTGGTTGTTTCTGGTGTCGTAGTAGTTTCAGGTGTGGTTGTTGTTACTATTTTGAAAGAAAGAGATTTCAAATAAATTATTCGATATTTTATGGTGAAATTTAATAGGCAAAATCTTCGTAATAACAAATTTTTTTGATATTTTCTTGCCAAGAACTCAGTTAATAGAAAAAATTTGGTTTATTACAAATTAAAATTTTAGAACTTGTAAATTACAATATTGGTCCTTAATTATAATTTTATAAAATAAAAGGAATTTTTATTATTTATATTCTAGAAAATATTAATTTCCTTGATACTTGTAATTGAAGCAAAAAAAATGCTAAATATCTAAATTTCGAACAAAAATTTCATATAAAGTACCTGGTGTTGTAGTAGTTTCAGCAGTTGTGGTTGTTTCTGGTGTCGTAGTAGTTTCAGGTGTGGTTGTTGTTACTATTTTGAAAGAAAGAGATTTCAAATAAATTTTTCGATATTTTATGGTGAAATTTAATAGGTAAAATCTCCGTAATAAGAATTTATTTTCATATTTTCTTACCAAGAACTCAGTTAATAGAAAAAATTTGGTTTAATGAACAATTTAAAATTTTAGAACTTGTAAATTACTATATTGGTCCTTAATTATAATTTTATAAAATAAAAAGGTTTTTTTAGTATTTCTATTCTCGAAAATATTAATTTCCTTGATACTTTTAATTGCAGCAAAAAATATGCTAAATATATAAATTTTGAACAAAAATTTCATATAAAGTACCTGGTGTTGTAGTAGTTTCAGCAGTTGTGGTTGTTTCTGGTGTCGTCGTTGTTTCAGGTGTGGTTGTTGTTACTATTTTGAAAGAAAGAGATTTCAAATAAATTTTTCGTTATTTTATGGTGAAATTTAATAGGTAAAATCTTCGTAATAACAACATATTTTGATATTTTATTGCCAAAAACTCAGTAAATAGAAAGAAATTTGGTGTATGGAACAAATTCAAATTTTAGAACTTGTAAATTACAATATTGGTCGTTAATTATAATTCTATAAAATAAAAAGGAATTTTTATTATTTCTATTCTCGAAAATATTAATTCCCTTGATTCTTTTAATTGAAGCAAAAAATATGCTAAATATCTAAATTTTGAACAAAAATTGCATATAAAGTACCTGGTGTTGTAGTAGTTTCAGCAGTTGTGGTTGTTTCTGGTGTCGTCGTAGTTTCAGGTGTGGTTGTTGTTACTATTTTGAAAGAAAAAGATTTCAAATAAATTATTCGATATTTTATGGTGAAATTTAATAGGTAAAATCTTCGTAATAACAATTTATTTTGATATTTTCTTGCCAAGAACTCAGTTAATAGAAAAAATTTGGTTTATTGAACAAATTAAAATTTTAGAACTTGTAAATTACAATATTGGTCCTTAATTATAATTTTATAAAATAAAAAGGAATTTTTATTATTTCTATTCTCGAAAATATTAATTCCCTTGATTCTTTTAATTGAAGCAAAAAATATGCTAAATATCTAAATTTTGAACAAAAATTGCATATAAAGTACCTGGTGTTGTAGTAGTTTCAGCAGTTGTGGTTGTTTCTGGTGTCGTCGTAGTTTCAGGTGTGATTGTTGTTACTATTTTGAAAGAAAGAGATTTCAAATAAATTATTCGATATTTTATGGTGAAATTTAATAGGTAAAATCTTCGTAATAACAATTTATTTTGATATTTTCTTCCCAAGAACTCAGTTAATAGAAAAAATTTGGTTTATTGAACAAATTAAAATTTTAGAACTTGTAAATTACAATATTGGTCCTTAATTATAATTTTATAAAATAAAAAGGAATTTTTATTATTTCTATTCTCGAAAATATTAATTTCCTTGATACTTTTAATTGCAGCAAAAAATATGCTAAATATCTAAATTTTGAACAAAAATTTCATATAAAGTACCTGGTGTTGTAGTAGTTTCAGCAGTTGTGGTTGTTTCTGGTGTCGTAGTAGTTTCAGGTGTGGTTGTTGTTACTATTTTGAAAGAAAGAGATTTTAAATAAATTTTTCGATATTTTATGGTGAAATTTAATAGGTAAAATCTTCGTAATAAGAATTTATTTTCATATTTTCTTACCAAGAACTCAGTTAATAGAAAAAATTTGGTTTATTGAACAATTTAAAATTTTAGAACTTGTAAATTACTATATTGGTCCTTAATTATAATTTTATAAAATAAAAAGGATTTTTTATTATTTCTATTCTCGAAAATATTAATTTCCTTGATACTTTTAATTGCAGCAAAAAATATGCTAAATATATAAATTTAGAACAAAAATTTCATATAAAGTACCTGGTGTTGTAGTAGTTTCAGCAGTTGTTGTTGTTTCTGGTGTCGTCGTTGTTTCAGGTGTGGTTGTTGTTACTATTTTGAAAGAAAGAGATTTCAAATAAATTTTTCGTTATTTTATGGTGAAATTTAATAGGTAAAATCTTCGTAATAACAACATTTTTTGATATTTTATTGCCAAAAACTCAGTAAATAGAAAGAAATTTGGTTTATTGAACAATTTAAAATTTTAGAACTTGTAAATTACAATATTGGTCCTTAATTATAATTTTATAAAATAAAATGGAATTTTTATTATTTCTATTCTCGAAAAAATTAATTTTCTTGATTCTTTTAATTGAAGCAAAAAATATGCTAAATATCTAAATTTTGAACAAAAATTTCATATAAAGTACCTGGTGTTGTAGTAGTTTCAGCAGTTGTGGTTGTTTCTGGTGTCGTAGTAGTTTCAGGTGTGGTTGTTGTTACTATTTTGAAAGAAAGAGATTTCAAATAAATTTTTCGATATTTTATGGTGAAATTTAATAGGTAAAATCTTCGTAATAACAAATTTTTTTGATATTTTCTTGCCAAGAACTCAGTTAATAGAAAAAATTTGGTTTATTGAACAAATTAAAATTTTAGAACTTGTAAATTACAATATTGGTCCTTAATTATAATTTTATAAAATAAAAAGGAATTTTTATTATTTCTATTCTCGAAAATATTAATTTCCTTGATACTTTTAATTGAAGCAAAAAATATGCTAAATATCTAAATTTTGAACAAAAATTTCATATAAAGTACCTGGTGTTGTAGTAGTTTCAGCAGTTGTGGTTGTTTCTGGTGTCGTAGTAGTTTCAGGTGTGGTTGTTGTTACTATTTTGAAAGAAAGAGATTTCAAATCAATTTTTCGATATTTTATGGTGAAATTTAATAGGTAAAATTTTCGTAATAAGAATTTATTTTGATATTTTCTTACCAAGAACTCAGTTAATAGAAAAAATTTGGTTTATTGAACAAATTAAAATTTTAGAACTTGTAAATTACTATATTGGTCCTTAATTATAATTTTATAAAATAAAAAGGATTTTTTATTATTTCTATTCTCGAAAATATTAATTTCCTTGATACTTTTAATTGAAGCAAAAAATATGCTAAATATCTAAATTTTGAACAAAAGTTTCATATAAAGTACCTGGTGTTGTAGTAGTTTCAGCAGTTGTGGTTGTTTCTGGTGTCGTAGTAGTTTCAGGTGTGGTTGTTGTTACTATTTTGAAAGAAAGAGATTTCAAATAAATTTTGCGATATTTTATGGTGAAATTTAATAGGTAAAATTTTCGTAATAACAACATTTTTTGATATTTTCTTGCCAAGAACTCAGTAAATAGAAAGAAATTTGGTGTATTGAACAAATTCAAATTTTAGAACTTGTAAAGTACAATATTGATCCTTAATTATAATTTTATAAAAAAAAAACAAATTTTTATTATTTCTATTCTTGAAAATATTAATTTCCTTAATACTTCTAATTGAAGCAAAAAATATGCTAAATATCTAAATTTTTAACAAAAGTTTCATATAAAGTACCTGGTGTTGTAGTAGTTTCAGCAGTTGTGGTTGTTTCTGGTGTCGTCGTAGTTTCAGGTGTGGTTGTTGTTACTATTTTGAAAGAAAGAGATTTCAAATAAATTATTCGATATTTTATGGTGAAATTTAATAGGCAAAATCTTCGTAATAACAAATTTTTTTGATATTTTCTTGCCAAGAACTCAGTTAATAGAAAAAATTTGGTTTATTACAAATTAAAATTTTAGAACTTGTAAATTACAATATTGGTCCTTAATTATAATTTTATAAAATAAAAGGAATTTTTATTATTTATATTCTGGAAAATATTAATTTCCTTGATACTTGTAATTGAAGCAAAAAAAATGCTAAATATCTAAATTTCGAACAAAAATTTCATATAAAGTACCTGGTGTTGTAGTAGTTTCAGCAGTTGTGGTTGTTTCTGGTGTCGTAGTAGTTTCAGGTGTGGTTGTTGTTACTATTTTGAAAGAAAGAGATTTCAAATAAATTTTTCGATATTTTATGGTGAAATTGAATAGGTAAAATCTTCGTAATAACAAATTTTTTTGATATTTTCTTGCCAAAAACTCAGTTAATAGAAAAAATTTGGTTTATTGAACAAATTAAAATTTTAGAACTTGTAAATTACAATATTGGTCCTTAATTATAATATTATAAAATAAAAGGAATTTTTATTATTTATATTCTGGAAAATATTAATTTCCTTGATACTTGTAATTGAAGCAAAAAAAATTCTAAATATCTAAATTTCGAACAAAAATTTCATATAAAGTACCTGGTGTTGTAGTAGTTTCAGCAGTTGTGGTTGTTTCTGGTGTCGTAGTAGTTTCAGGTGTGGTTGTTGTTACTATTTTGAAAGAAAGAGATTTCAAATAAATTTTTCGATATTTTATGGTGAAATTGAATAGGTAAAATCTTCGTAATAACAAATTTTTTTGATATTTTCTTGCCAAAAACTCAGTTAATAGAAAAAATTTGGTTTATTGAACAAATTAAAATTTTAGAACTTGTAAATTACAATATTGGTCCTTAATTATAATTTTATAAAATAAAAGGAATTTTTATTATTTATATTCTGGAAAATATTAATTTCCTTGATACTTGTAATTGAAGCAAAAAAAATGCTAAATATCTAAATTTCGAACAAAAATTTCATATAAAGTACCTGGTGTTGTAGTAGTTTCAGCAGTTGTGGTTGTTTCTGGTGTCGTAGTAGTTTCAGGTGTGGTTGTTGTTACTATTTTGAAAGAAAGAGATTTTAAATAAATTTTTCGATATTTTATGGTGAAATTTAATAGGTAAAATCTTCGTAATAAGAATTTATTTTCATATTTTCTTACCAAGAACTCAGTTATTAGAAAAAATTTGGTTTATTGAACAATTTAAAATTTTAGAACTTGTAAATTACTATATTGGTCCTTAATTATAATTTTATAAAATAAAAAGGATTTTTTATTATTTCTATTCTCGAAAATATTAATTTCCTTGATACTTTTAATTGCAGCAAAAAATATGCTAAATATATAAATTTAGAACAAAAATTTCATATAAAGTACCTGGTGTTGTAGTAGTTTCAGCAGTTGTTGTTGTTTCTGGTGTCGTCGTTGTTTCAGGTGTGGTTGTTGTTACTATTTTGAAAGAAAGAGATTTCAAATAAATTTTTCGTTATTTTATGGTGAAATTTAATAGGTAAAATCTTCGTAATAACAACATTTTTTGATATTTTATTGCCAAAAACTCAGTAAATAGAAAGAAATTTGGTGTATTGAACAAATTCAAATTTTAGAACTTGTAAATTACAATATTGGTCCTTAATTATAATTTTATAAAATAAAATGGAATTTTTATTATTTCTATTCTCGAAAAAATTAATTTCCTTGATTCTTTTAATTGAAGCAAAAAATATGCTAAATATCTAAATTTTGAACAAAAATTTCATATAAAGTACCTGGTGTTGTAGTAGTTTCAGCAGTTGTGGTTGTTTCTGGTGTCGTAGTAGTTTCAGGTGTGGTTGTTGTTACTATTTTGAAAGAAAGAGATTTCAAATAAATTTTTCGATATTTTATGGTGAAATTTAATAGGTAAAATTTTCGTAATAACAACATTTTTTGATATTTTCTTGCCAAGAACTCAGTAAATAGAAAGAAATTTGGTGTATTGAACAAATTCAAATTTTAGAACTTGTAAAGTACAATATTGGTCCTTAATTTTAATTTTATAAAAAAAAAACAAATTTTTATTATTTCTATTCTCGAAAATATTAATTTCCTTAATACTTTTAATTGAAGCAAAAAATATGCTAAATATCTAAATTTTGAACAAAAATTTCATTTAAAGTACCTGGTGTTGTAGTAGTTTCAGCAGTTGTGGTTGTTTCTGGTGTCGTAGTAGTTTCAGGTGTGGTTGTTGTTACTATTTTGAAAGAAAGAGATTTCAAATAAATTTTTCGATATTTTATGGTGAAATTTAATAGGTAAAATGTTCGTAATAACAAATTTTTTTGATATTTTCTTGCCAAGAACTCAGTTAATAGAAAAAATTTGGTTTATTGAACAAATTAAAATTTTAGAACTTGTAAATTACAATATTGGTCCTTAATTATAATTTTATAAAATAAAAAGGAATTTTTATTATTTCTATTTTCGAAAATATTAATTTCCTTGATACTTTTAATTGAAGCAAAAAATATGCTAAATATCTAAATTTTGAACAAAAATTTCATATAAAGTACCTGGTGTTGTAGTAGTTTCAGCAGTTGTGGTTGTTTCTGGTGTCGTAGTAGTTTCAGGTGTGGTTGTTGTTACTATTTTGAAAGAAAGAGATTTCAAATAAGTTTTTCGATATTTTATGGTGAAATTTAATAGGTAAAATTTTCGTAATAAGAATTTATTTTGATATTTTCTTACCAAGAACTCAGTTAATAGAAAAAATTTGGTTTATTGAACAATTAAAATTTTAGAACTTGTAAATTACTATATTGGTCCTTAATTATAATTTTATAAAATAAAAAGGATTTTTTATTATTTCTATTCTCGAAAATAATAATTTCCTTGATACTTTTAATTGAAGCAAAAAATATGCTAAATATCTAAATTTTGAACAAAAGTTTCATATAAAGTACCTGGTGTTGTAGTAGTTTCAGAAGTTGTGGTTGTTTCTGGTGTCGTAGTAGTTTCAGGTGTGGTTGTTGTTACTATTTTGAAAGAAAGAGATTTCAAATAAATTTTTCTATATTTTATGGTGAAATTTAATAGGTAAAATTTTCGTAATAACAACATTTTTTGATATTTTCTTGCCAAGAACTCAGTAAATAGAAAGAAATTTGGTGTATTGAACAAATTCAAATTTTAGAACTTGTAAAGTACAATATTGGTCCTTAATTATAATTTTATAAAAAAAAAACAAATTTTTATTATTTCTATTCTCGAAAATATTAATTTCCTTAATACTTCTAATTGAAGCAAAAAATATGCTAAATATCTAAATTTTGAACAAAAGTTTCATATAAAGTACCTGGTGTTGTAGTAGTTTCAGCAGTTGTGGTTGTTTCTGGTGTCGTCGTAGTTTCAGGTGTGGTTGTTGTTACTATTTTGAAAGAAAGAGATTTCAAATAAATTATTCGATATTTTATGGTGAAATTTAATAGGCAAAATCTTCGTAATAACAAATTTTTTTGATATTTTCTTGCCAAGAAGTCAGTTAATAGAAAAAATTTGGTTTATTACAAATTAAAATTTTAGAACTTGTAAATTACAATATTGGTCCTTAATTATAATTTTATAAAATAAAAGGAATTTTTATTATTTATATTCTGGAAAATATTAATTTCCTTGATACTTGTAATTGAAGCAAAAAAAATGCTAAATATCTAAATTTCGAACAAAAATTTCATATAAAGTACCTGGTGTTGTAGTAGTTTCAGCAGTTGTGGTTGTTTCTGGTGTCGTAGTAGTTTCAGGTGTGGTTGTTGTTACTATTTTGAAAGAAAGAGATTTCAAATAAATTTTTCGATATTTTATGGTGAAATTTAATAGGCAAAATCTTCGTAATAACAAATTTTTTTGATATTTTCTTGCCAAGAACTCAGTTAATAGAAAAAATTTGGTTTATTACAAATTAAAATTTTAGAACTTGTAAATTACAATATTGGTCCTTAATTATAATTTTATAAAATAAAAGGAATTTTTATTATTTATATTCTAGAAAATATTAATTTCCTTGATACTTGTAATTGAAGCAAAAAAAATGCTAAATATCTAAATTTCGAACAAAAATTTCATATAAAGTACCTGGTGTTGTAGTAGTTTCAGCAGTTGTGGTTGTTTCTGGTGTCGTAGTAGTTTCAGGTGTGGTTGTTGTTACTATTTTGAAAGAAAGAGATTTCAAATAAATTTTTCGATATTTTATGGTGAAATTTAATAGGTAAAATCTTCGTAATAAGAATTTATTTTCATATTTTCTTACCAAGAACTCAGTTAATAGAAAAAATTTGGTTTATTGAACAATTTAAAATTTTAGAACTTGTAAATTACTATATTGGTCCTTAATTATAATTTTATAAAATAAAAAGGTTTTTTTAGTATTTCTATTTTCGAAAATATTAATTTCCTTGATACTTTTAATTGCAGCAAAAAATATGCTAAATATATAAATTTTGAACAAAAATTTCATATAAAGTACCTGGTGTTGTAGTAGTTTCAGCAGTTGTGGTTGTTTCTGGTGTCGTCGTTGTTTCAGGTGTGGTTGTTGTTACTATTTTGAAAGAAAGAGATTTCAAATAAATTTTTCGTTATTTTATGGTGAAATTTAATAGGTAAAATCTTCGTAATAACAACATTTTTTGATATTTTATTGCCAAAAACTCAGTAAATAGAAAGAAATTTGGTGTATGGAACAAATTCAAATTTTAGAACTTGTAAATTACAATATTGGTCGTTAATTATAATTCTATAAAATAAAAAGGAATTTTTATTATTTCTATTCTCGAAAATATTAATTCCCTTGATTCTTTTAATTGAAGCAAAAAATATGCTAAATACCTAAATTTTGAACAAAAATTGCATATAAAGTACCTGGTGTTGTAGTAGTTTCAGCAGTTGTGGTTGTTTCTGGTGTCGTCGTAGTTTCAGGTGTGGTTGTTGTTACTATTTTGAAAGAAAGAGATTTCAAATAAATTATTCGATATTTTATGGTGAAATTTAATAGGTAAAATCTTCGTAATAACAATTTATTTTGATATTTTCTTGCCAAGAACTCAGTTAATAGAAAAAATTTGGTTTATTGAACAAATTAAAATTTTAGAACTTGTAAATTACAATATTGGTCCTTAATTATAATTTTATAAAATAAAAAGGAATTTTTATTATTTCTATTCTCGAAAATATTAATTCCCTTGATTCTTTTAATTGAAGCAAAAAATATGCTAAATATCTAAATTTTGAACAAAAATTGCATATAAAGTACCTGGTGTTGTAGTAGTTTCAGCAGTAGTGGTTGTTTCTGGTGTCGTCGTAGTTTCAGGTGTGGTTGTTGTTACTATTTTGAAAGAAAGAGATTTCAAATAAATTATTCGATATTTTATGGTGAAATTTAATAGGTAAAATCTTCGTAATAACAATTTATTTTGATATTTTCTTCCCAAGAACTCAGTTAATAGAAAAAATTTGGTTTATTACAAATTAAAATTTTAGAACTTGTAAATTACAATATTGGTCCTTAATTATAATTTTATAAAATAAAAGGAATTTTTATTATTTATATTCTGGAAAATATTAATTTCCTTGATACTTGTAATTGAAGCAAAAAAAATGCTAAATATCTAAATTTCGAACAAAAATTTCATATAAAGTACCTGGTGTTGTAGTAGTTTCAGCAGTTGTGGTTGTTTCTGGTGTCGTAGTAGTTTCAGGTGTGGTTGTTGTTACTATTTTGAAAGAAAGAGATTTCAAATAAATTTTTCGATATTTTATGGTGAAATTTAATAGGTAAAATCTTCGTAATAAGAATTTATTTTCATATTTTCTTACCAAGAACTCAGTTAATAGAAAAAATTTGGTTTATTGAACAATTTAAAATTTTAGAACTTGTAAATTACTATATTGGTCCTTAATTATAATTTTATAAAATAAAAAGGTTTTTTTAGTATTTCTATTTTCGAAAATATTAATTTCCTTGATACTTTTAATTGCAGCAAAAAATATGCTAAATATATAAATTTTGAACAAAAATTTCATATAAAGTACCTGGTGTTGTAGTAGTTTCAGCAGTTGTGGTTGTTTCTGGTGTCGTCGTTGTTTCAGGTGTGGTTGTTGTTACTATTTTGAAAGAAAGAGATTTCAAATAAATTTTTCGTTATTTTATGGTGAAATTTAATAGGTAAAATCTTCGTAATAACAACATTTTTTGATATTTTATTGCCAAAAACTCAGTAAATAGAAAGAAATTTGGTGTATGGAACAAATTCAAATTTTAGAACTTGTAAATTACAATATTGGTCGTTAATTATAATTCTATAAAATAAAAAGGAATTTTTATTATTTCTATTCTCGAAAATATTAATTCCCTTGATTCTTTTAATTGAAGCAAAAAATATGCTAAATACCTAAATTTTGAACAAAAATTGCATATAAAGTACCTGGTGTTGTAGTAGTTTCAGCGGTTGTGGTTGTTTCTGGTGTCGTCGTAGTTTCAGGTGTGGTTGTTGTTACTATTTTGAAAGAAAGAGATTGCAAATAAATTATTCGATATTTTATGGTGAAATTTAATAGGTAAAATCTTCGTAATAACAATTTATTTTGATATTTTCTTGCCAAGCACTCAGTTAATAGAAAAAATTTGGTTTATTGAACAAATTAAAATTTTAGAACTTCTAAATTACAATATTGGTCCTTAATTATAATTTTATAAAATAAAAAGGAATTTTTATTATTTCTATTCTCGAAAATATTAATTCCCTTGATTCTTTTAATTGAAGCAAAAAATATGCTAAATATATAAATTTTGAACAAAAATTGCATATAAAGTACCTGGTGTTGTAGTAGTTTCAGCAGTTGTGGTTGTTTCTGGTGTCGTCGTAGTTTCAGGTGTGGTTGTTGTTACTATTTTGAAAGAAAGAGATTTCAAATAAATTATTCGATATTTTATGGTGAAATTTAATAGGTAAAATCTTCGTAATAAGAATTTATTTTCATATTTTCTTACCAAGAACTCAGTTAATAGAAAAAATTTGGTTTATTGAACAATTTAAAATTTTAGAACTTGTAAATTACTATATTGGTCCTTAATTATAATTTTATAAAATAAAAAGGATTTTTTATTATTTCTATTCTCGAAAATATTAATTCCCTTGATTCTTTTAATTGAAGCAAAAAATATGCTAAATATATAAATTTTGAACAAAAATTGCATATAAAGTACCTGGTGTTGTAGTAGTTTCAGCAGTTGTGGTTGTTTCTGGTGTCGTCGTAGTTTCAGGTGTGGTTGTTGTTACTATTTTGAAAGAAAGAGATTTCAAATAAATTATTCGATATTTTATGGTGAAATTTAATAGGTAAAATCTTCGTAATAACAATTTATTTTGATATTTTCTTCCCAAGAACTCAGTTAATAGAAAAAATTTGGTTTATTGAACAAATTAAAATTTTAGAACTTGTAAATTACAATATTGGTCCTTAATTATAATTTTATAAAATAAAAAGGAATTTTTATTATTTCTATTCTCGAAAATATTAATTTCCTTGATACTTTTAATTGCAGCAAAAAATATGCTAAATATCTAAATTTTGAACAAAAATTTCATATAAAGTACCTGGTGTTGTAGTAGTTTCAGCAGTTGTGGTTGTTTCTGGTGTCGTAGTAGTTTCAGGTGGGGTTGTTGTTACTATTTTGAAAGAAAGAGATTTTAAATAAATTTTTCGATATTTTATGGTGAAATTTAATAGGTAAAATCTTCGTAATAAGAATTTATTTTCATATTTTCTTACCAAGAACTCAGTTAATAGAAAAAATTTGGTTTATTGAACAATTTAAAATTTTAGAACTTGTAAATTACTATATTGGTCCTTAATTATAATTTTATAAAATAAAAAGGATTTTTTATTATTTCTATTCTCGAAAATATTAATTTCCTTGATACTTTTAATTGCAGCAAAAAATATGCTAAATATATAAATTTAGAACAAAAATTTCATATAAAGTACCTGGTGTTGTAGTAGTTTCAGCAGTTGTGGTTGTTTCTGGTGTCGTAGTAGTTTCAGGTGTGGTTGTTGTTACTATTTTGAAAGAAAGAGATTTCAAATAAATTTTTCGATATTTTATGGTGAAATTGAATAGGTAAAATCTTCGTAATAACAAATTTTTTTGATATTTTCTTGCCAAAAACTCAGTTAATAGAAAAAATTTGGTTTATTGAACAAATTAAAATTTTAGAACTTGTAAATTACAATATTGGTCCTTAATTATAATTTTATAAAATAAAAGGAATTTTTATTATTTATATTCTGGAAAATATTAATTTCCTTGATACTTGTAATTGAAGCAAAAAAAATGCTAAATATCTAAATTTCGAACAAAAATTTCATATAAAGTACCTGGTGTTGTAGTAGTTTCAGCAGTTGTGGTTGTTTCTGGTGTCGTAGTAGTTTCAGGTGTGGTTGTTGTTACTATTTTGAAAGAAAGAGATTTCAAATAAATTATTCGATATTTTATGGTGAAATTTAATAGGCAAAATCTTCGTAATAACAAATTTTTTTGATATTTTCTTGCCAAGAACTCAGTTAATAGAAAAAATTTGGTTTATTACAAATTAAAATTTTAGAACTTGTAAATTACAATATTGGTCCTTAATTATAATTTTATAAAATAAAAGGAATTTTTATTATTTATATTCTAGAAAATATTAATTTCCTTGATACTTGTAATTGAAGCAAAAAAAATGCTAAATATCTAAATTTCGAACAAAAATTTCATATAAAGTACCTGGTGTTGTAGTAGTTTCAGCAGTTGTGGTTGTTTCTGGTGTCGTAGTAGTTTCAGGTGTGGTTGTTGTTACTATTTTGAAAGAAAGAGATTTCAAATAAATTTTTCGATATTTTATGGTGAAATTTAATAGGTAAAATCTCCGTAATAAGAATTTATTTTCATATTTTCTTACCAAGAACTCAGTTAATAGAAAAAATTTGGTTTAATGAACAATTTAAAATTTTAGAACTTGTAAATTACTATATTGGTCCTTAATTATAATTTTATAAAATAAAAAGGTTTTTTTAGTATTTCTATTCTCGAAAATATTAATTTCCTTGATACTTTTAATTGCAGCAAAAAATATGCTAAATATATAAATTTTGAACAAAAATTTCATATAAAGTACCTGGTGTTGTAGTAGTTTCAGCAGTTGTGGTTGTTTCTGGTGTCGTCGTTGTTTCAGGTGTGGTTGTTGTTACTATTTTGAAAGAAAGAGATTTCAAATAAATTTTTCGTTATTTTATGGTGAAATTTAATAGGTAAAATCTTCGTAATAACAACATATTTTGATATTTTATTGCCAAAAACTCAGTAAATAGAAAGAAATTTGGTGTATGGAACAAATTCAAATTTTAGAACTTGTAAATTACAATATTGGTCGTTAATTATAATTCTATAAAATAAAAAGGAATTTTTATTATTTCTATTCTCGAAAATATTAATTCCCTTGATTCTTTTAATTGAAGCAAAAAATATGCTAAATATCTAAATTTTGAACAAAAATTGCATATAAAGTACCTGGTGTTGTAGTAGTTTCAGCAGTTGTGGTTGTTTCTGGTGTCGTCGTAGTTTCAGGTGTGGTTGTTGTTACTATTTTGAAAGAAAAAGATTTCAAATAAATTATTCGATATTTTATGGTGAAATTTAATAGGTAAAATCTTCGTAATAACAATTTATTTTGATATTTTCTTGCCAAGAACTCAGTTAATAGAAAAAATTTGGTTTATTGAACAAATTAAAATTTTAGAACTTGTAAATTACAATATTGGTCCTTAATTATAATTTTATAAAATAAAAAGGAATTTTTATTATTTCTATTCTCGAAAATATTAATTCCCTTGATTCTTTTAATTGAAGCAAAAAATATGCTAAATATCTAAATTTTGAACAAAAATTGCATATAAAGTACCTGGTGTTGTAGTAGTTTCAGCAGTTGTGGTTGTTTCTGGTGTCGTCGTAGTTTCAGGTGTGGTTGTTGTTACTATTTTGAAAGAAAGAGATTTCAAATAAATTATTCGATATTTTATGGTGAAATTTAATAGGTAAAATCTTCGTAATAACAATTTATTTTGATATTTTCTTCCCAAGAACTCAGTTAATAGAAAAAATTTGGTTTATTGAACAAATTAAAATTTTAGAACTTGTAAATTACAATATTGGTCCTTAATTATAATTTTATAAAATAAAAAGGAATTTTTATTATTTCTATTCTCGAAAATATTAATTTCCTTGATACTTTTAATTGCAGCAAAAAATATGCTAAATATCTAAATTTTGAACAAAAATTTCATATAAAGTACCTGGTGTTGTAGTAGTTTCAGCAGTTGTGGTTGTTTCTGGTGTCGTAGTAGTTTCAGGTGTGGTTGTTGTTACTATTTTGAAAGAAAGAGATTTTAAATAAATTTTTCGATATTTTATGGTGAAATTTAATAGGTAAAATCTTCGTAATAAGAATTTATTTTCATATTTTCTTACCAAGAACTCAGTTAATAGAAAAAATTTGGTTTATTGAACAATTTAAAATTTTAGAACTTGTAAATTACTATATTGGTCCTTAATTATAATTTTATAAAATAAAAAGGATTTTTTATTATTTCTATTCTCGAAAATATTAATTTCCTTGATACTTTTAATTGCAGCAAAAAATATGCTAAATATATAAATTTAGAACAAAAATTTCATATAAAGTACCTGGTGTTGTAGTAGTTTCAGCAGTTGTTGTTGTTTCTGGTGTCGTCGTTGTTTCAGGTGTGGTTGTTGTTACTATTTTGAAAGAAAGAGATTTCAAATAAATTTTTCGTTATTTTATGGTGAAATTTAATAGGTAAAATCTTCGTAATAACAACATTTTTTGATATTTTATTGCCAAAAACTCAGTAAATAGAAAGAAATTTGGTTTATTGAACAATTTAAAATTTTAGAACTTGTAAATTACAATATTGGTCCTTAATTATAATTTTATAAAATAAAATGGAATTTTTATTATTTCTATTCTCGAAAAAATTAATTTCCTTGATTCTTTTAATTGAAGCAAAAAATATGCTAAATATCTAAATTTTGAACAAAAATTTCATATAAAGTACCTGGTGTTGTAGTAGTTTCAGCAGTTGTGGTTGTTTCTGGTGTCGTAGTAGTTTCAGGTGTGGTTGTTGTTACTATTTTGAAAGAAAGAGATTTCAAATAAATTTTTCGATATTTTATGGTGAAATTTAATAGGTAAAATCTTCGTAATAACAAATTTTTTTGATATTTTCTTGCCAAGAACTCAGTTAATAGAAAAAATTTGGTTTATTGAACAAATTAAAATTTTAGAACTTGTAAATTACAATATTGGTCCTTAATTATAATTTTATAAAATAAAAAGGAATTTTTATTATTTCTATTCTCGAAAATATTAATTTCCTTGATACTTTTAATTGAAGCAAAAAATATGCTAAATATCTAAATTTTGAACAAAAATTTCATATAAAGTACCTGGTGTTGTAGTAGTTTCAGCAGTTGTGGTTGTTTCTGGTGTCGTAGTAGTTTCAGGTGTGGTTGTTGTTACTATTTTGAAAGAAAGAGATTTCAAATCAATTTTTCGATATTTTATGGTGAAATTTAATAGGTAAAATTTTCGTAATAAGAATTTATTTTGATATTTTCTTACCAAGAACTCAGTTAATAGAAAAAATTTGGTTTATTGAACAAATTAAAATTTTAGAACTTGTAAATTACTATATTGGTCCTTAATTATAATTTTATAAAATAAAAAGGATTTTTTATTATTTCTATTCTCGAAAATATTAATTTCCTTGATACTTTTAATTGAAGCAAAAAATATGCTAAATATCTAAATTTTGAACAAAAGTTTCATATAAAGTACCTGGTGTTGTAGTAGTTTCAGCAGTTGTGGTTGTTTCTGGTTTCGTAGTAGTTTCAGGTGTGGTTGTTGTTACTATTTTGAAAGAAAGAGATTTCAAATAAATTTTGCGATATTTTATGGTGAAATTTAATAGGTAAAATTTTCGTAATAACAACATTTTTTGATATTTTCTTGCCAAGAACTCAGTAAATAGAAAGAAATTTGGTGTATTGAACAAATTCAAATTTTAGAACTTGTAAAGTACAATATTGATCCTTAATTATAATTTTATAAAAAAAAAACAAATTTTTATTATTTCTATTCTTGAAAATATTAATTTCCTTAATACTTCTAATTGAAGCAAAAAATATGCTAAATATCTAAATTTTTAACAAAAGTTTCATATAAAGTACCTGGTGTTGTAGTAGTTTCAGCAGTTGTGGTTGTTTCTGGTGTCGTCGTAGTTTCAGGTGTGGTTGTTGTTACTATTTTGAAAGAAAGAGATTTCAAATAAATTATTCGATATTTTATGGTGAAATTTAATAGGCAAAATCTTCGTAATAACAAATTTTTTTGATATTTTCTTGCCAAGAACTCAGTTAATAGAAAAAATTTGGTTTATTACAAATTAAAATTTTAGAACTTGTAAATTACAATATTGGTCCTTAATTATAATTTTATAAAATAAAAGGAATTTTTATTATTTATATTCTGGAAAATATTAATTTCCTTGATACTTGTAATTGAAGCAAAAAAAATGCTAAATATCTAAATTTCGAACAAAAATTTCATATAAAGTACCTGGTGTTGTAGTAGTTTCAGCAGTTGTGGTTGTTTCTGGTGTCGTAGTAGTTTCAGGTGTGGTTGTTGTTACTATTTTGAAAGAAAGAGATTTCAAATAAATTTTTCGATATTTTATGGTGAAATTGAATAGGTAAAATCTTCGTAATAACAAATTTTTTTGATATTTTCTTGCCAAAAACTCAGTTAATAGAAAAAATTTGGTTTATTGAACAAATTAAAATTTTAGAACTTGTAAATTACAATATTGGTCCTTAATTATAATATTATAAAATAAAAGGAATTTTTATTATTTATATTCTGGAAAATATTAATTTCCTTGATACTTGTAATTGAAGCAAAAAAAATTCTAAATATCTAAATTTCGAACAAAAATTTCATATAAAGTACCTGGTGTTGTAGTAGTTTCAGCAGTTGTGGTTGTTTCTGGTGTCGTAGTAGTTTCAGGTGTGGTTGTTGTTACTATTTTGAAAGAAAGAGATTTCAAATAAATTTTTCGATATTTTATGGTGAAATTGAATAGGTAAAATCTTCGTAATAACAAATTTTTTTGATATTTTCTTGCCAAAAACTCAGTTAATAGAAAAAATTTGGTTTATTGAACAAATTAAAATTTTAGAACTTGTAAATTACAATATTGGTCCTTAATTATAATTTTATAAAATAAAAGGAATTTTTATTATTTATATTCTGGAAAATATTAATTTCCTTGATACTTGTAATTGAAGCAAAAAAAATGCTAAATATCTAAATTTCGAACAAAAATTTCATATAAAGTACCTGGTGTTGTAGTAGTTTCAGCAGTTGTGGTTGTTTCTGGTGTCGTAGTAGTTTCAGGTGTGGTTGTTGTTACTATTTTGAAAGAAAGAGATTTCAAATAAATTATTCGATATTTTATGGTGAAATTTAATAGGCAAAATCTTCGTAATAACAAATTTTTTTGATAGTTTCTTGCCAAGAACTCAGTTAATAGAAAAAATTTTGTTTATTGAACAATTTAAAATTTTAGAACTTGTAAATTACAATATTGGTCCTTAATTATAATTTTATAAAATAAAAGGAATTTTTATTATTTATATTCTGGAAAATATTAATTTCCTTGATACTTTTAATTGCAGCAAAAAATATGCTAAATATCTAAATTTTGAACAAAAATTTCATATAAAGTACCTGGTGTTGTAGTAGTTTCAGCAGTTGTGGTTGTTTCTGGTGTCGTAGTAGTTTCAGGTGTGGTTGTTGTTACTATTTTGAAAGAAAGAGATTTTAAATAAATTTTTCGATATTTTATGGTGAAATTTAATAGGTAAAATCTTCGTAATAAGAATTTATTTTCATATTTTCTTACCAAGAACTCAGTTATTAGAAAAAATTTGGTTTATTGAACAATTTAAAATTTTAGAACTTGTAAATTACTATATTGGTCCTTAATTATAATTTTATAAAATAAAAAGGATTTTTATTATTTCTATTCTCGAAAATATTAATTTCCTTGATACTTTTAATTGCAGCAAAAAATATGCTAAATATATAAATTTAGAACAAAAATTTCATATAAAGTACCTGGTGTTGTAGTAGTTTCAGCAGTTGTTGTTGTTTCTGGTGTCGTCGTTGTTTCAGGTGTGGTTGTTGTTACTATTTTGAAAGAAAGAGATTTCAAATAAATTTTTCGTTATTTTATGGTGAAATTTAATAGGTAAAATCTTCGTAATAACAACATTTTTTGATATTTTATTGCCAAAAACTCAGTAAATAGAAAGAAATTTGGTGTATTGAACAAATTCAAATTTTAGAACTTGTAAATTACAATATTGGTCCTTAATTATAATTTTATAAAATAAAATGGAATTTTTATTATTTCTATTCTCGAAAAAATTAATTTCCTTGATTCTTTTAATTGAAGCAAAAAATATGCTAAATATCTAAATTTTGAACAAAAATTTCATATAAAGTACCTGGTGTTGTAGTAGTTTCAGCAGTTGTGGTTGTTTCTGGTGTCGTAGTAGTTTCAGGTGTGGTTGTTGTTACTATTTTGAAAGAAAGAGATTTCAAATAAATTTTTCGATATTTTATGGTGAAATTTAATAGGTAAAATTTTCGTAATAACAACATTTTTTGATATTTTCTTGCCAAGAACTCAGTAAATAGAAAGAAATTTGGTGTATTGAACAAATTCAAATTTTAGAACTTGTAAAGTACAATATTGGTCCTTAATTTTAATTTTATAAAAAAAAAACAAATTTTTATTATTTCTATTCTCGAAAATATTAATTTCCTTAATACTTTTAATTGAAGCAAAAAATATGCTAAATATCTAAATTTTGAACAAAAATTTCATATAAAGTACCTGGTGTTGTAGTAGTTTCAGCAGTTGTGGTTGTTTCTGGTGTCGTAGTAGTTTCAGGTGTGGTTGTTGTTACTATTTTGAAAGAAAGAGATTTCAAATAAATTTTTCGATATTTTATGGTGAAATTTAATAGGTAAAATCTTCGTAATAACAAATTTTTTTGATATTTTCTTGCCAAGAACTCAGTTAATAGAAAAAATTTGGTTTATTGAACAAATTAAAATTTTAGAACTTGTAAATTACAATATTGGTCCTTAATTATAATTTTATAAAATAAAAAGGAATTTTTATTATTTCTATTTTCGAAAATATTAATTTCCTTGATACTTTTAATTGAAGCAAAAAATATGCTAAATATCTAAATTTTGAACAAAAATTTCATATAAAGTACCTGGTGTTGTAGTAGTTTCAGCAGTTGTGGTTGTTTCTGGTGTCGTAGTAGTTTCAGGTGTGGTTGTTGTTACTATTTTGAAAGAAAGAGATTTCAAATAAGTTTTTCGATATTTTATGGTGAAATTTAATAGGTAAAATTTTCGTAATAAGAATTTATTTTGATATTTTCTTACCAAGAACTCAGTTAATAGAAAAAATTTGGTTTATTGAACAATTAAAATTTTAGAACTTGTAAATTACTATATTGGTCCTTAATTATAATTTTATAAAATAAAAAGGATTTTTTATTATTTCTATTCTCGAAAATAATATTTTCCTTGATACTTTTAATTGAAGCAAAAAATATGCTAAATATCTAAATTTTGAACAAAAGTTTCATATAAAGTACCTGGTGTTGTAGTAGTTTCAGCAGTTGTGGTTGTTTCTGGTGTCGTAGTAGTTTCAGGTGTGGTTGTTGTTACTATTTTGAAAGAAAGAGATTTCAAATAAATTTTTCTATATTTTATGGTGAAATTTAATAGGTAAAATTTTCGTAATAACAACATTTTTTGATATTTTCTTGCCAAGAACTCAGTAAATAGAAAGAAATTTGGTGTATTGAACAAATTCAAATTTTAGAACTTGTAAAGTACAATATTGGTCCTTAATTATAATTTTATAAAAAAAAAACAAATTTTTATTATTTCTATTCTCGAAAATATTAATTTCCTTAATACTTCTAATTGAAGCAAAAAATATGCTAAATATCTAAATTTTGAACAAAAGTTTCATATAAAGTACCTGGTGTTGTAGTAGTTTCAGCAGTTGTGGTTGTTTCTGGTGTCGTCGTAGTTTCAGGTGTGGTTGTTGTTACTATTTTGAAAGAAAGAGATTTCAAATAAATTATTCGATATTTTATGGTGAAATTTAATAGGCAAAATCTTCGTAATAACAAATTTTTTTGATATTTTCTTGCCAAGAAGTCAGTTAATAGAAAAAATTTGGTTTATTACAAATTAAAATTTTAGAACTTGTAAATTACAATATTGGTCCTTAATTATAATTTTATAAAATAAAAGGAATTTTTATTATTTATATTCTGGAAAATATTAATTTCCTTGATACTTGTAATTGAAGCAAAAAAAATGCTAAATATCTAAATTTCGAACAAAAATTTCATATAAAGTACCTGGTGTTGTAGTAGTTTCAGCAGTTGTGGTTGTTTCTGGTGTCGCAGTAGTTTCAGGTGTGGTTGTTGTTACTATTTTGAAAGAAAGAGATTTCAAATAAATTTTTCGATATTTTATGGTGAAATTGAATAGGTAAAATCTTCGTAATAACAAATTTTTTTGATATTTTCTTGCCAAAAACTCAGTTAATAGAAAAAATTTGGTTTATTGAACAAATTAAAATTTTAGAACTTGTAAATTACAATATTGGTCCTTAATTATAATTTTATAAAATAAAAGGAATTTTTATTATTTATATTCTGGAAAATATTAATTTCCTTGATACTTGTAATTGAAGCAAAAAAAATGCTAAATATCTAAATTTCGAACAAAAATTTCATATAAAGTACCTGGTGTTGTAGTAGTTTCAGCAGTTGTGGTTGTTTCTGGTGTCGTAGTAGTTTCAGGTGTGGTTGTTGTTACTATTTTGAAAGAAAGAGATTTCAAATAAATTATTCGATATTTTATGGTGAAATTTAATAGGCAAAATCTTCGTAATAACAAATTTTTTTGATATTTTCTTGCCAAGAACTCAGTTAATAGAAAAAATTTGGTTTATTACAAATTAAAATTTTAGAACTTGTAAATTACAATATTGGTCCTTAATTATAATTTTATAAAATAAAAGGAATTTTTATTATTTCTATTCTCGAAAATATTAATTCCCTTGATTCTTTTAATTGAAGTAAAAAATATGCTAAATATCTAAAATTTGAACAAAAATTGCATATAAAGTACCTGGTGTTGTAGTAGTTTCAGCAGTTGTGGTTGTTTCTGGTGTCGTCGTAGTTTCAGGTGTGTTTGTTGTTACTATTTTGAAAGAAAGAGATTTCAAATAAATTTTTCGATATTTTATGGTGAAATTTAATAGGTAAAATCTTCGTAATAACAAATTTTTTTGATATTTTCTTGCCAAGAACTCAGTTAATAGAAAAAATTTGGTTTATTGAACAAATTAAAATTTTAGAACTTGTAAATTATAATATTGGTCCTTAATTATAATTTTAAAAAATAAAAAGGAATTTTTATTATTTCTATTCTCGAAAATATTAATTTCCTTGATACTTTTAATTGACGCAAAAAATATGCTAAATATCTAAATTTTGAACAAAAATTTCATATAAAGTACCTGGTGTTGTAGTAGTTTCAGCAGTTGTGGTTGTTTCTGGTGTCGTCGTAGTTTCAGGTGTGGTTGTTGTTACTATTTTGAAAGAAAGAGATTTCAAATAAATTATTCGATATTTTATGGTGAAATTTAATAGGTAAAATCTTCGTAATAACAATTTATTTTGATATTTTCTTCCCAAGAACTCAGTTAATAAAAAAATTTAGTTTATTGAACAAATTAAAATTTTAGAACTTGTAAATTACAATATTGGTCCTTAATTATAATTTTATAAAATAAAAAGGAATTTTTATTATTTCTATTCTCGAAAATATTAATTTCCTTGATACTTTTAATTGCAGCAAAAAATATGCTAAATATCTAAATTTTGAACAAAAATTTCATATAAAGTACCTGGTGTTGTAGTAGTTTCAGCAGTTGTGGTTGTTTCTGGTGTCGTAGTAGTTTCAGGTGTGGTTGTTGTTACTATTTTGAAAGAAAGAGATTTTAAATAAATTTTTCGATATTTTATGGTGAAATTTAATAGGTAAAATCTTCGTAATAAGAATTTATATTGATATTTTCTTACCAACAACTCAGTTAATAGAAAAAATTTGGTTTATTGAACAATTTAAAATTTTAGAACTTGTAAATTACTATATTGGTCCTTAATTATAATTTTATAAAATAAAAAGGATTTTTTATTATTTCTATTCTCGAAAATATTAATTTCCTTGATACTTTTAATTGAAGCAAAAAATATGCTAAATATCTAAATTTTGAACAAAAATTTCATATAAAGTACCTGGTGTTGTAGTAGTTTCAGCAGTTGTGGTTGTTTCTGGTGTCGTAGTAGTTTCAGGTGTGGTTGTTGTTACTATTTTGAAAGAAAGAGATTTCAAATAAATTATTCGATATTTTATGGTGAAATTTAATAGGTAAAATCTTTGTAATAACAATTTATTTTGATATTTTCTTGCCAAGAACTCAGTTAATAGAAAAAATTTGGTTTATTGAACAAATTAAAATTTTAGAACTTGTAAATTACAATATTGGTCCTTAATTATAATTTTATAAAATAAAAAGGAATTTTTATTATTTCTATTCTCGAAAAAATTAATTTCCTTGATTCTTTTAATTGAAGCAAAAAATATGCTAAATATCTAAATTTTGAACAAAAATTTCATATAAAGTACCTGGTGTTGTAGTAGTTTCAGCAGTTGTGGTTGTTTCTGGTGTCGTAGTAGTTTCAGGTGTGGTTGTTGTTACTATTTTGAAAGAAAGAGATTTCAAATAAATTTTTCGATATTTTATGGTGAAATTTAATAGGTAAAATCTTCGTAATAACAAATTTTTTTGATATTTTCTTGCCAAGAACTCAGTTAATAGAAAAAATTTGGTTTATTGAACAAATTAAAATTTTAAAACTTGTAAATTACAATATTGGTCCTTAATTATAATTTTATAAAATAAAAAGGAATTTTTATTATTTCTATTCTCGAAAATATTAATTTCCTTGATACTTTTAATTGATGCAAAAAATATGCTAAATATCTAAATTTTGAACAAAAATTTCATATAAAGTACCTGGTGTTGTAGTAGTTTCAGCAGTTGTGGTTGTTTCTGGTGTCGTAGTAGTTTCAGGTGTGGTTGTTGTTACTATTTTGAAAGAAAGAGATTTCAAATAAATTTTTCGATATTTTATGGTGAAATTTAATTGGTAAAATTTTCGTAATAAGAATTTATTTTGATATTTTCTTACCAAGAACTCAGTTAATAGAAAAAATTTGGTTTATTGAACAAATTAAAATTTTAGAACTTGTAAATTACTATATTGGTCCTTAATTATAATTTTATAAAATAAAAAGGATTTTTTATTATTTCTATTCTCGAAAATATTAATTTCCTTGATACTTTTAATTGAAGCAAAAAATATGCTAAATATCTAAATTTTGAACAAAAGTTTCATATAAAGTACCTGGTGTTGTAGTAGTTTCAGCAGTTGTGGTTGTTTCTGGTGTCGTAGTAGTTTCAGGTGTGGTTGTTGTTACTATTTTGAAAGAAAGAGATTTCAAATAAATTTTTCGATATTTTATGGTGAAATTTAATAGGTAAAATTTTCGTAATAACAACATTTTTTGATATTTTCTTGCCAAGAACTCAGTTAATAGGAAATATTTGTTTCATTCAACAAATTAAAATATTAGAACTTGTAAATTACAATATTGGTCCTTAATTATAATTTTATAAAATAAAAAGGAATTTTTATTATTTCTATTCTCGAAAATATTAATTTCCTTGATACTTTTAATTGAAGCAAAAAATATGCTAAATATCTAAATTTTGAACAAAAATTTCATATAAAGTACCTGGTGTTGTAGTAGTTTCAGCAGTTGTGGTTGTTTCTGGTGTCGTAGTAGTTTCAGGTGTGGTTGTTGTTACTATTTTGAAAGAAAGAGATTTTAAATAAATTATTCGATATTTTATGGTGAAATTTAATAGGTAAAATCTTCGTAATAACAATTTATTTTGATATTTTCTTGCCAAGAACTCAGTTAATAGAAAAAATTTGGTTTATTGAACAAATTAAAATTTTAGAACTTGTAAATTACAATATTGGTCCTTAATTATAATTTTATAAAATAAAGAGGAATTTTTATTATTTCTATTCTCGAAAATATTAATTCCCTTGATTCTTTTAATTGAAGCAAAAAATATGCTAAATATCTAAATTTTGAACAAAAATTGCATATAAAGTACCTGGTGTTGTAGTAGTTTCAGCAGTTGTGGTTGTTTCTGGTGTCGTCGTAGTTTCAGGTGTGGTTGTTGTTACTATTTTGAAAGAAAGAGATTTCAAATAAATTATTCGATATTTTATGGTGAAATTTAATAGGTAAAATCTTCGTAATAACAATTTATTTTGATATTTTCTTCCCAAGAACTCAGTTAATAGAAAAAATTTAGTTTATTGAACAAATTAAAATTTTAGAACTTGTAAATTACAATATTGGTCCTTAATTATAATTTTATAAAATAAAAAGGAATTTTTATTATTTCTATTCTCGAAAATATTAATTTCCTTGATACTTTTAATTGCAGCAAAAAATATGCTAAATATATAAATTTTGAACAAAAATTTCATATAAAGTACCTGGTGTTGTAGTAGTTTCAGCAGTTGTGGTTGTTTCTGGTGTCGTCGTTGTTTCAGGTGTGGTTGTTGTTACTATTTTGAAAGAAAGAGATTTCAAATAAATTTTTCGTTATTTTATGGTGAAATTTAATAGGTAAAATCTTCGTAATAACAACATTTTTTGATATTTTATTGCCAAAAACTCAGTAAATATGAAAGAAATTTGGTGTATGGAACAAATGCAAATTTTAGAACTTGTAAATTACAATATTGGTCGTTAATTATAATTTTATAAAATAAAAAGGAATTTTTATTATTTCTATTCTCGAAAATATTAATTCCCTTGATTCTTTTAATTGAAGCAAAAAATATGCTAAATACCTAAATTTTGAACAAAAATTGCATATAAAGTACCTGGTGTTGTAGTAGTTTCAGCAGTTGTGGTTGTTTCTGGTGTCGTCGTAGTTTCAGGTGTGGTTGTTGTTACTATTTTGAAAGAAAGAGATTTCAAATATATTATTCGATATTTTATGGTGAAATTTAATAGGTAAAATCTTCGTAATAACAATTTATTTTGATATTTTCTTGCCAAGAACTCAGTTAATAGAAAAAATTTGGTTTATTGAACAAATTAAAATTTTAGAACTTGTAAATTACAATATTGGTCCTTAATTATAATTTTATAAAATAAAAAGGAATTTTTATTATTTCTATTCTCGAAAATATTAATTCCCTTGATTCTTTTAATTGAAGCAAAAAATATGCTAAATATCTAAATTTTGAACAAAAATTGCATATAAAGTACCTGGTGTTGTAGTAGTTTCAGCAGTTGTGGTTGTTTCTGGTGTCGTAGTAGTTTCAGGTGTGGTTGTTGTTACTATTTTGAAAGAAAGAGATTTCAAATAAATTATTCGATATTTTATGGTGAAATTTAATAGGTAAAATCTTCGTAATAACAATTTATTTTGATATTTTCTTCCCAAGAACTCAGTTAATAGAAAAAATTTGGTTTATTGAACAAATTAAAATTTTAGAACTTGTAAATTACAATATTGGTCCTTAATTATAATTTTATAAAATAAAAAGGAATTTTTATTATTTCTATTCTCGAAAATATTAATTTCCTTGATACTTTTAATTGCAGCAAAAAATATGCTAAATATCTAAATTTTGAACAAAAATTTCATATAAAGTACCTGGTGTTGTAGTAGTTTCAGCAGTTGTGGTTGTTTCTGGTGTCGTAGTAGTTTCAGGTGTGGTTGTTGTTACTATTTTGAAAGAAAGAGATTTTAAATAAATTTTTCGATATTTTATGGTGAAATTTAATAGGTAAAATCTTCGTAATAAGAATTTATTTTCATATTTTCTTACCAAGAACTCAGTTAATAGAAAAAATTTGGTTTATTGAACAATTTAAAATTTTAGAACTTGTAAATTACTATATTGGTCCTTAATTATAATTTTATAAAATAAAAAGGTTTTTTTATTATTTCTATTCTCGAAAATATTAATTTCCTTGATACTTTTAATTGCAGCAAAAAATATGCTAAATATATAAATTTAGAACAAAAATTTCATATAAAGTACCTGGTGTTGTAGTAGTTTCAGCAGTTGTTGTTGTTTCTGGTGTCGTCGTTGTTTCAGGTGTGGTTGTTGTTACTATTTTGAAAGAAAGAGATTTCAAATAAATTTTTCGTTATTTTATGGTGAAATTTAATAGGTAAAATCTTCGTAATAACAACATTTTTTGATATTTTATTGCCAAAAACTCAGTAAATAGAAAGAAATTTGGTGTATTGAACAAATTCAAATTTTAGAACTTGTAAAGTACAATATTGGTCCTTAATTATAATTTTATAAAAAAAAAACAAATTTTTATTATTTCTATTCTCGAAAATATTAATTTCCTTAATACTTTTAATTGAAGCAAAAAATATGCTAAATATCTAAATTTTGAACAAAAATTTCATATAAAGTACCTGGTGTTGTAGTAGTTTCAGCAGTTGTGGTTGTTTCTGGTGTCGTAGTAGTTTCAGGTGTGGTTGTTGTTACTATTTTGAAAGAAAGAGATTTCAAATAAATTTTTCGATATTTTATGGTGAAATTTAATAGGTAAAATCTTCGTAATAACAAATTTTTTTGATATTTTCTTGCCAAGAACTCAGTTAATAGAAAAAATTTGGTTTATTGAACAAATTAAAATTTTAGAACTTGTAAATTACAATATTGGTCCTTAATTATAATTTTATAAAATAAAAAGGAATTTTTATTATTTCTATTCTCGAAAATATTAATTTCCTTGATACTTTTAATTGAAGCAAAAAATATGCTAAATATCTAAATTTTGAACAAAAATTTCATATAAAGTACCTGGTGTTGTAGTAGTTTCAGCAGTTGTGGTTGTTTCTGGTGTCGTAGTAGTTTCAGGTGTGGTTGTTGTTACTATTTTGAAAGAAAGAGATTTCAAATAAATTTTTCGATATTTTATGGTGAAATTTAATAGGTAAAATTTTCGTAATAAGAATTTATTTTGATATTTTCTTACCAAGAACTCAGTTAATAGAAAAAATTTGGTTTATTGAACAAATTAAAATTTTAGAACTTGTAAATTACTATATTGGTCCTTAATTATAATTTTATAAAATAAAAAGGATTTTTTATTATTTCTATTCTCGAAAATATTAATTTCCTTGATACTTTTAATTGAAGCAAAAAATATGCTAAATATCTAAATTATGAACAAAAGTTTCATATAAAGTACCTGGTGTTGTAGTAGTTTCAGCAGTTGTGGTTGTTTCTGGTGTCGTAGTAGTTTCAGGTGTGGTTGTTGTTACTATTTTGAAAGAAAGAGATTTCAAATAAATTTTTCGATATTTTATGGTGAAATTTAATAGGTAAAATTTTCGTAATAACAACATTTTTTGATATTTTCTTGCCAAGAACTCAGTAAATAGAAAGAAATTTGGTGTATTGAACAAATTCAAATTTTAGAACTTGTAAAGTACAATATTGGTCCTTAATTATAATTTTATAAAAAAAAAACAAATTTTTATTATTTCTATTCTCGAAAATATTAATTTCCTTAATACTTCTAATTGAAGCAAAAAATATGCTAAATATCTAAATTTTGAACAAAAGTTTCATATAAAGTACCTGGTGTTGTAGTAGTTTCAGCAGTTGTGGTTGTTTCTGGTGTCGTCGTAGTTTCAGGTGTGGTTGTTGTTACTATTTTGAAAGAAAGAGATTTCAAATAAATTATTCGATATTTTATGGTGAAATTTAATAGGCAAAATCTTCGTAATAACAAATTTTTTTGATATTTTCTTGCCAAGAACTCAGTTAATAGAAAAAATTTGGTTTATTACAAATTAAAATTTTAGAACTTGTAAATTACAATATTGGTCCTTAATTATAATTTTATAAAATAAAAGGAATTTTTATTATTTATATTCTGGAAAATATTAATTTCCTTGATACTTTATATTGAAGCAAAAAATATGCTAAATATCTAAATTTCGAACAAAAATTTCATATAAAGTACCTGGTGTTGTAGTAGTTTCAGCAGTTGTGGTTGTTTCTGGTGTCGTAGTAGTTTCAGGTGTGGTTGTTGTTACTATTTTGAAAGAAAGAGATTTCACATAAATTTTTCGATATTTTATGGTGAAATTTAATAGGTAAAATCTTCGTAATAACAAATTTTTTTGATATTTTCTTGCCAAGAAATCAGTTAATAGAAAAAATTTGTTTATTGAACAAATTAAAATTTTAGAACTTGTAAATTACAATATTGGTCCTTAATTATAATTTTATAAAATAAAAAGGAATTTTTATTATTTCTATTCTCGAAAATATTAATTTGCTTGATACTTTTAATTGACGCAAAAAATATGCTAAATATCTAAATTTTGAACAAAAATTTCATATAAAGTACCTTGTGTTGTAGTTGTTTCTGGTGTCGTAGTAGTTTCAGGTGTGGTTGTTGTTACTATTTAGAAAGAAAGAGATTTCAAATAAATTATTCGATATTTTATGGTGAAATTTAATAGGTAAAATCTTCGTAATAACAAATTTTTTTGAAATTTTCTTGCCAAGAACTCAGTTAATAGAAAAAATTTGTTTATTGAACTAATTCAAATTTTAGAACTTGTAAATTACAATATTGGTCCTTAATTATAATTTTATAAAAAAAAAGAAATTTTTATTATTTCTATTCTCGAAAATATTATCCTTGATACTTTTAATTTAAGCAAAAAATATGCTAAATATCTAAATTTTGAACAAAAATTTCATATAAAGAACCTGGTGTTGTAGTAGTTTCAGCAGTTGTGGTTGTTTCTGGTGTCGTCGTAGTTTCAGGTGTGGTTGTTGTTACTATTTTGAAAGAAAGAGATTTCAAATAAATTATTCGATATTTTATGGTGAAATTTAATAGGTAAAATCTTCGTAATAACAATTAATTTTGATATTTTCTTGCCAAGAACTCAGTTAATAGAAAAAATTTGGTTTATTGAACAAATTAAAATTTTAGAACTTGTAAATTACAATATTGGTCCTTAATTATAATTTTATAAAATATAAAGGAATTTTTATTATTTCTATTCTCGAAAATATTAATTCCCTTGATACTTTTAATTGAAGCAAAAAATATGCTAAATATCTAAATTTTGAACAAAAATTTCATATAAAGTACCTGGTGTTGTAGTAGTTTCAGCAGTTGTGGTTGTTTCTGGTGTCGTCGTAGTTTCAGGTGTGGTTGTTGTTACTATTTTGAAAGAAAGAGATTTCAAATAAATTATTCTATATTTTATGGTGAAATTTAATAGGTAAAATCTTCGTAATAACAATTTATTTTGATATTTTCTTGCCAAGAACTCAGTTAATAGAAAAAATTTGGTTTATTGAAAAAATTAAAATTTTAGAACTTGTAAATTATAATATTGGTCCTTAATTATAATTTTATAAAATAAAAAGGAATTTTTATTATTTCTATTCTCGAAAATATTAATTCCCTTGATACTTTTAATTGAAGCAAAAAATATGCTAAATATCTAAATTTTGAACAAAAATTTCATATAAAGTACCTGGTGTTGTAGTAGTTTCAGCAGTTGTGGTTGTTTCTGGTGTCGTAGTAGTTTCAGGTGTGGTTGTTGTTACTATTTTGAAAGAAAGAGATTTCAAATAAATTTTTCGGTATTTTATGGTGAAATTTAATAGGTAAAATCTTCGTAATAAGAATTTATTTTAATATTTTCTTACAAAGAACTCAGTTAATAGAAAAAATTTGGTTTATTGAACAAATTAAAATTTTAGAACTTGTAAATTATAATATTGGTCCTTAATTATAAATTTATAAAATAAAAAGGAATTTTTATTATTTCTATTCTCGAAAATATTAATTCCCTTGATACTTTTAATTGAAGCAAAAAATATGCTAAATATCTAAATTTTGAACAAAAATTTCATATAAAGTACCTGGTGTTGTAGTAGTTTCAGCAGTTGTGGTTGTTTCTGGTGTCGTAGTAGTTTCAGGTGTGGTTGTTGTTACTATTTTGAAAGAAAGAGATTTCAAATAAATTTTTCGGTATTTTATGGTGAAATTTAATAGGTAAAATCTTCGTAATAAGAATTTATTTTAATATTTTCTTACAAAGAACTCAGTTAATAGAAAAAATTTGGTTTATTGAACAAATTAAAATTTTAGAACTTGTAAATTACTATATTGGTCCTTAATTATAATTTTATAAAATAAAAAGGATTTTTTATTATTTCTATTCTCGAAAATATTAATTTCCTTGATACTTTTAATTGAAGCAAAAAATATGCTAAATATCTAAATTTTGAACAAAAATTTCATATAAAGTACCTGGTGTTGTAGTAGTTTCAGCAGTTGTGGTTGTTTCTGGTGTCGTAGTAGTTTCAGGTGTGGTTGTTGTTACTATTTTGAAAGAAAGAGATTTCAAATAAATTTTTCGATATTTTATGGTGAAATTTAATAGGTAAAATCTTCGTAATAACAAATTTTTTTGATATTTTCTTGCCAAGAACTCAGTTAATAGAAAAAATTTGTTTATTGAACAAATTAAAATTTTAGAACTTGTAAATTACAATATTGGTCCTTAATTATAATTTTATAAAATAAAAAGGAATTTTTATTATTTCTATTCTCGAAAATATTAATTTCCTTGATACTTTTAATTGAAGCAAAAAATATGCTAAATATCTAAATTTTGAACAAAAATTTCATATAAAGTACCTGGTGTTGTAGTAGTTTCAGCAGTTGTGGTTGTTTCTGGTGTCGTAGTAGTTTCAGGTGTGGTTGTTGTTACTATTTTGTAAGAAAAAGATTTCAAATAAATTATTCGATATTTTATGGTGAAATTTAATAGGTAAAATCTTCGTAATAACAAATTTTTTTAATTTTTTCTTGCCAAGAACTCAGTTAATAGAAAAAATTTGGTTTATTGAACAAATTAAAATTTTAGAACTTGTAAATTACAATATTGGTCCTTAATTATAATTTTATAAAATAAAAAGGAATTTTTATTATTTCTATTCTCGAAAATATTAATTTCCTTGATACTTTTAATTGCAGCAAAAAATATGCTAAATATCTAAATTTTGAACAAAAATTTCATATAAAGTACCTGGTGTTGTAGTAGTTTCAGCAGTTGTAGTTGTTTCTGGTGTCGTAGTAGTTTCAGGTGTGGTTGTTGTTACTATTTTGAAAGAAAGAGATTTCAAATAAATTATTCGATATTTTATGGTGAAATTTAATAGGTACAATCTTTGTAATAACAAATTTTTTTAATTTTTTCTTGCCAAGAACTCATTTAATAGAAAAAATTTGGTTTATTGAACAAATTAAAATTTTAGAACTTGTAAATTACAATATTGGTCCTTAATTATAATTTTATAAAATAAAAAGGATTTTTTATTATTTCTATTCTCGAAAATATTAATTTCCTTGATACTTTTAATTGAAGCAAAAAATATGCTAAATATCTAAATTTTGAACAAAAGTTTCATATAAAGTACCTGGTGTTGTAGTAGTTTCAGCAGTTGTGGTTGTTTCTGGTGTCGTAGTAGTTTCAGGTGTGGTTGTTGTTACTATTTTGAAAGAAAGAGATTTCAAATAAATTTTTCGATATTTTATGGTGAAATTTAATAGATAAAATTTTCGTAATAACATTTTTTGATATTTTCTTGCCAAGAACTCAGTAAATAGAAAGAAATTTGGTGTATTGAACAAATTCAAATTTTAGAACTTGTAAATTACAATGTTGGTCCTTAATTATAATTTTATAAAAAAAAAACAAATTTTTATTATTTCTATTCTCGAAAATATTAATTTCCTTAATACTTTTAATTGAAGCAAAAAATATGCTAAATATCTAAATTTTGAACAAAAGTTTCATATAAAGTACCTGGTGTTGTAGTAGTTTCAGCAGTTGTGGTTGTTTCTGGTGTCGTCGTAGTTTCAGGTGTGGTTGTTGTTACTATTTTGAAAGAAAGAGATTTCAAATAAATTATTCGATATTTTATGGTGAAATTTAATAGGCAAAATCTTCGTAATAACAAATTTTTTTGATATTTTCTTGCCAAGAACTCAGTTAATAGAAAAAATTTGGTTTATTACAAATTAAAATTTTAGAACTTGTAAATTACAATATTGGTCCTTAATTATAATTTTATAAAATAAAAGGAATTTTTATTATTTATATTCTGGAAAATATAAATTTCCTTGATACTTGTAATTGAAGCAAAAAAAATGCTAAATATCTAAATTTCGAACAAAAATTTCATATAAAGTACCTGGTGTTGTAGTAGTTTCAGCAGTTGTGGTTGTTTCTGGTGTCGTAGTAGTTTCAGGTGTGGTTGTTGTTACTATTTTGAAAGAAAGAGATTTCAAATAAATTTTTCGATATTTTATGGTGAAATTTAATAGGTAAAATCTTCGTAATAACAAATTTTTTTTATATTTTCTTGCCAAAAAATCAGTTAATAGAAAAAATTTGGTTTATTACAAATTAAAATTTTAGAACTTGTAAATTACAATATTGGTCCTTAATTATAATTTTATAAAATAAAAGGAATTTTTATTATTTATATTCTGGAAAATATTAATTTCCTTGATATTTGTAATTGAAGCAAAAAAAATGCTAAATATCTAAATTTCGAACAAAAATTTCATATAAAGTACCTGGTGTTGTAGTAGTTTCAGCAGTTGTGGTTGTTTCTGGTGTCGTAGTAGTTTCAGGTGTGGTTGTTGTTACTATTTTGAAAGAAAGAGATTTCAAATAAATTTTTGATATTTTATGGTGAAATTTAATAGGTAAAATCTTCGTAATAACAAATTTTTTTGATATTTTCTTGCCAAAAAATCAGTTAATAGAAAAAATTTGGTTTATTACAAATTAAAATTTTAGAACTTGTAAATTACAATATTGGTCCTTAATTATAATTTTATAAAATAAAAGGAATTTTTATTATTTCTATTCTCGAAAATATTATCCTTGATACTTTTAATTGAAGCAAAAAATATGCTAAATATCTAAATTTTGAACAAAAATTTCATATAAAGTACCTGGTGTTGTAGTAGTTTCAGCAGTTGTGGTTGTTTCTGGTGTCGTAGTAGTTTCAGGTGTGGTTGTTGTTACTATTTTGAAAGAAAGTGATTTCAAATAAATTTTTCGGTATTTTATGGTGAAATTTAATAGGTAAAATCTTCGTAATAAGAATTTATTTTAATATTTTCTTACCAAGAACTCAGTTAATAGAAAAAATTTGGTTTATTGAATAAATTAAAATTTTAGAACTTGTAAATTACTATATTGGTCCTTAATTATAATTTTATAAAATAAAAAGGATTTTTTATTATTTCTATTCTCGAAAATATTAATTTCCTTGATACTTTTAGTTGAAGCAAAAATATTTTAAATATCTAAATTTTGAACAAAAGTTTCATATAAAGTACCTGGTGTTGTAGTAGTTTCAGCAGTTGTGGTTGTTTCTGGTGTCGTAGTAGTTTCAGGTGTGGTTGTTGTTACTATTTTGAAAGAAAGAGATTTCAAATAAATTTTTCGATATTTTATGGTGAAATTTAATACGTAAAATTTTCGTAATAACAAAATTTTTTGATATTTTCTTGCCAAGAACTCAGTAAATAGAAACAAATTTGGTGTATTGAACAAATTCAAATTTTAGAACTTGTAAATTACAATATTGGTCCTTAATTATAATTTTATAAAATAAAAAGGAATTTTTATTATTTCTATTCTCGAAAATATTAATTTCCTTGATACTTTTAATTGCAGCAAAAAATATGCTAAATATCTAAATTTTGAACAAAAATTTCATATAAAGTACCTGGTGTTGTAGTAGTTTCAGCAGTTGTGGTTGTTTCTGGTGTCGTCGTAGTTTCAGGTGTGGTTGTTGTTACTATTTTGAAAGAAAGATATTTCAAATAAATTATTCGATATTTTATGGTGAAATTTAATAGGTAAAATCTTCGTAATAACAAATTTTTTTGATATTTTCTTGCCAAGAACTCAGTTAATAGAAAAAATTTGGTTTATTACAAATTAAAATTTTAGAACTTGTAAATTACAATATTGGTCCTTAATTATAATATTATAAAATAAAAGGAATTTTTATTATTTCTATTCTCGAAAATATTAATTTCCTTGATACTTTTAATTGAAGCAAAAAATATGCTAAATATCTAAATTTCGAACAAAAATTTCATATAAAGTACCTGGTGTTGTAGTAGTTTCAGCAGTTGTGGTTGTTTCTGGTGTCGTAGTAGTTTCAGGTGTGGTTGTTGTTACTATTTTGAAAGAAAGAGATTTCAAATAAATTTTTCGATATTTTATGGTGAAATTTAATAGGTAAAATCTTCGTAATAACAAATTTTTTTGATATTTTCTTGCCAAGAACTCAGTTAATAGAAAAAATTTGTTTATTGAACAAATTAAAATTTTAGAACTTGTAAATTACAATATTGGTCCTTAATTATAATTTTATAAAATAAAAAGGAATTTTTATTATTTCTATTCTCGAAAATATTAATTTCCTTGATACTTTTAATTGAAGCAAAAAATATGCTAAATATCTAAATTTTGAACAAAAATTTCATATAAAGTACCTGGTGTTGTAGTAGTTTCAGCAGTTGTGGTTGTTTCTGGTGTCGTAGTAGTTTCAGGTGTGGTTGTTGTTACTATTTTGTAAGAAAAAGATTTCAAATAAATTATTCGATATTTTATGGTGAAATTTAATAGGTAAAATCTTCGTAATAACAAATTTTTTTAATTTTTTCTTGCCAAGAACTCAGTTAATAGAAAAAATTTGGTTTATTGAACAAATTAAAATTTTAGAACTTGTAAATTACAATATTGGTCCTTAATTATAATTTTATAAAATAAAAAGGAATTTTTATTATTTCTATTCTCGAAAATATTAATTTCCTTGATACTTTTAATTGCAGCAAAAAATATGCTAAATATCTAAATTTTGAACAAAAATTTCATATAAAGTACCTGGTGTTGTAGTAGTTTCAGCAGTTGTAGTTGTTTCTGGTGTCGTAGTAGTTTCAGGTGTGGTTGTTGTTACTATTTTGAAAGAAAGAGATTTCAAATAAATTATTCGATATTTTATGGTGAAATTTAATAGGTACAATCTTTGTAATAACAAATTTTTTTAATTTTTTCTTGCCAAGAACTCATTTAATAGAAAAAATTTGGTTTATTGAACAAATTAAAATTTTAGAACTTGTAAATTACAATATTGGTCCTTAATTATAATTTTATAAAATAAAAAGGAATTTTTATTATTTCTATTCTCGAAAATATTAATTTCCTTGATACTTTTAATTGCAGCAAAAAATATGCTAAATATCTAAATTTTGAACAAAAGTTTCATATAAAGTACCTGGTGTTGTAGTAGTTTCAGCAGTTGTGGTTGTTTCTGGTGTCGTAGTAGTTTCAGGTGTGGTTGTTGTTACTATTTTGAAAGAAAGAGATTTCAAATAAATTTTTCGATATTTTATGGTGAAATTTAATAGATAAAATTTTCGTAATAACATTTTTTGATATTTTCTTGCCAAGAACTCAGTAAATAGAAAGAAATTTGGTGTATTGAACAAATTCAAATTTTAGAACTTGTAAATTACAATGTTGGTCCTTAATTATAATTTTATAAAAAAAAAACAAATTTTTATTATTTCTATTCTCGAAAATATTAATTTCCTTAATACTTTTAATTGAAGCAAAAAATATGCTAAATATCTAAATTTTGAACAAAAGTTTCATATAAAGTACCTGGTGTTGTAGTAGTTTCAGCAGTTGTGGTTGTTTCTGGTGTCGTCGTAGTTTCAGGTGTGGTTGTTGTTACTATTTTGAAAGAAAGAGATTTCAAATAAATTATTCGATATTTTATGGTGAAATTTAATAGGCAAAATCTTCGTAATAACAAATTTTTTTGATATTTTCTTGCCAAGAACTCAGTTAATAGAAAAAATTTGGTTTATTACAAATTAAAATTTTAGAACTTGTAAATTACAATATTGGTCCTTAATTATAATTTTATAAAATAAAAGGAATTTTTATTATTTATATTCTGGAAAATATAAATTTCCTTGATACTTGTAATTGAAGCAAAAAAAATGCTAAATATCTAAATTTCGAACAAAAATTTCATATAAAGTACCTGGTGTTGTAGTAGTTTCAGCAGTTGTGGTTGTTTCTGGTGTCGTAGTAGTTTCAGGTGTGGTTGTTGTTACTATTTTGAAAGAAAGAGATTTCAAATAAATTTTTCGATATTTTATGGTGAAATTTAATAGGTAAAATCTTCGTAATAACAAATTTTTTTTATATTTTCTTGCCAAAAAATCAGTTAATAGAAAAAATTTGGTTTATTACAAATTAAAATTTTAGAACTTGTAAATTACAATATTGGTCCTTAATTATAATTTTATAAAATAAAAGGAATTTTTATTATTTATATTCTGGAAAATATTAATTTCCTTGATATTTGTAATTGAAGCAAAAAAAATGCTAAATATCTAAATTTCGAACAAAAATTTCATATAAAGTACCTGGTGTTGTAGTAGTTTCAGCAGTTGTGGTTGTTTCTGGTGTCGTAGTAGTTTCAGGTGTGGTTGTTGTTACTATTTTGAAAGAAAGAGATTTCAAATAAATTTTTGATATTTTATGGTGAAATTTAATAGGTAAAATCTTCGTAATAACAAATTTTTTTGATATTTTCTTGCCAAAAAATCAGTTAATAGAAAAAATTTGGTTTATTACAAATTAAAATTTTAGAACTTGTAAATTACAATATTGGTCCTTAATTATAATTTTATAAAATAAAAGGAATTTTTATTATTTCTATTCTCGAAAATATTATCCTTGATACTTTTAATTGAAGCAAAAAATATGCTAAATATCTAAATTTTGAACAAAAATTTCATATAAAGTACCTGGTGTTGTAGTAGTTTCAGCAGTTGTGGTTGTTTCTGGTGTCGTAGTAGTTTCAGGTGTGGTTGTTGTTACTATTTTGAAAGAAAGTGATTTCAAATAAATTTTTCGGTATTTTATGGTGAAATTTAATAGGTAAAATCTTCGTAATAAGAATTTATTTTAATATTTTCTTACCAAGAACTCAGTTAATAGAAAAAATTTGGTTTATTGAATAAATTAAAATTTTAGAACTTGTAAATTACTATATTGGTCCTTAATTATAATTTTATAAAATAAAAAGGATTTTTTATTATTTCTATTCTCGAAAATATTAATTTCCTTGATACTTTTAGTTGAAGCAAAAATATTTTAAATATCTAAATTTTGAACAAAAGTTTCATATAAAGTACCTGGTGTTGTAGTAGTTTCAGCAGTTGTGGTTGTTTCTGGTGTCGTAGTAGTTTCAGGTGTGGTTGTTGTTACTATTTTGAAAGAAAGAGATTTCAAATAAATTTTTCGATATTTTATGGTGAAATTTAATACGTAAAATTTTCGTAATAACAAAATTTTTTGATATTTTCTTGCCAAGAACTCAGTAAATAGAAACAAATTTGGTGTATTGAACAAATTCAAATTTTAGAACTTGTAAATTACAATATTGGTCCTTAATTATAATTTTATAAAATAAAAAGGAATTTTTATTATTTCTATTCTCGAAAATATTAATTTCCTTGATACTTTTAATTGCAGCAAAAAATATGCTAAATATCTAAATTTTGAACAAAAATTTCATATAAAGTACCTGGTGTTGTAGTAGTTTCAGCAGTTGTGGTTGTTTCTGGTGTCGTCGTAGTTTCAGGTGTGGTTGTTGTTACTATTTTGAAAGAAAGATATTTCAAATAAATTATTCGATATTTTATGGTGAAATTTAATAGGTAAAATCTTCGTAATAACAAATTTTTTTGATATTTTCTTGCCAAGAACTCAGTTAATAGAAAAAATTTGGTTTATTACAAATTAAAATTTTAGAACTTGTAAATTACAATATTGGTCCTTAATTATAATATTATAAAATAAAAGGAATTTTTATTATTTCTATTCTCGAAAATATTAATTTCCTTGATACTTTTAATTGAAGCAAAAAATATGCTAAATATCTAAATTTCGAACAAAAATTTCATATAAAGTACCTGGTGTTGTAGTAGTTTCAGCAGTTGTGGTTGTTTCTGGTGTCGTAGTAGTTTCAGGTGTGGTTGTTGTTACTATTTTGAAAGAAAGAGATTTCAAATAAATTTTTCGATATTTTATGGTGAAATTTAATAGGTAAAATCTTCGTAATAACAAATTTTTTTGATATTTTCTTGCCAAGAAATCAGTTAATAGAAAAAATTTGTTTATTGAACAAATTAAAATTTTAGAACTTGTAAATTACAATATTGGTCCTTAATTATAATTTTATAAAATAAAAAGGAATTTTTATTATTTCTATTCTCGAAAATATTAATTTCCTTGATACTTTTAATTGACGCAAAAAATATGCTTAATATCTAAATTTTGAACAAAAATTTCATATAAAGTACCTTGGGTTGTAGTAGTTTCAGCAGTTGTGGTTGTTTCTGGTGTCGTAGTAGTTTCAGGTTCGGTTGTTGTTACTATTTTGAAAGAAAGAAATTTCAAATAAATTTTTCGATATTTTATGGTGAAATTTAATAGGTAAAATCTTCGTAATAACAAATTTTTTTGATATTTTCTTGCCAAGAACTCAGTTAATAGAAAACATTTGTTTATTGAACAAATTCAAATTTTAGAACTTGTAAATTACAATATTGGTCCTTAATTATAATTTTATAAAAAAAAAGAAATTTTTATTATTTCTATTCTCGAAAATATTATCCTTGATACTTTTAATTTAAGCAAAAAATATGCTAAATATCTAAATTTTGAACAAAAATTTCATATAAAGTACCTGGTGTTGTAGTAGTTTCAGCAGTTGTGGTTGTTTCTGGTGTCGTCGTAGTTTCAGGTGTGGTTGTTGTTACTATTTTGAAAGAAAGAGATTTCAAATAAATTATTCGATATTTTATGGTGAAATTTAATAGGTAAAATCTTCGTAATAACAATTTATTTTGATATTTTCTTGCCAAGAACTCAGTTAATAGAAAAAATTTGGTTTATTGAACAAATTAAAATTTTAGAACTTGTAAATTACAATATTGGTCCTTAATTATAATTTTATAAAATAAAAAGGAATTTTTATTATTTCTATTCTCGAAAATATTAATTCCCATGATTCTTTTAATTGAAGCAAAAAATATGCTAAATATCTAAATTTTGAACAAAAATTGCATATAAAGTACCTGGTGTTGTAGTAGTTTCAGCAGTTGTGGTTGTTTCTGGTGTCGTCGTAGTTTCAGGTGTGGTTGTTGTTACTATTTTGAAAGACAGAGATTTCGAATAAATTATTCGATATTTTATGGTGAAATTTAATAGGTAAAATCTTCGTAATAACAATTTATTTTGATATTTTCTTGCCAAGAACTCAGTTAATAGAAAAAATTTGGTTTATTGAACAAATTAAGATTTTAGAACTTGTAGATTGCAATATTGGTCCTCAATTATAATTTTATAAAAAAAAAGAAATTTTTAATATTTCTATTCTCGAAAATATTAATTTCCTTGATACTTTTAATTGACGCAAAAAATATGCTAAATATCTAAATTTTGAACAAAAATTTCATATAAAGTACCTGGTGTTGTAGTAGTTTCAGCAGTTGTGGTTGTTTCTGGTGTCGTAGTAGTTTCAGGTGTGGTTGTTGTTACTATTTTGAAAGAAAGAGATTTCAAATAAATTTTTCGATATTTTATGGTGAAATTTAATAGGTAAAATCTTCGTAATAACAAATTTTTTTGATATTTTCTTGCCAAGAACTCAGTAAATAGAAACAAATTTGGAGTATTGAACAAATTCAAATTTTAGAACTTGTAAATTACTATATTGGTCCTTAATTATAATTTTATAAAATAAAAAGGATTTTTTATTATTTCTATTCTCGAAAATATTAATTTCCTTGATACTTTTAATTGAAGCAAAAAATATGCTAAATATCTAAATTTTGAACAAAAGTTTCATATAAAGTACCTGGTGTTGTAGTAGTTTCAGCAGTTGTGGTTGTTTCTGGTGTCGTCGTAGTTTCAGGTGTGGTTGTTGTTACTATTTTGAAAGAAAGAGATTTCAAATAAATTATTCGATATTTTATGGTAAAATTTAATAGGTAAAATCTTCGTAATAACAAATTTTTTTGATATTTTCTTGCCAAGAACTCAGTTAATAGAAAAAATTTGGTTTATTACAAATTAAAATTTTAGAACTTGTAAATTACAATATTGGTCCTTAATTATAATATTATAAAAAAAAAGGAATTTTTATTATTTCTATTATCGAAAATATTAATTTCCTTGATACTTTTAATTGAAACAAAATATATGCTAAATATCTAAATTTTGAACAAAAGTTTCATATAAAGTACCTGGTGTTGTAGTAGTTTCAGCAGTTGTGGTTGTTTCTGGTGTCGTAGTAGTTTCAGGTGTTGTTGTTGTTACTATTTTGAAAGAAAGAGATTTCAAATAAATTTTTCGATATTTTATGGTGAAATTTAATAGGTAATATATATAAAATAATTCGTAATAACAAATTTTTTTGATATTTTCTTGCCAAGAACTCAGTTAATAGAAAAAATTTGTTTATTGAACAAATTAAAATTTTAGAACTTGTAAATTACAATATTGGTCCTTAATTATAATTTTATAAAATAAAAAGGAATGTTTATTATTTCTATTCTCGAAAATATTAATTTCCTTGATACTTTTAACTGAAGCAAAAAATATGCTAAATATCTAAATTTTGAACAAACATTTCATATAAAGTACCTGGTGTTGTAGTAGTTTCAGCAGTTGTAGTTGTTTCTGGTGTCGTAGTAGTTTCAGGTGTGGTTGTTGTTACTATTTTGAAAGAAAGAGATTTCAAATAAATTTTTCGATATTTTATGGTGAAATTTAATAGGTAAAATCTTCGTAATAACAAATTTTTTTGATATTTTCTTGCCAAGAACTCAGTTAATAGAAAAAATTTGGTTTATTGAACAAATTAAAATTTTAGAACTTGTAAATTACAATATTGGTCCTTAATTATAATTTTATAAAATAAAAAGGAATTTTTATTATTTCTATTCTCGAAAATATTAATTTCCTTGATACTTTTAATTGCAGCAAAAAATATGCTAAATATCTAAATTTTGAACAAACATTTCATATAAAGTACCTGGTGTTGTAGTAGTTTCAGCAGTTGTAGTTGTTTCTGGTGTCGTAGTAGTTTCAGGTGTGGTTGTTGTTACTATTTTGAAAGAAAGAGATTTCAAATAAATTTTTCGATATTTTATGGTGAAATTTAATAGGTAAAATCTTCGTAATAACAAATTTTTTTGATATTTTCTTGCCAAGAACTCAGTTAATAGAAAAAATTTGGTTTATTGAACAAATTAAAATTTTAGAACTTGTAAATTACAATATTGGTCCTTAATTATAATTTTATAAAATAAAAAGGAATGTTTATTATTTCTATTCTCGAAAATATTAATTTCCTTGATACTTTTAACTGAAGCAAAAAATATGCTAAATATCTAAATTTTGAACAAACATTTCATATAAAGTACCTGGTGTTGTAGTAGTTTCAGCGGTTGTGGTTGTTTCTGGTGTCGTAGTAGTTTCAGGTGTGGTTGTTGTTACTATTTTGAAAGAAAGAGATTTCAAATAAATTATTCGATATTTTATGGTGAAATTTAATAGGTAAAATCTTCGTAATAACAAATTTTTTTAATTTTTTCTTGCCAAGAACTCAGCTAATAGAAAAAATTTGGTTTATTGAACAAATTAAAATTTTAGAACTTGTAAATTACAATATTGGTCCTTAATTATAATTTTATAAAATAAAAAGGAATTTTTATTATTTCTATTCTCGAAAATATTAATTTCCTTGATACTTTTAATTGCAGCAAAAAATATGCTAAATATCTAAATTTTGAACAAACATTTCATATAAAGTACCTGGTGTTGTAGTAGTTTCAGCAGTTGTAGTTGTTTCTGGTGTCGTAGTAGTTTCAGGTGTGGTTGTTGTTACTATTTTGAAAGAAAGAGATTTCAAATAAATTTTTCGATATTTTATGGTGAAATTTAATAGGTAAAATCTTCGTAATAACAAATTTTTTTGATATTTTCTTGCCAAGAACTCAGTTAATAGAAAAAATTTGGTTTATTGAACAAATTAAAATTTTAGAACTTGTAAATTACTATATTGGTCCTTAATTATAATTTTATAAAATAAAAAGGATTTTTTATTATTTCTATTCTCGAAAATATTAATTTCCTTGATACTTTTAATTGAAGCAAAAAATAAGCTAAATATCTAAATTTTGAACAAAAATTTTATATAAAGTACCTGGTGTTGTAGTAGTTTCAGCAGTTGTGGTTGTTTCTGGTGTCGTAGTAGTTTCAGGTGTGGTTGTTGTTACTATTTAGAAAGAAAGAGATTTTAAATAAATTTTTCCATATTTTATGGTGAAATTTAATAGGTAAAATCTTCGTAATAACAACATTTTTTGATATTTTCTTGCCAAGAACTCAGTAAATAGAAAGAAATTTGGTGTATTGAACAAATTCAAATTTTAGAACTTGTAAATTACAATATTGGTCCTTAATTATAATTTTATAAAAAAAAAACAAATTTTTATTATTTCTATTCTCGAAAATATTAATTTCCTTGATACTTTTAATTGAAGCAAAAAATATGCTAAATATCTAAATTTTGAACAAAAATTTTATATAAAGTACCTGGTGTTGTAGTAGTTTCAGCAGTTGTGGTTGTTTCTGGTGTCGTAGTAGTTTCAGGTGTGGTTGTTGTTACTATTTAGAAAGAAAGAGATTTCAAATAAATTTTTCCATATTTTATAGTGAAATTTAATAGGTAAAATCTTCGTAATAACAACATTTTTTGATATTTTCTTGCCAAGAACTCAGTAAATAGAAAGAAATTTGGTGTATTGAACAAATTCAAATTTTAGAACTTGAAAATTACAATATTGGTCCTTAATTATAATTTTATAAAAAAAAAACAAATTTTTATTATTTCTATTCTCGAAAATATTAATTTCCTTGATACTTTTAATTGAAGCAAAAAATATGCTAAATATCTAAATTTTGAACAAAAATTTCATATAAAGTACCTGGTGTTGTAGTAGTTTCAGCAGTTGTGGTTGTTTCTGGTGTCGTAGTAGTTTCAGGTGTGGTTGTTGTTACTATTTTGAAAGAAAGAGATTTCAAATAAATTTTTCGATATTTTATGGTGAAATTTAATAGGTAAAATCTTCGTAATAAGAATTTATTTTGATATTTTCTTACCAAGAACTCAGTTAATAGAAAAAATTTGGTTTATTGAACAAATTAAAATTTTAGAACTTGTAAATTACTATATTGGTCCTTAATTATAATTTTATAAAATAAAAAGGATTTTTTATTATTTCTATTCTCGAAAATATTAATTTCCTTGATACTTTTAATTGAAGCAAAAAATATGCTAAATATCTAAATTTTGAACAAAAATTTTATATAAAGTACCTGGTGTTGTAGTAGTTTCAGCAGTTGTGGTTGTTTCTGGTGTCGTAGTAGTTTCAGGTGTGGTTGTTGTTACTATTTAGAAAGAAAGAGATTTCAAATAAATTTTTCCATATTTTATGGTGAAATTTAATAGGTAAAATCTTCGTAATAACAACATTTTTTGATATTTTCTTGCCAAGAACTCAGTAAATAGAAAGAAATTTGGTGTATCGAACAAATTCAAATTTTAGAACTTGTAAATTACAATATTGGTCCTTAATTATAATTTTATAAAAAAAAAACAAATTTTTATTATTTCTATTCTCGAAAATATTAATTTCCTTGATACTTTTAATTGAAGCAAAAAATATGCTAAATATCTAAATTTTGAACAAAAATTTCATATAAAGTACCTGGTGTTGTAGTAGTTTCAGCAGTTGTGGTTGTTTCTGGTGTCGTAGTAGTTTCAGGTGTGGTTGTTGTTACTATTTTGAAAGAAAGAGATTTGAAATAAATTTTTCGATATTTTATGGTGAAATTTAATAGGTAAAATCTTCGTAATAAGAATTTATTTTGATATTTTCTTACCAAGAACTCAGTTAATAGAAAAAATTTGGTTTATTGAACAATTTAAAATTTTAGAACTTGTAAATTACAATGTTGGTCCTTAATAATAATTTTATAAAATAAAAAGGAATTTTTATTATTTCTATTCTCGAAAATATTAATTTCCTTGATACTTTTAATTGCAGCAAAAAATATGCTAAATATCTAAATTTTGAACAAAAATTTCATATAAAGTACCTGGTGTTGTAGTAGTTTCAGCAGTTGTGGTTGTTTCTGGTGTCGTAGTAGTTTCAGGTGTGGTTGTTGTTACTATTTTGAAAGAAAGAGATTTCAAATAAATTTTTCGATATTTTATGGTAAAATTTAATAGGTAAAATCTTCGTAATAAGAATTTATTTTGATATTTTCTTACCAAGAACTCAATAATATAAAAAATTTGGTTTATTGAACAATTTAAAATTTTAGAACTTGTAAATTACAATATTGGTCCTTAATTATAATTTTATAAAATAAAAAGGAATTTTTATTATTTCTATTCTCGAAAATATTAATTTCCTTGATACTTTTAATTGCAGAAAAAAATATGCTAAATATCTAAATTTTGAACAAAAATTTCATATAAAGTACCTGGTGTTGTAGTAGTTTCAGCAGTTGTGGTTGTTTCTGGTGTCGTAGTAGTTTCAGGTGTGGTTGTTGTTACTATTTTGAAAGAAAGAGATTTCAAATAAATTTTTCGATATTTTATGGTGAAATTTAATAGGTAAAATCTTCGTAATAAGAATTTATTTTGATATTTTCTTACCAAGAACTCAGTTAATAGAAAAAATTTGGTTTATTGAACAAATTAAAATTTTAGAACTTGTAAATTACTATATTGGTCCTTAATTATAATTTTATAAAATAAAAAGGATTTTTTATTATTTCTATTCTCGAAAATATTAATTTCCTTGATACTTTTAATTGAAGCAAAAAATATGCTAAATATCTAAATTTTAAACAAAAGTTTCATATAAAGTACCTGGTGTTGTAGTAGTTTCAGCAGTTGTGGTTGTTTCTGGTGTCGTAGTAGTTTCAGGTGTGGTTGTTGTTACTATTTTGAAAGAAAGAGATTTCAAATAAATTTTTCGATATTTTATGGTGAAATTTAATAGGTAAAATTTTCGTAATAACAACATTTTTTGATATTTTCTTGCCAAGAACTCAGTAAATAGAAAGAAATTTGATGTATTGAACAAATTCAAATTTTAGAACTTATAAATTACAATATTGGTCCTTAATTATAATTTTATAAAAAAAAAACAAATTTTTATTATTTCTATTCTCGAAAATATTAATTTCCTTGATACTTTTAATTGAAGCAAAAAAAATGCTAAATATCTAAATTTTGAACAAAAATTTCATATAAAGTACCTGGTGTTGTAGTAGTTTCAGCAGTTGTGGTTGTTTCTGGTGTCGTCGTAGTTTCAGGTGTGGTTGTTGTTACTATTTTGAAAGAAAGAGATTTCAAATAAATTATTCGATAATTTATGGTGAAATTTAATCGGTAAAATCTTCGTAATAACAAATTTTTTTGATGTTTTCTTGTCAAGAACTCAGTTAAAAGAAAAAATTTGGTTTATTACAAATTAAAATTTTAGAACTTGTAAATTACAATATTGGTCCTTAATTATAATTTTATAAAATAAAAGGAATTTTTATTATTTATATTCTGGAAAATATTAATTTCCTTGATACTTGTAATTGAAGCAAAAAAAATGCTAAATATCTAAATTTCGAACAAAAATTTCATATAAAGTACCTGGTGTTGTAGTAGTTTCAGCAGTTGTGGTTGTTTCTGGTGTCGTAGTAGTTTCAGGTGTGGTTGTTGTTACTATTTTGAAAGAAAGAGATTTCAAATAAATTTTTCGATATTTTATGGTGAAATTTAATAAGTAAAATCTTCGTAATAACAAATTTTTTTGATATTTTCTTGCCAAAAACTCAGTTAATAGAAAAAATTTGGTTTATTACAAATTAAAATTTTAGAACTTGTAAATTACAATATTGTTCCTTAATTATAATTTTATAAAATAAAAGGAATTTTTATTATTTATATTCTGGAAAATATTAATTTCGTTGATACTTGTAATTGAAGCAAAAAAAATGCTAAATATCTAAATTTCGAACAAAAATTTCATATAAAGTACCTGGTGTTGTAGTAGTTTCAGCAGTTGTGGTTGTTTCTGGTGTCGTAGTAGTTTCAGGTGTGGTTGTTGTTACTATTTTGAAAGAAAGAGATTTCAAATAAATTTTTCGATATTTTATGGTGAAATTTAATATGACATCTTCGTAATAACAAATTTTTTTGATATTTTCTTGCCAAGAACTCAGTTAATAGAAAAAATTTGTTTATTGAACAAATTAAAATTTTAGAACTTGTAAATTACAATATTGGTCCTTAATAATAATTTTATAAAATAAAAAGGAATTTTTATTATTTCTATTCTCGAAAATATTAATTTCCTTGATACTTTTAATTGAAGCAAAAAATATGCTAAATATCTAAATTTCGAACAAAAATTTCATATAAAGTACCTGGTGTTGTAGTAGTTTCAGCAGTTGTGGTTGTTTCTGCTGTCGTAGTAGTTTCAGGCGTGGTTGTTGTTACTATTTTGAAAGAAAGATATTTCAAATAAATTTTTCGATATTTTATGGTGAAATTTAATAGGTAAAATCTTCGTAATAACAAATTTTTTTGATATTTTCTTGCCAAGAACTCAGTTAATAGAAAAAATTTGTTTATTGAACAAAATAAAATTTTAGAACTTGTAAATTACAATATTGGTCCTGAATTATAATTTAATAAAATAAAAAGGAATTTTTATTATTTCTATTCTCGAAAATATTAATTTCCTTGATACTTTTAATTGAAGCAAAAAATATGCGAAATATCTAAATTTTGAACAAAAATTTCATATAAAGTACCTGGTGTTGTAGTAGTTTCAGCAGTTGTGGTTGTTTCTGGTGTCGTAGTAGTTTCAGGTGTGGTTGTTGTTACTATTTTGAAAAAAAGAGATTTCAAATAAATTATTCGATATTTTATGGTGAAATTTAATAGGTAAAATCTTCGTAATAACAAATTTTTTTGATATTTTCTTGCCAAGAACTCAGTTAATAGAAAAAATTTGGTTTATTGAACAAATTAAAATTTTAGAACTTGTAAATTACAATATTGGTCCTTAATTATAATTTTATAAAATAAAAAGGAATTTTTATTATTTCTATTCTCGAAAATATTAATTTCCTTGATACTTTTAATTGCAGCAAAAAATATGCTAAATATCTAAATTTTGAACAAAAATTTCATATAAAGTACCTGGTGTTGTAGTAGTTTCAGCAGTTGTGGTTGTTTCTGGTGTCGTAGTAGTTTCAGGTGTGGTTGTTGTTACTATTTTGAAAGAAAGAGATTTCAAATAAATTTTTCGGTATTTTATGGTGAAATTTAATAGGTAAAATCTTCGTAATAAGAATTTATTTTGATATTTTCTTACCAGGAACTCAGTTAATAGAAAAAATTTGGTTTATTGAACAAATTAAAATTTTAGAACTTGTAAATTACTATATTGGTCCTTAATTATAATTTTATAAAATAAAAAGGAATTTTTATTATTTCTATTCTCGAAAATATTAATTTCCTTTATACTTTTAATTGCAGCAAAAATATGCTAAATATCTAAATTTTGAACAAAAATTTCATATAAAGTACCTGGTGTTGTAGTAGTTTCAGCAGTTGTGGTTGTTTCTGGTGTCGTAGTAGTTTCAGGTGTGGTTGTTGTTACTATTTTGAAAGAAAGAGATTTCAAATAAATTATTCCATATTTTATGGTGAAATTTAATAGGTAAAATCTTCGTAATAACAATTTATTTTGATATTTTCGTTGCCAAGAACTGAGTTAATTGAAAAAATTTGGTTTATTGAACAAATTCAAATTTTAGAACTGCTAAATACAATATAATATTAATCTTAAATTATAATTTTATAAAATAAAAAGGAATTTTTATTATTTCTATTCTCGAAAATATTAATTTCCTTGATACTTTTAATTGAAGCAAAAAATATGCTAAATATCTAAATTTTGAACAAAAATTTCATATAAAGTACCTGGTGTTGTAGTAGTTTCAGCAGTTGTGGTTGTTTCTGGTGTCGTCGTAGTTTCAGGTGTGGTTGTTGTTACTATTTTGAAAGAAAGAGATTTCAAATAAATTTTTCGATATTTTATGGTGAAATTTAATAGGTAAAATCTTCTTAATAACAATTTATTTTGATATTTTCTTGCCAAGAACTCAGTTAATAGAAAAAATTTGGTTTATTGAACAAATTAAAATTTTAGAACTTGTAAATTACAATATTGGTTCTTAATTATAATTTTATAAAATAAAAAGGAATTTTTATTATTTCTATTCTCGAAAATATTAATTTCCTTCATACTTTTAATTGAAGCAAAAAATATGCTAAATATCTAAATTTTGAACAAAAATTTCATATAAAGTACCTGGTGTTGTAGTAGTTTCAGCAGTTGTGGTTGTTTCTGGTGTCGTAGTAGTTTCAGGTGTGGTTGTTGTTACTATTTTGAAAGAAAGAGATTTCAAATAAATTTTTCGATATTTTATGGTGAAATTTAATAGGTAAAATCTTCGTAATAACAAATTTTTTTGATATTTTCTTGCCAAGAACTCAGTTAATAAAAAAACACACGAACCAGTCATAGAACTGCCTACAGAAGTTTATACTTAAAGATTTAAAATATGAAATAACAGTGGCTATAAATGATAGGCTGCTGAGTACAAAATGTAAATTAAAATATTTTACCCTCTATCAAAAAAACGCACAACGCGGCTAAAGAAGTATAAACTTCAAAAAAAATTTCGTGTATTTTGCTCCGGCACGACCTAACCGTAGCTCCCCACCCAAAATTTTTTTCAGTTAATATTAATTTCACCGGAGCTCCCTATTTAAAAAAAAAAAAAAATGTTCGTATATTTTGCTCCGGCACGACCTAACCGTAGCTCCCCCCCCAAAAATTTTTTTTTAAGTAAAAAAAATTTTTTTCGTATATTTTGCTCCGGCACGACCTAACCGTAGCTCCCCACCCAAAATTTTTTTTTCAAGTAATATTAATTTCACCGGAGCTACCTATTTTGAAAAAAAAAATAAATTTTTCGTATATTTTGCTCCTGCACGACCTAACCGTAGCTCCCCACCAAAAAAATTTTTTTCAGTTAATATTAATTTCAACGGAGCTACCTATTTAAAAAAAAAAAAAAAATTTCGTATATTTTGCTCCGGCACGACCTAACCGTAGCTCCCCACCCAAAATTTTTTTTTCAGGTAATATTAATTTCACCGGAGCTACCTATTTTGAAAAAAAAAAATTTTTTCGTATATTTTGCTCCGGCACGACCTAACCGTAGATCCCCAAAAATTTTTTTTTCAGGTAATATTAATTTCACCGGAACTACCTATTTTGAAAAACAAAAAAATTTCGTATATTTTGCTCCGGCACGACCTAACCGTAGCTCCCCACCCAAACATTTTTTTTTAAGTAATATTAATTTCACCGGAGCTACCTATTTTGAAAAAAAAAATTTTTCGTATATTTTGCTCCGGCACGACCTAACCGTAGCTCCCCACCCAAAATTTTTTTTTCAGATAATATTAATTTCACCGGAGCTACCTATTTTGAAAAAAAAAAAATAAATTTTCGTATATTTTGCTCCGGCACGACCTAACCGTAGCTCCCCACCCAAAATATTTTTTCAGGTAATATTAATTTCACCAGAGCTACCTATTTTGAAAACAAAAAAATTTTCGTATATTTTGCTCCGACACGACCTAACCGTAGCTCCCCCCCCAAAAATTTTTTTTCAGGTAATATTAATTTCACCGGAGCTACCTATTTTGAAAAAAAAAAAAAATTTTCGTATATTTTGCTCCTGCACCACCTAACCGTAGCTCCCCACCAAAAAAAATGTTTTCAGTTAATATTAATTTCACCGGAGCTACCTATTTAAAAAAAAAAATTTTCGTAAATTTTGCTTTGGCACGACCTAACCGTAGCTCCCCACCCAAAAAATTTTTTTCAGATAATATTAATTTCACCGGAGCTACCTATTTAAAAAGAAAAAAAAAATTCGTATATTTTGCTCCGGCACGACCTAACCGTAGCTTTTTTTGCTTGTAATATTGGGCCCTATATATACATATATTTGAAATTAAAAAATCTTGTCATTGGGAATCGAACCAGGCACCTTCAGACTTACAGTCTGATGTTCTAGCCACTAAGCCATATTGTCCATATGATTTTGGGTTTCTTAAATATAATAAAAAAATAAGCATTCTTATTCTAATTTTTCTGAGAAAAATGATGACGATTCTGAGAAAAATTCTATATGAAAATGGACTTTTACCCTCTACCAAAAATCATCAAACGCCGCTAAAGAAGTATAAACTTCAAAAATTTGGTTTATTTAACAAATTAAAATTTTAGAACTTGTAAATTACAATATTGGTCCTTAATTATAATTTTATAAAATAAAAGGAATTTTTATTATTTCTATTCTCGAAAATATTAATTTCCTTGATACTTTTAATTGAAGCAAAAAATATGCTAAATATCTCAATTTCGAACAAAAATGTCATATAAAGTACCTGGTGTTGTAGTAGTTTCAGCAGTTGTGGTTGTTTCTGGTGTCGTAGTAGTTTCAGGTGTGGTTGTTGTTACTATTTTGAAAGAAAGAGATTTCAAATAAATTTTCCCATATTTTATGGTGAAATTTAATAGGTTTAATCTTAGTAATAACAAATTTTTTTGATATTTTCTTGCCAAGAACTCAGTTAATAGAAAAAATTTGTTAATTGAACAAATTAAAATTTTAGAACTTGTAAATTACAATATTGGTCCTTAATTATAATTTTATAAAATAAAAAGGAATTTTTATTATTTCTATTCTCGAAAATATTAATTTCCTTGATACTTTTAATTGAAGCAAAAAATATACTAAATATCTAAATTTTGAACAAAAATTTCATATAAAGTACCTGGTGTTGTAGTAGTTTCAGCAGTTGTGGTTGTTTCTAGTGTCGTAGTAGTAGAAAGAGATTTCAAATAAATTATTCGATATTTTATGGTGAAATTTAATAGGTAAAATCTTCGTAATAACAATTTATTTTGATATTTTCTTGCCAAGAACTCAGTTAATAGAAAAAATTTGTTTTATTGAACAAATTAAAATTTTAGAACTTGTAAATTACAAAATTGGTCCTTAATTATAATTTTATAAAATAAAAGGAATTTTTATTATTTCTATTCTCGAAAATATTAATTTCCTTGATACTTTTAATTGAAGCAAAAAATATGCTAAATATCTAAATTTCGAACAAAAATGTCATATAAAGTACCTGGTGTTGTAGTAGTTTCAGCAGTTGTGGTTGTTTCTGGTGTCGTAGTAGTTTCAGGTGTGGTTGTTGTTACTATTTTGAAAGAAAGAGATTTCAAATAAATTTTCCCATATTTTATGGTAAAATTTAATAGGTTTAATCTTAGTAATAACAAATTTTTTTGATATTTTCTTGCCAAGAACTCAGTTAATAGAAAAAATTTGTTTATTGAACAAATTAAAATTTTAGAACTTGTAAATTACAATATTGGTACTTAATTATAATTTTATAAAATAAAAAGGAATTTTTATTATTTCTATTCTCGAAAATATTAATTTCCTTGATACTTTTAATTGAAGCAAAAAATATGCTAAATATCTAAATTTTGAACAAAAATTTCATATAAAGTACCTGGTGTTGTAGTAGTTTCAGCAGTTGCGGTTGTTTCTGGTGTCGTAGTAGTAGAAAGAGATTTCAAATAAATTATTCGATATTTTATGGTGAAATTTAATAGGTAAAATCTTCGTAATAACAATTTATTTTGATATTTTCTTGCCAAGAACTCAGTTAATAGAAAAAATTTGGTTTATTGAACAAATTAAAATTTTAGAACTTGTAAATTACAATATTGGTCGTTAATTATAATTTTATAAAATAAAAAGGAATTTTTATTATTTCTATTCTCGAAAATATTAATTTCCTTGATACTTTTAATTGAAGCAAAGAATATGCTAAATATCTAAATTTTGAACAAAAATTTCATATAAAGTACCTGGTGTTGTAGTAGTTTCAGCAGTTGTGGTTGTTTCTGGTGTCGTCGTAGTTTCAGGTGTGGTTGTTGTTACTATTTTGAAAGACAGAGATTTCAAATAAATTATTCGATATTTTATGGTGAAATTTAATAGGTAAAATCTTCGTAATAACAATTTATTTTGATATTTTCTTGCCAAGAACTGAGTTAATTGAAAAAATTTGGTTTATTGAACAAATTCAAATTTTAGAACTGGTAAATTACAAAATTAGTCTTAAATTATAATTTTATAAAATGAAAAGGAATTGTTATTATTTCTATTCTCGAAAATATTAATTTCCTTGATACTTTTAATTGAAGCAAAAAATATGCTAAATATCTAAATTTTGAACAAAAATTGCATATAAAGTACCTGGTGTTGTAGTAGTTTCAGCAGTTGTGGTTGTTTCTGGTGTGGTAGTAGTTTCAGGTGTGGTTGTTGTTACTATTTTGAAAGAAAGAGATTTCAAATAAATTTTTCGATATTTTATGGTGAAATTTAATAGGTAAAATCTTCGTAATAACAAATTTTTTTGATATTTTCTTGCCAAGAACTCAGTTAATAGAAAAAATTTGGTTTATTGAACAAATTAAAATTTTAGAACTTGTAAATTACAATATTGGTCCTTAATTATAATTTTATAAAATAAAAAGGAATTTTTATTATGTCTATTCTCGAAAATATTAATTTCCTTGATACTTTTAATTGCAGCAAAAAATATGCTAAATATCTAAATTTTGAACAAAAATTTCATATAAAGTACCTGGTGTTGTAGTAGTTTCAGCAGTTGTGGTTGTTTCTGGTGTCGTCGTAGTTTCAGGTGTGGTTGTTGTTACTATTTTGAAAGAAAGAGATTTCAAATAAATTTTTCGATATTTTATGGTGAAATTTAATAGGTAAAATCTTCGTAATAACAAATTTTTTTGATATTTTCTTGCCAAGAACTCAGTTAATAGAAAAAATTTGGTTTATTGAACAAATTAAAATTTTAGAACTTGTAAATTACAATATTGGTCCTTAATTATAATTTTATAAAATAAAAAGGAATTTTTATTATGTCTATTCTCGAAAATATTAATTTCCTTGATACTTTTAATTGCAGCAAAAAATATGCTAAATATCTAAATTTTGAACAAAAATTTCATATAAAGTACCTGGTGTTGTAGTAGTTTCAGCAGTTGTGGTTGTTTCTGGTGTCGTAGTAGTTTCAGGTGTGGTTGTTGTTACTATTTTGAAAGAAAGAGATTTCAAATAAATTTTCCCATATTTTATGGTAAAATTTAATAGGTTTAATCTTAGTAATAACAAATTTTTTTGATATTTTCTTGCCAAGAACTCAGTTAATAGAAAAAATTTGTTTATTGAACAAATTAAAATTTTAGAACTTGTAAATTACAATATTGGTACTTAATTATAATTTTATAAAATAAAAAGGAATTTTTATTATTTCTATTCTCGAAAATATTAATTTCCTTGATACTTTTAATTGAAGCAAAAAATATGCTAAATATCTAAATTTTGAACAAAAATTTCATATAAAGTACCTGGTGTTGTAGTAGTTTCAGCAGTTGCGGTTGTTTCTGGTGTCGTAGTAGTAGAAAGAGATTTCAAATAAATTATTCGATATTTTATGGTGAAATTTAATAGGTAAAATCTTCGTAATAACAATTTATTTTGATATTTTCTTGCCAAGAACTCAGTTAATAGAAAAAATTTGGTTTATTGAACAAATTAAAATTTTAGAACTTGTAAATTACAATATTGGTCGTTAATTATAATTTTATAAAATAAAAAGGAATTTTTATTATTTCTATTCTCGAAAATATTAATTTCCTTGATACTTTTAATTGAAGCAAAGAATATGCTAAATATCTAAATTTTGAACAAAAATTTCATATAAAGTACCTGGTGTTGTAGTAGTTTCAGCAGTTGTGGTTGTTTCTGGTGTCGTCGTAGTTTCAGGTGTGGTTGTTGTTACTATTTTGAAAGACAGAGATTTCAAATAAATTTTTCGATATTTTATGGTGAAATTTAATAGGTAATATCTTCGTAATAACAATTTATTTTGATATTTTCTTGCCAAGAACTCAGTTAATAGAAAAAATTTGGTTCATTGAAGAAATTAAAATTTTAGAACTTGTAAATTACAATATTGGTCCTTAATTATAATTTTATAAAATAAAAAAGAATTTTTATTATTTCTATTCTCGAAAATATTAATTTCCTTGATACTTTTAATTGAAGCAAAAAATATGCTAAATATCTAAATTTTGAACAAAAATTTCATATAAAGTACCTGGTGTTGTAGTAGTTTCAGCAGTTGTGGTTGTTTCTGGTGTCGTCGTAGTTTCAGGTGTGGTTGTTGTTACTATTTTGAAAGAAAGAGATTTCAAATAAATTTTTCGATATTTTATGGTGAAATTTAATAGGTAAAATCTTCGTAACAAAAATTTATTTTGATATTTTCTTGCCAAGAACTCAGTTAATAGAAAAAATTTGGTTTATTGAACAAATTAAAATTTTAGAACTTGTAAATTACCATATTGGTCCTTAATTATAATTTTATAAAATTAAAGAGAATTTTTATTATTTCTATTCTCGAAAATATTAATTTCCTTGATACTTTTAATTGAAGCAAAAAATATGCTAAATATCTAAATTTTGAACAAAAATTTCATATAAAGTACCTGGTGTTGTAGTAGTTTCAGCAGTTGTGGTTGTTTCTGGTGTCGTCGTAGTTTCAGGTGTGGTTGTTGTTACTATTTTGAAAGACAGAGATTTCAAATAAATTATTCGATATTTTATGGTGAAATTTAATAGGTAAAATCTTCGTAATAACAATTTATTTTGATATTTTCTTGCCAAGAACTGAGTTAATTGAAAAAATTTGGTTTATTGAACAAATTCAAATTTTAGAACTGGTAAATTACAAAATTAGTCTTAAATTATAATTTTATAAAATGAAAAGGAATTGTTATTATTTCTATTCTCGAAAATATTAATTTCCTTGATACTTTTAATTGAAGCAAAAAATATGCTAAATATCTAAATTTTGAACAAAAATTGCATATAAAGTACCTGGTGTTGTAGTAGTTTCAGCAGTTGTGGTTGTTTCTGGTGTGGTAGTAGTTTCAGGTGTGGTTGTTGTTACTATTTTGAAAGAAAGAGATTTCAAATAAATTTTTCGATATTTTATGGTGAAATTTAATAGGTAAAATCTTCGTAATAACAAATTTTTTTGATATTTTCTTGCCAAGAACTCAGTTAATAGAAAAAATTTGGTTTATTGAACAAATTAAAATTTTAGAACTTGTAAATTACAATATTGGTCCTTAATTATAATTTTATAAAATAAAAAGGAATTTTTATTATGTCTATTCTCGAAAATATTAATTTCCTTGATACTTTTAATTGCAGCAAAAAATATGCTAAATATCTAAATTTTGAACAAAAATTTCATATAAAGTACCTGGTGTTGTAGTAGTTTCAGCAGTTGTGGTTGTTTCTGGTGTCGTAGTAGTTTCAGGTGTGGTTGTTGTTACTATTTTGAAAGAAAGAGATTTCAAATAAATTTTTCGATATTTTATGTTGTAATTTAATAGGTAAAATCTTCGTAATAACAATTTATTTTGATATTTTCTTGCCAAGAACTCAGTTAATAGAAAAAATCTAGTTTATTGAACAAATTAAAATTTTAGATCTTGTAAATTACAATATTGGTCCTTAATTATAATTTATATAAAATAAAAAGGAATTTTTATTATTTCTATTCTCGAAAATATTAATTTCTTGATATTTTTAATTGCAGCAAAAAATATGCTAAATATCTAAATTTTGAACAAAAATTGCATATAAAGTACCTGGTGTTGTAGTAGTTTCAGCAGTTGTGGTTGTTTCTGGTGTGGTAGTAGTTTCAGGTGTGGTTGTTGTTACTATTTTGAAAGAAAGAGATTTCAAATAAATTTTTCGATATTTTATGGTGAAATTTAATAGGTAAAATCTTCGTAATAACAAATTTTTTTGATATTTTCTTGCCAAGAACTCAGTTAATAGAAAAAATTTGGTTTATTGAACAAATTAAAATTTTAGAACTTGTAAATTACAATATTGGTCCTTAATTATAATTTTATAAAATAAAAAGGAATTTTTATTATGTCTATTCTCGAAAATATTAATTTCCTTGATACTTTTAATTGCAGCAAAAAATATGCTAAATATCTAAATTTTGAACAAAAATTGCATATAAAGTACCTGGTGTTGTAGTAGTTTCAGCAGTTGTGGTTGTTTCTGGTGTGGTAGTAGTTTCAGGTGTGGTTGTTGTTACTATTTTGAAAGAAAGAGATTTCAAATAAATTTTTCGATATTTTATGGTGAAATTTAATAGGTAAAATCTTCGTAATAACAAATTTTTTTGATATTTTCTTGCCAAGAACTCAGTTAATAGAAAAAATCTAGTTTATTGAACAAATTAAAATTTTAGATCTTGTAAATTACAATATTGGTCCTTAATTATAATTTATATAAAATAAAAAGGAATTTTTATTATTTCTATTCTCGAAAATATTAATTTCTTGATACTTTTAATTGCAGCAAAAAATATGATAAATATCTGAATTTTGAACAAAAATTGCATATAAAGTACCTGGTGTTGTAGTAGTTTCAGCAGTTGTGGTTGTTTCTGGTGTGGTAGTAGTTTCAGGTGTGGTTGTTGTTACTATTTTGAAAGAAAGAGATTTCAAATAAATTTTTCGATATTTTATGGTGAAATTTAATAGGTAAAATCTTCGTAATAACAATTTATTTTGATATTTTCTTGCCAAGAACTCAGTTAATAGAAAAAATTTGGTTTATTGAACAAATTAAAATTTTAGAACTTGTAAATTACAATATTGGTCCTTAATTATAATTTTATAAAATAAAAAGGAATTTTTATTATGTCTATTCTCGAAAATATTAATTTCCTTGATACTTTTAATTGCAGCAAAAAATATGCTAAATATCTAAATTTTGAACAAAAATTGCATATAAAGTACCTGGTGTTGTAGTAGTTTCAGCAGTTGTGGTTGTTTCTGGTGTGGTAGTAGTTTCAGGTGTGGTTGTTGTTACTATTTTGAAAGAAAGAGATTTCAAATAAATTTTTCGATATTTTATGGTGAAATTTAATAGGTAAAATCTTCGTAATAACAATTTATTTTGATATTTTCTTGCCAAGAACTCAGTTAATAGAAAAAATTTGGTTTATTGAACAAATTAAAATTTTAGAACTTGTAAATTACAATATTGGTCCTTAATTATAATTTTATAAAATAAAAAGGAATTTTTATTATGTCTATTCTCGAAAATATTAATTTCCTTGATACTTTTAATTGCAGCAAAAAATATGCTAAATATCTAAATTTTGAACAAAAATTGCATATAAAGTACCTGGTGTTGTAGTAGTTTCAGCAGTTGTGGTTGTTTCTGGTGTGGTAGTAGTTTCAGGTGTGGTTGTTGTTACTATTTTGAAAGAAAGAGATTTCAAATAAATTTCTCGATATTTTATGGTGAAATTTAATAGGTAAAATCTTCGTAATAACAAATTTTTTTGATATTTTCTTGCCAAGAACTCAGTTAATAGAAAAAATTTGGTTTATTAAACAAATTAAAATTTTAGAACTTGTAAATTACAATATTGGTCCTTAATTATAATTTTATGAAATAAAAGGAATTTTTATTATTTCTATTCTCGAAAATATTAATTTCCTTGATACTTTTAATTGAAGCAAAAAATATGATAAATATCTAAATTTCGAACAAAAATTTCATATAAAGTACCTGGTGTTGTAGTAGTTTCAGCAGTTGTGGTTGTTTCTGGTGTCGTAGTAGTTTCAGGTGTGGTTGTTGTTACTATTTTGAAAGAAACAGATTTCAAATAAATTTTTGATATTTTATGGTGAAATTTAATAGGTTTAATCTTAGTAATAACAAATTTTTTTGATATTTTCTTGCCAAGAACTCAGTTAATAGAAAAAAATTGGTTTATTGAACAAATTAAAATTTTAGAACTTGTAAATTACAATATTGGTCCTTAATTATAATTTTATAAAATAAAAAGGAATTTTTATTATTTCTATTCTCGAAAATATTAATTTCCTTGATACTTTTAATTGAAGCAAAAAATATGCTAAATATCTAAATTTTGAACAAAAGTTTCATATAAAGTACCTGGTGTTGTAGTAGTTTCAGCAGTTGTGGTTGTTTCTGGTGTGGTAGTAGTTTCAGGTGTGGTTGTTGTTACTATTTTGAAAGAAAGAGATTTCAAATAAATTTTTCGATATTTTATGATGAAATTTAATAGGTAAAATCTTCGTAATAACAAATTTTTTTGATATTTTCTTGCCAAGAACTCAGTTAATAGAAAAAATTTGGTTTATTGAACAAATTAAAATTTTAGATCTTGTAAATTACAATATTGGTCCTTAATTATAATTTTATGAAATAAAAGGAATTTTTATTATTTCTATTCTCGAAAATATTAATTTCCTTGATGCTTTTAATTGAAGCAAAAAATATGCTAAATATCTAAATTTTGAACAAAAATTTCATATAAAGTACCTGGTGTTGTAGTAGTTTCAGCAGTTGTGGTTGTTTCTGGTGTGGTAGTAGTTTCAGGTGTGGTTGTTGTTACTATTTTGAAAGAAAGAGATTTCAAATAAATTATTCGATATTTTATGGTGAAATTTAATAGGTAAAATCTTCGTAATAACAAATTTTTTTGATATTTTCTTGCCAAGAACTCAGTTAATAGAAAAAATTTGGTTTATTGAACAAATTAAAATTTTAGATCTTGTAAATTACAATATTGGTCCTTAATTATAATTTTATGAAATGAAAAGGAATTTTTATTATTTCTATTCTCGAAAATATTAATTTCCTTGATACTTTTAATTGAAGCAAAAAATATGCTAAATATCTAAATTTTGAACAAAAATTGCATATAAAGTACCTGGTGTTGTAGTAGTTTCAGCAGTTGTGGTTGTTTCTGGTGTGGTAGTAGTTTCAGGTGTGGTTGTTGTTACTATTTTGAAAGAAAGAGATTTCAAATAAATTTTTCGATATTTTATGGTGAAATTTAATAGGTAAAATCTTCGTAATAACAAATTTTTTTGATATTTTCTTGCCAAGAACTCAGTTAATAGAAAAAATTTGGTTTATTGAACAAATTAAAATTTTAGAACTTGTAAATTACAATATTGGTCCTTAATTATAATTTTATAAAATAAAAAGGAATTTTTATTATGTCTATTCTCGAAAATATTAATTTCCTTGATACTTTTAATTGCAGCAAAAAATATGCTAAATATCTAAATTTTGAACAAAAATTTCATATAAAGTACCTGGTGTTGTAGTAGTTTCAGCAGTTGTGGTTGTTTCTGGTGTCGTCGTAGTTTCAGGTGTGGTTGTTGTTACTATTTTGAAAGACAGAGATTTCAAATAAATTATTCGATATTTTATGGTGAAATTTAATAGGTAAAATCTTCGTAATAACAATTTATTTTGATATTTTCTTGCCAAGAACTCAGTTAATAGAAAAAATTTAGTTTATTGAACAAATTAAAATTTTAGATCTTGTAAATTACAATATTGGTCCTTAATTATAATTTATATAAAATAAAAAGGAATTTTTATTATTTCTATTCTCGAAAATATTAATTTCCTTGTTACTTTTAATTGAAGCAAAAAATATGCTAAATATCTAAATTTTGAACAAAAATTTCATATAAAGTACCTGGTGTTGTAGTAGTTTCAGCAGTTGTGGTTGTTTCTGGTGTCGTCGTAGTTTCAGGTGTGGTTGTTGTTACTATTTTGAAAGACAGAGATTTCAAATAAATTATTCGATATTTTATGGTGAAATTTAATAGGTAAAATCTTCGTAATAACAATTTATTTTGATATTTTCTTGCCAAGAACTGAGTTAATTGAAAAAATTTGGTTTATTGAACAAATTCAAATTTTAGAACTGGTAAATTACAAAATTAGTCTTAAATTATAATTTTATAAAATGAAAAGGAATTTTTATTATTTCTATTCTCGAAAATATTAATTTCCTTGATACTTTTAATTGAAGGAAAAAATATGCTAAATATCTAAATTTTGAACAAAAATTGCATATAAAGTACCTGGTGTTGTAGTAGTTTCAGCAGTTGTGGTTGTTTCTGGTGTGGTAGTAGTTTCAGGTGTGGTTGTTGTTACTATTTTGAAAGAAAGAGATTTCAAATAAATTTTTCGATATTTTATGGTGAAATTTAATAGGTAAAATCTTCGTAATAACAAATTTTTTTGATATTTTCTTGCCAAGAACTCAGTTAATAGAAAAAATTTGGTTTATTGAACAAATTAAAATTTTAGAACTTGTAAATTACAATATTGGTCCTTAATTATAATTTTATAAAATAAAAAGGAATTTTTATTATGTCTATTCTCGAAAATATTAATTTCCTTGATACTTTTAATTGCAGCAAAAAATATGCTAAATATCTAAATTTTGAACAAAAATTTCATATAAAGTACCTGTTGTTGTAGTAGTTTCAGCAGTTGTGGTTGTTTCTGGTGTCGTAGTAGTTTCAGGTGTGGTTGTTGTTACTATTTTGAAAGAAAGAGATTTCAAATAAATTTTTCGATATTTTATGGTGTAATTTAATAGGTAAAATCTTCGTAATAACAATTTATTTTGATATTTTCTTGCCAAGAACTCAGTTAATAGAAAAAATTTAGTTTATTGAACAAATTAAAATTTTAGATCTTGTAAATTACAATATTGGTGCTTAATTATAATTTATATAAAATAAAAAGGAATTTTTATTATTTCTATTCTCGAAAATATTAATTTCTTGATACTTTTAATTGCAGCAAAAAATATGATAAATATCTGAATTTTGAACAAAAATTTCATATAAAGTACCTGGTGTTGTAGTAGTTTCAGCAGTTGTTGTTGTTTCTGGTGTCGTCGTAGTTTCAGGTGTGGTTGTTGTTACTATTTTGAAAGAAAGAGATTTCAAATAAATTATTCGATATTTTATGGTGAAATTTAATAGGTAAAATCCTCAGTTAATAGAAAAAATTTGGTTTATTAAACAAATTAAAATTTTAGAACTTGTAAATTACAATATTGGTCCTTAATTATAATTTTATGAAATAAAAGGAATTTTTATTATTTCTATTCTCGAAAATATTAATTTCCTTGATACTTTTAATTGAAGCAAAAAATATGATAAATATCTAAATTTCGAACAAAAATTTCATATAAAGTACCTGGTGTTGTAGTAGTTTCAGCAGTTGTGGTTGTTTCTGGTGTCGTAGTAGTTTCAGGTGTGGTTGTTGTTACTATTTTGAAAGAAACAGATTTCAAATAAATTTTTGATATTTTATGGTGAAATTTAATAGGTTTAATCTTAGTAATAACAAATTTTTTTGATATTTTCTTGCCAAGAACTCAGTTAATAGAAAAAAATTGGTTTATTGAACAAATTAAAATTTTAGAACTTGTAAATTACAATATTGGTCCTTAATTATAATTTTATAAAATAAAAAGGAATTTTTATTATTTCTATTCTCGAAAATATTAATTTCCTTGATACTTTTAATTGAAGCAAAAAATATGCTAAATATCTAAATTTTGAACAAAAATTTCATATAAAGTACCTGGTGTTGTAGTAGTTTCAGCAGTTGTGGTTGTTTCTGGTGTGGTAGTAGTTTCAGGTGTGGTTGTTGTTACTATTTTGAAAGAAAGAGATTTCAAATAAATTTTTCGATATTTTATGATGAAATTTAATAGGTAAAATCTTCGTAATAACAAATTTTTTTGATATTTTCTTGCCAAGAACTCAGTTAATAGAAAAAATTTGGTTTATTGAACAAATTAAAATTTTAGATCTTGTAAATTACAATATTGGTCCTTAATTATAATTTTATGAAATAAAATTTTTATTATTTCTATTCTCGAAAATATTAATTTCCTTGATACTTTTAATTGAAGCAAAAAATATGCTAAATATCTAAATTTCGAACAAAAATTTCATATAAAGTACCTGTTGTTGTAGTAGTTTCAGCAGTTGTGGTTGTTTCTGGTGTGGTAGTAGTTTCAGGTGTGGTTGTTGTTACTATTTTGAAAGAAAGAGATTTCAAATAAATTTTTCGATATTTTATGATGAAATTTAATAGGTAAAATCTTCGTAATAACAAATTTTTTTGATATTTTCTTGCCAAGAACTCAGTTAATAGAAAAAAATTGGTTTATTGAACAAATTAAAATTTTAGAACTTGTAAATTACAATATTGGTCCTTAATTATAATTTTATAAAATAAAAAGGAATTTTTATTATTTCTATTCTCGAAAATATTAATTTCCTTGATACTTTTAATTGAAGCAAAAAATATGCTAAATATCTAAATTTTGAACAAAAATTTCATATAAAGTACCTGGTGTTGTAGTAGTTTCAGCAGTTGTGGTTGTTTCTGGTGTCGTCGTAGTTTCAGGTGTGGTTGTTGTTACTATTTTGAAAGAAAGAGATTTCAAATAAATTTTTCGATATTTTATGGTGAAATTTAATAGGTAAAATCTTCGTAATAACAATGTATTTTGATATTTTCTTGCCAAGAACTGAGTTGATTGAAAAAATTTGGTTTATTGAACAAATTCAAATTTTAGAACTGGTAAATTACAAAATTAGTCTTAAATTATAATTTTATAAAATGAAAAGGAATTTTTATTATTTCTTTTCTCGAAAATAATAATTTTCTCGATACTTTTAATTGAAAGAAAAAGATGATATATCTTTAATTGTCAACAAAAATTTCATATAAAGTACCTGGTGTTGTAGTAGTTTCAGCAGTTGTGGTTGTTTGTGGTGTCGTCGTAGTTTCAGGTGTGGTTGTTGTTACTATTTTGAAAGAAAGAGATTTCAAATAAATTTTTCGATATTTTATGGTGAAATTTAATAGGTAAAATCTTCGTAGTAACAATTTATTTTGATATTTTCTTGCCAAGTACTCAGTCAATAGACAAAATTTGGTTTATTAAACAAATTAAAATTTTAGAACTTGTAAATTACAATATTGGTCCTTAATTATAATTTTATAAAATAAAAAGGAATTTTTATTATTTCTATTCTCGAAAATATTAATTTCCTTGATACTTTTAATTGAAGCAAAAAATATGCTAAATATCTAAATTTCGAACAAAAATTTCATATAAAGTACCTGTTGTTGTAGTAGTTTCAGCAGTTGTGGTTGTTTCTGGTGTCGTAGTAGTTTCAGGTGTGGTTGTTGTTACTATTTTGAAAGAAAGAGATTTCAAATAAATTATTCGATATTTTTGGTGAAATTTAATAGGTAAAAGTTTCGTAATAAGAATTTATTTTGATATTTTCTTGCCAAGAACTGAGTTAATTGAAAAAATTTGGTTTATTGAACAAATTCAAATTTTAGAACTTGTAAATTACAAAATTAGTCTTAAAATATAATTTTATAAAATGAAAAGGAATTTTTATTATTTCTATTCTCGAAAATAATAATTTTCTCGATACTTTTAATTGAAACAAAAAGATGATATATCTTTAATTGTGAACAAAAATTTCATATAAAGTACCTGGTGTTGTAGTAGTTTCAGCAGTTGTGGTTGTTTCTGGTGTCGTCGTAGTTTCAGGTGTGGTTGTTGTTACTATTTTGAAAGAAAGAGATTTCAAATAAATTTTTCGATATTTTATGCTGAAATTTAATAGGTAAAATCTTCGTAATAACAATTTATTTTGATATTTTCTTGCCAAGAACTCAGTTAATAGAAAAAATTTGGTTTATTGAACAAATTAAAATTTTAGAACTTGTAAATTACAAAATTAGTCTTAAATTATAATTTTATAAAATGAAAAGGAATTTTTATTATTTCTTTTCTCGAAAATAATAATTTTCTCGATACTTTTAATTGAAAGAAAAAGATGATATATCTTTAATTGTCAACAAAAATTTCATATAAAGTACCTGGTGTTGTAGTAGTTTCAGCAGTTGTGGTTGTTTGTGGTGTCGTCGTAGTTTCAGGTGTGGTTGTTGTTACTATTTTGAAAGAAAGAGATTTCAAATAAATTTTTCGATATTTTATGGTGAAATTTAATAGGTAAAATCTTCGTAGTAACAATTTATTTTGATATTTTCTTGCCAAGTACTCAGTCAATAGACAAAATTTGGTTTATTAAACAAATTAAAATTTTAGAACTTGTAAATTACAATATTGGTCCTTAATTATAATTTTATAAAATAAAAAGGAATTTTTATTATTTCTATTCTCGAAAATATTAATTTCCTTGATACTTTTAATTGAAGCAAAAAATATGCTAAATATCTAAATTTCGAACAAAAATTTCATATAAAGTACCTGGTGTTGTAGTAGTTTCAGCAGTTGTGGTTGTTTCTGGTGTCGTAGTAGTTTCAGGTGTGGTTGTTGTTACTATTTTGAAAGAAAGAGATTTCAAATAAATTTTTCGATATTTTATGGTGTAATTTAATAGGTAAAATCTTCGTAATAACAATTTATTTTGATATTTTCTTGCCAAGAACTCAGTTAATAGAAAAAATTTAGTTTATTGAACAAATTAAAATTTTAGATCTTGTAAATTACAATATTGGTCCTTAATTATAATTTATATAAAATAAAAAGGAATTTTTATTATTTCTATTCTCGAAAATATTAATTTCTTGATACTTTTAATTGCAGCAAAAAATTTGATAAATATCTGAATTTTGAACAAAAATTTCATATAAAGTACCTGGTGTTGTAGTAGTTTCAGCAGTTGTTGTTGTTTCTGGTGTCGTCGTAGTTTCAGGTGTGGTTGTTGTTACTATTTTGAAAGAAAGAGATTTCAAATAAATTATTCGATATTTTATGGTGAAATTTAATAGGTAAAATCGTCAGTTAATAGAAAAAATTTGGTTTATTAAACAAATTAAAATTTTAGAACTTGTAAATTACAATATTGGTCCTTAATTATAATTTTATGAAATAAAAGGAATTTTTATTATTTCTATTCTCGAAAATATTAATTTCCTTGATACTTTTAATTGAAGCAAAAAATATGATAAATATCTAAATTTCGAACAAAAATTTCATATAAAGTACCTGGTGTTGTAGTAGTTTCAGCAGTTGTGGTTGTTTCTGGTGTCGTAGTAGTTTCAGGTGTGGTTGTTGTTACTATTTTGAAAGAAACAGATTTCAAATAAATTTTTGATATTTTATGGTGAAATTTAATAGGTTTAATCTTAGTAATAACAAATTTTTTTGATATTTTCTTGCCAAGAACTCAGTTAATAGAAAAAAATTGGTTTATTGAACAAATTAAAATTTTAGAACTTGTAAATTACAATATTGGTCCTTAATTATAATTTTATAAAATAAAAAGGAATTTTTATTATTTCTATTCTCGAAAATATTAATTTCCTTGATACTTTTAATTGAAGCAAAAAATATGCTAAATATCTAAATTTTGAACAAAAATTTCATATAAAGTACCTGGTGTTGTAGTAGTTTCAGCAGTTGTGGTTGTTTCTGGTGTGGTAGTAGTTTCAGGTGTGGTTGTTGTTACTATTTTGAAAGAAAGAGATTTCAAATAAATTTTTCGATATTTTATGATGAAATTTAATAGGTAAAATCTTCGTAATAACAAATTTTTTTGATATTTTCTTGCCAAGAACTCAGTTAATAGAAAAAATTTGGTTTATTGAACAAATTAAAATTTTAGATCTTGTAAATTACAATATTGGTCCTTAATTATAATTTTATGAAATAAAAGGAATTTTTATTATTTCTATTCTCGAAAATATTAATTTCCTTGATACTTTTAATTGAAGCAAAAAATATGCTAAATATCTAAATTTCGAACAAAAATTTCATATAAAGTACCTGTTGTTGTAGTAGTTTCAGCAGTTGTGGTTGTTTCTGGTGTGGTAGTAGTTTCAGGTGTGGTTGTTGTTACTATTTTGAAAGAAAGAGATTTCAAATAAATTTTTCGATATTTTATGATGAAATTTAATAGGTAAAATCTTCGTAATAACAAATTTTTTTGATATTTTCTTGCCAAGAACTCAGTTAATAGAAAAAAATTGGTTTATTGAACAAATTAAAATTTTAGAACTTGTAAATTACAATATTGGTCCTTAATTATAATTTTATAAAATAAAAAGGAATTTTTATTATTTCTATTCTCGAAAATATTAATTTCCTTGATACTTTTAATTGAAGCAAAAAATATGCTAAATATCTAAATTTTGAACAAAAATTTCATATAAAGTACCTGGTGTTGTAGTAGTTTCAGCAGTTGTGGTTGTTTCTGGTGTCGTCGTAGTTTCAGGTGTGGTTGTTGTTACTATTTTGAAAGAAAGAGATTTCAAATAAATTTTTCGATATTTTATGGTGAAATTTAATAGGTAAAATCTTCGTAATAACAATGTATTTTGATATTTTCTTGCCAAGAACTGAGTTGATTGAAAATATTTGGTTTATTGAACAAATTCAAATTTTAGAACTGGTAAATTACAAAATTAGTCTTAAATTATAATTTTATAAAATGAAAAGGAATTTTTATTATTTCTTTTCTCGAAAATAATAATTTTCTCGATACTTTTAATTGAAAGAAAAAGATGATATATCTTTAATTGTCAACAAAAATTTCATATAAAGTACCTGGTGTTGTAGTAGTTTCAGCAGTTGTGGTTGTTTGTGGTGTCGTCGTAGTTTCAGGTGTGGTTGTTGTTACTATTTTGAAAGAAAGAGATTTCAAATAAATTTTTCGATATTTTATGGTGAAATTTAATAGGTAAAATCTTCGTAGTAACAATTTATTTTGATATTTTCTTGCCAAGTACTCAGTCAATAGACAAAATTTGGTTTATTAAACAAATTAACATTTTAGAACTTGTAAATTACAATATTGGTCCTTAATTATAATTTTATAAAATAAAAAGGAATTTTTATTATTTCTATTCTCGAAAATATTAATTTCCTTGATACTTTTAATTGAAGCAAAAAATATGCTAAATATCTAAATTTCGAACAAAAATTTCATATAAAGTACCTGTTGTTGTAGTAGTTTCAGCAGTTGTGGTTGTTTCTGGTGTCGTAGTAGTTTCAGGTGTGGTTATTGTTACTATTTTGAAAGAAAGAGATTTCAAATAAATTATTCGATATTTTATGGTGAAATTTAATAGGTAAAAGTTTCGTAATAAGAATTTATTTTGATATTTTCTTGCCAAGAACTGAGTTAATTGAAAAAATTTGGTTTATTGAACAAATTCAAATTTTAGAACTTGTAAATTACAAAATTAGTCTTAAAATATAATTTTATAAAATGAAAAGGAATTTAATGCGCATGTCTTCGGTAAGTTGTATTTACATTCGCAAATTTAGCTCGGTAAATGGTCCATTACATGCATCAATACACATGCAATTATAGAGGAATGTAAATTGTATTTACATTTCCCTGTGATGTAAATTGTATTTACATTGCTCTATATTGTATTTACATTCTTCATTTTCAACTGCGTAATACTATAAACAAAAATAATATCACTCACACTCACAATATTTCAATACAGACAAATACCAAAAAAAAAAAAAAATTGCAAATGTATACCTCTCACATGCATCATATCAATGTCAATCAAAGCTTAGTTTATAATGCTAAAATCTAAATTTTCCCTCTGAGCTAATCTATATTTTCCCTCTGAGCAAACAAAAAAAAAAAAAAGAACCAATAAAAAAATACGCGGCTATTTTTTTTTTTTCTAAAAAGCGGCCAGTCGATCAGTCGATGAATTTTCTTAACATGTGTTTCAATCTACTATTTTTAAAGGATCTTCGAACCTCTACTACTAAATTTTTAAACGAGTGTGGTTGGATTTTAGTACAAAAATTTAAACCACACTTCAAAAATTGGACTTATTTTTATTCAAAAAAACAAAATGAATAAAAATAGAACAATGGTAACCCTGAAAATATATTTGTTGTCATTATAAAGTTTGCTGTGATTGTCAAATGTCAAGTAAGAATTTTTTTTTCTTCTATCAACAAACAAAGAAAATGGCAGCATCAAGGAGATTATTTATTGTAAATATAAATTATAATTATATAATTATTATTTGATTTTATTTTTAATTATAAAAAAAATAATTATAAAATTATTATTATTTTTTTTAATAATTAAAAATAAAATTAAGTAAAATTTAAGAAGACCATTATTTCCTAAAATAATAAAAAAAAAATTAGTAATTTTTCTAAAAAAAAATTATTCGATTTTTTTTTTTGCAAAAAAGAAAATGAATAATTTTTTTTTGGAAAAATTACTAATTTTTTTTTTAATATTTTAGGAATCTTCCGGTTTGAAATCATTTCGATAAATAAATAAACTTCCTTATTAAATTTTATTTCCTTGCTTCATTTTGAACTTTTTTGTTTATTTTTTTCATTATAAATGTATTGTTTTCAACTCCCTCTCACATGCACATTAAAGCAGTATACAATACATGTTAATCAAATTTGTTATACAGCTCGTTTTGTATACACACAAACATATAGACACTCGTCAATATTATATCACTCGACCTTCGGTCTCGTGATATAAACATGACTCGTGTCTATGTGTTTGTGTGTATACAAAACTCGCAAGAATAACAAATTTTCTTAAAATGTATTGTAATCTACTATTTTATTATTTCTATTCTCGAAAATAATAATTTTCTCGATACTTTTAATTGAAACAAAAAGATGATATATCTTTAATTGTGAACAAAAATTTCATATAAAGTACCTGGTGTTGTAGTAGTTTCAGCAGTTGTGGTTGTTTCTGGTGTCGTCGTAGTTTCAGGTGTGGTTGTTGTTACTATTTTGAAAGAAAGAGATTTCAAATAAATTTTTCGATATTTTATGCTGAAATTTAATAGGTAAAATCTTCGTAATAACAATTTATTTTGATATTTTCTTGCCAAGAACTCAGTTAATAGAAAAAATTTGGTTTATTGAACAAATTAAAATTTTAGAAATTGTAAATTACAATATTGGTCCTTAATTATAATTTTATAAAATAAAAAAGAATTTTTATTATTTCTATTCTCGAAAATATTAATTTCCTTGATACTTTTAATTGAAGCAAAAAATATGCTAAATATCTAAATTTTGAAAAAAAATTTCATATAAAGTACCTGGTGTTGTAGTAGTTTCAGCAGTTGTGGTTGTTTCTGGTGTCGTCGTAGTTTCAGGTGTGGTTGTTGTTACTATTTTCAAAGACAGAGATTTCAAATAAATTATTCGATATTTTATGGTGAAATTTAATAGGTAAAATCTTCGTAATAACAATTTATTTTGATATTTTCTTGCCAAGAACTGAGTTAATTGAAAAAATTTGGTTTATTGAACAAATTCAAATTTTAGAACTGGTAAATTACAAAATTAGTCTTAAATTATAATTTTATAAAATAAAAAGGAATTTTTATTATTTCTATTCTCGAAATTATTAATTTCCTTGATACTTTTAATTGAAGCAAAAAATATGCTAAATATCTAAATTTTGAACAAAAATTTCATATAAAGTACCTGGTGTTGTAGTAGTTTCAGCAGTTGTGGTTGTTTCTGGTGTTGTCGTAGTTTCAGGTGTGGTTGTTGTTACTATTTTGAAAGAAAGAGATTTCAAATAAATTTTTCGATATTTTATGGTGAAATTTAATAGGTAAAATCTTCGTAATAACAATTTATTTTGATATTTTCTTGCCCAGAACTCAGTTAATAGAAAAAATTTGGTTTATTGAACAAATTAAAATTTTAGAACTTGTAAATTACAATATTGGTCCTTAATTATAATTTTATAAAATAAAAAGGAATTTTTATTATTTCTATTCTCGAAATTATTAATTTCCTTGATACTTTTAATTGAAGCAAAAAATATGCTAAATATCTAAATTTTGAACAAAAATTTCATATAAAGTACCTGGTGTTGTAGTAGTTTCAGCAGTTGTGGTTGTTTCTGGTGTCGTAGTAGTTTCAGGTGTGGTTGTTGTTACTATTTTGAAAGAAAGACATTTCAAATAAATTATTCGATATTTTATGGTGAAACTTAATAGGTAAAATTTTCGTAATAACAATGTATTTTGATATTTTCTCGCCCAGAACTCAGTTAATAGAAAAAATTTGGTTTATTGAACAAATTAAAATTTTAGAACTTGTAAATTACAATATTGGTCCTTAATTATAATATTATAAAATAAAAAGGAATTTTTATTATTTCTATTCTCGAAATTATTAATTTTCTTGATACTTTTAATTGAAGCAAAAAATATGCTAAATATCTAAATTTTGAACAAAAATTTCATATAAAGTACCTGGTGTTGTAGTAGTTTCAGCAGTTGTGGTTGTTTCTGGTGTCGTAGTAGTTTCAGGTGTGGTTGTTGTTACTATTTTGAAAGAAAGAGATTTCAAATAAATTTTTCGATATTTTATGGTGAAATTTAATAGCTAAAATCTTCGTAATAACAATTTATTTTGATATTTTCTTGCCAAGAACTCAGTTAATAGAAAAAATTTGGTTTATTGAACAAATTAAAATTTTAGAACTTGTAAATTACAATATTGGTCCTTAATTATAATTTTATAAAATAAAAAAGAATTTTTATTATTTCTATTCTCGAAAATATTAATTTCCTTGATACTTTTATTTGAAGCAAAAAATATGCTAAATATCTAAATTTTGAACAAAAATTTCATATAAAGTACCTGGTACTACTACAATAGTAGTAGTTTCAGCAGTTGTGGTTGTTTCTGGTGTCGTAGTAGTTTCAGGTGTGGTTGTTGTTACTATTTTGAAAGAAAGAGATTTCAAATAAATTTTTCGATATTTTATGATGAAATTTAATAGGTAAAATCTTCGTAATAACAATTTATTTTGATATTTTCTTGCCAAGAACTCAGTTAATAGAAAAATTTGGTTTATTGAACAAATTAAAATTTTAGATCTTGTAAATTACAATATTGGTCCTTAATTATAATTTTATGAAATAAAAGGAATTTTTATTATTTCTATTCTCGAAAATATTAATTTCCTTGATACTTTTAATTGAAGCAAAAAATATGCTAAATATCTAAATTTTGAACAAAAATTTCATATAAAGTACCTGGTGTTGTAGTAGTTTCAGCAGTTGTGGTTGTTTCTGGTGTCGTAGTAGTTTCAGGTGTGGTTGTTGTTACTATTTTGAAAGAAAGGGATTTCAAATAAATTTTTCGATATTTTATGGTGAAATTTAATAGGTAAAATCTTCGTAATAACAACGTTTTTTGATATTTTCTTGCCAAGAACTCAGTAAATAGAAAGAAATTTGGTGTATTGAACAAATTCAAATTTTACAACTTGTAAATTACAATATTGGTCCTTAATTATAATTTTATAAAATAAAAAGGAATTTTTATTATTTCTATTCTCGAAAATATTAATTTCCTTGATACTTTTAATTGAAGTAAAAAATATGCTAAATATCTAAATTTTGAACAAAAATTTCATATAAAGTACCTGGTGTTGTAGTAGTTTCAGCAGTTGTGGTTGTTTCTGGTGTCGTAGTAGTTTCAGGTGTGGTTGTTGTTACTATTTTGAAAGAAAGAGATTTCAAATAAATTATTCGATATTTTATGGTGAAATTTAATAGGTAAAATTTTCGTAATAAGAATTTATTTTGATATTTTCTTGCCAAGAACTGAGTTAATTGAAAAAATTTGGTTTATTGAACAAATTCAAATTTTAGAACTTGTAAATTACAAAATTAGTCTTAAAATATAATTTTATAAAATGAAAAGGAATTTTTATTATTTCTATTCTCGAAAATAATAATTTTCTCGATACTTTTAATTGAAACAAAAAGATGATATATCTTTAATTGTGAACAAAAATTTCATATAAAGTACCTGGTGTTGTAGTAGTTTCAGCAGTTGTGGTTGTTTCTGGTGTCGTCGTAGTTTCAGGTGTGGTTGTTGTTACTATTTTGAAAGAAAGAGATTTCAAATAAATTTTTCGATATTTTATGCTGAAATTTAATAGGTAAAATCTTCGTAATAACAATTTATTTTGATATTTTCTTGCCAAGAACTCAGTTAATAGAAAAAATTTGGTTTATTGAACAAATTAAAATTTTAGAACTTGTAAATTACAATATTGGTCCTTAATTATAATTTTATAAAATAAAAAAGAATTTTTATTATTTCTATTCTCGAACATATTAATTTCCTTGATACTTTTAATTGAAGCAAAAAATATGCTAAATATCTAAATTTTGAAAAAAAATTTCATATAAAGTACCTGGTGTTGTAGTAGTTTCAGCAGTTGTGGTTGTTTCTGGTGTCGTCGTAGTTTCAGGTGTGGTTGTTGTTACTATTTTCAAAGACAGAGATTTCAAATAAATTATTCGATATTTCATGGTGAAATTTAATAGGTAAAATCTTCGTAATAACAATTTATTTTGATATTTTCTTGCCAAGAACTGAGTTAATTGAAAAAATTTGGTTTATTGAACAAATTCAAATTTTAGAACTGGTAAATTACAAAATTAGTCTTAAATTATAATTTTATAAAATAAAAAGGAATTTTTATTATTTCTATTCTCGAAATTATTAATTTCCTTGATACTTTTAATTGAAGCAAAAAATATGCTAAATATCTAAATTTTGAACAAAAATTTCATATAAAGTACCTGGTGTTGTAGTAGTTTCAGCAGTTGTGGTTGTTTCTGGTGTTGTCGTAGTTTCAGGTGTGGTTGTTGTTACTATTTTGAAAGAAAGAGATTTCAAATAAATTTTTCGATATTTTATGGTGAAATTTAATAGGTAAAATCTTCGTAATAACAATTTATTTTGATATTTTCTTGCCCAGAACTCAGTTAATAGAAAAAATTTGGTTTATTGAACAAATTAAAATTTTAGAACTTGTAAATTACAATATTGGTCCTTAATTATAATTTTATAAAATAAAAAGGAATTTTTATTATTTCTATTCTCGAAATTATTAATTTCCTTGATACTTTTAATTGAAGCAAAAAATAGCTAAATATCTAAATTTTGAACAAAAATTTCATATAAAGTACCTGGTGTTGTAGTAGTTTCAGCAGTTGTGGTTGTTTCTGGTGTCGTAGTAGTTTCAGGTGTGGTTGTTGTTACTATTTTGAAAGAAAGACATTTCCAATAAATTATTCGATATTTTATGGTGAAACTTAATAGGTAAAATTTTCGTAATAACAATGTATTTTGATATTTTCTTGCCCAGAACTCAGTTAATAGAAAAAATTTGGTTTATTGAACAAATTAAAATTTTAGAACTTGTAAATTACAATATTGGTCCTTAATTATAATATTATAAAATAAAAAGGAATTTTTATTATTTCTATTCTCGAAATTATTAATTTCCTTGATACTTTTAATTGAAGCAAAAAATATGCTAAATATCTAAATTTTGAACAAAAATTTCATATAAAGTACCTGGTGTTGTAGTAGTTTCAGCAGTTGTGGTTGTTTCTGGTGTTGTCGTAGTTTCAGGTGTGGTTGTTGTTACTATTTTGAAAGAAAGAGATTTCAAATAAATTATTCGATATTTTATGGTGAAATTTAATAGGTAAAATTTTCGTAATAACAATGTATTTTGATATTTTCTTGCCAAGAACTGAAATGATTGAAAAAATTCGGTTTATTGAACAAATTTTAGAACTGGTAAATTACAAAATTAGTCTTAAATTATAATTTTATAAAATGAAAAGGAATTTTTATTATTTCTATTCTCGAAAATAATAATTTTCTCGATACTTTTAATTGAAAGAAAAAGATGATATATCTTTAATTGTGAACAAAAATTTCATATAAAGTACCTGGTGTTGTAGTAGTTTCAGCAGTTGTGGTTGTTTCTGGTGTCGTCGTAGTTTCAGGTGTGGTTGTTGTTACTATTTTGAAAGAAAGAGATTTCAAATAAATTTTTCGATATTTTATGGTGAAATTTAATAGGTAAAATCTTCGTAGTAACAATTTATTTTGATATTTTCTTGCCAAGAACTCAGTTAATAGAAAAAATTTGGTTTATTGAACAAATTAAAATTTTAGAACTTGTAAATTACAATATTGGTCCTTAATTATAATTTTATAAAATAAAAAGGAATTTTTATTATTTCTATTCTCGAAAATATTAATTTCCTTGATACTTTTAATTGAAGCAAAAAATATGCTAAATATCTAAATTTTGAACAAAAATTTCATATAAAGTACCTGGTGTTGTAGTAGTTTCAGCAGTTGTGGTTGTTTCTGGTGTTGTCGTAGTTTCAGGTGTGGTTGTTGTTACTATTTTGAAAGAAAGAGATTTCAAATAAATTTTTCGATATTTTATGGTGAAATTTAATAGGTAAAATCTTCGTAATAACAATTTATTTTGATATTTTCTTGCCAAGAACTCAGTTAATAGAAAAAATTTGGTTTATTGAACAAATTAAAATTTTAGAACTTGTAAATTACAGTATTGGTCCTTAATTATAATTTTATAACATGAAAAGGAATTTTTATTATTTCTATTCTCGAAAATATTAATTCCCTTGATACTTTTAATTGAAGCAAAAAATATGCTAAATATCTAAATTTTGAACAAAAATTTCATATAAAGTACCTGGTGTTGTAGTAGTTTCAGCAGTTGTGGTTGTTTCTGGTGTCGTAGTAGTTTCAGGTGTGGTTGTTGTTACTATTTTGAAAGAAAGAGATTTCAAATAAATTTTTCGATATTTTATGGTGAAATTTAATAGGTAAAATCTTCGGAATAACAAATTTTTTTGATTTTCTCTTGCCAAGAACTCAGTTAATAGAAAAAATTTGGTTTATTGTACAAATTAAAATTTTAGAACTTGTAAATTACAATATTGGTCCTTAATTATAATTTTATAAAATAAAAGGAATTTTTATTATTTCTATTCTCGAAAATATTAATTTCCTTGATACTTTTAATTGAAGCAAAAAATATGCTAAATATCTAAATTTCGAACAAAAATTTCATATAAAGTACCTGGTGTTGTAGTAGTTTCAGCAGTTGTGGTTGTTTCTGGTGTCGTAGTAGTTTCAGGTGTGGTTGTTGTTACTATTTTGAAAGAAAGAGATTTCAAATAAATTATTCGATATTTTATGGTGAAATTTAATAGGTAAAATCTTCGTAATAACAAATTTTTTTGATTTTTTCTTGCCAAGAACTCAGTTAATAGAAAAAATTTGGTTTATTGAACAAATTCAAATTTTAGAACTGGTAAATTACAAAATTAGTCTTAAATTATAATTTTATAAAATGAAAAGGAATTTTTATTATTTCTATTCTCGAAAATATTAATTTCCTTGATACTTTTAATTGAAGCAAAAAATATGCTAAATATCTAAATTTTGAACAAAAATTTCATAAAAAGTACCTGGTGTTGTAGTAGTTTCAGCAGTTGTGGTTGTTTCTGGTGTCGTCGTAGTTTCAGGTGTGGTTGTTGTTACTATTTTGAAAGAAAGAGATTTCAAATAAATTTTTCGATATTTTATGGTGAAATTTAATAGGTAAATTCTTCGTAATAACAATTTATTTTGATATTTTCTTGCCAAGAACTGAGTTAATTGAAAAAATTTGGTTTATTGAACAAATTCAAATTTTTGTACTGGTAAATTACAAAATTAGTCTTAAATTATAATTTTATAACATGAAAAGGAATTTTTATTATTTCTATTCTCGAAAATATTAATTCCCTTGATACTTTTAATTGTAGCAAAAAATATGCTAAATATCTAAATTTTGAACAAAAATTTCATATAAAGTACCTGGTGTTGTAGTAGTTTCAGCAGTTGTGGTTGTTTCTGGTGTCGTCGTAGTTTCAGGTGTGGTTGTTGTTACTATTTTGAAAGAAAGAGATTTGAAATAAACTTTTCGATATTTTATGGTGAAATTTAATAGGTTAAATCTTCGTAATAACAATTTATTTTGATATTTTCTTGCCAAGAACTCAGTTAATAGAAAAAATTTGGTTTATTGAACAAATTAAAATTTTAGAACTTGTAAATTACAATATTGGTCCTTAATTATAATTTTATAACATGAAAAGGAATTTTTATTATTTCTATTCTCGAAAATATTAATTCCCTTGATACTTTTAATTGAAGCAAAAAATATGCTAAATATCTAAATTTTGAACAAAAATTTCATATAAAGTACCTGGTGTTGTAGTAGTTTCAGCAGTTGTGGTTGTTTCTGGTGTCGTCGTAGTTTCAGGTGTGGTTGTTGTTACTATTTTGAAAGAAAGAGATTTGAAATAAATTTTTCGATATTTTATGGTGAAATTTAATAGGTTAAATCTTCGTAATAACAATTTATTTTGATATTTTCTTGCCAAGAACTCAGTTAATAGAAAAAATTTGGTTTATTGAACAAATTTAAATTTTAGAACTTGTAAATTACAATATTGGTCCTTAATTATAATTTTATAAAAAAAAAAGAAATTTTTATTATTTCTATTCTCGAAATTATTAATTTCCTTGATACTTTTAATTGAAGCAAAAAATATGCTAAATATCTAAATTTTGAACAAAAATTTCATATAAAGTACCTGGTGTTGTAGTAGTTTCAGCAGTTGTGGTTGTTTCTGGTGTCGTCGTAGTTTCAGGTGTGGTTGTTGTTACTATTTTGAAAGAAAGAGATTTGAAATAAATTTTTCGATATTTTATGGTGAAATTTAATAGGTTAAATCTTCGTAATAACAATTTATTTTGATATTTTCTTGCCAAGAACTCAGTTAATAGAAAAAATTTGGTTTATTGAACAAATTAAAATTTTAGAACTTGTAAATTACAATATTGGTCCTTAATAAAGTACCTGGTGTTGTAGTAGTTTCAGCAGTTGTGGTTGTTTCTGGTGCCGTAGTAGTTTCAGGTGTAGTTGTTGTTACTATTTTGAGAGAAAGAGATTTCAAATAAATTTTTCGATATTTTATGGTGAAATTTAATAGGTAAAATCTTCGTAATAACAATTTATTTTGATATTTTCTTGCCCAGAACTCAGTTAATAGAAAAAATTTGGTTTATTGAACAAATTAAAATTTTAGAACTTGTAAATTACAATATTGGTCCTTAATTATAATTTTATAAAATAAAAAGGAATTTTTATTATTTCTATTCTCGAAATTATTAATTTCCTTGATACTTTTAATTGAAGCAAAAAATATGCTAAATATCTAAATTTTGAACAAAAATTTCATATAAGTACCTGGTGTTGTAGTAGTTTCAGCAGTTGTGGTTGTTTCTGGTGTTGTCGTAGTTTCAGGTGTGGTTGTTGTTACTATTTTGAAAGAAAGAGATTTCAAATAAATTATTCGATATTTTATGGTGAAATTTAATAGGTAAAATTTTCGTAATAACAATTTATTTTGATATTTTCTTGCCAAGAACTGAGTTGATTGAAAAAATTTGGTTTATTGAACAAATTCAAATTTTAGAACTGGTAAATTACAAAATTAGTCTTAAATTATAATTTTATAAAATGAAAAGGAATTTTTATTATTTCTATTCTCGAAAATAATAATTTTCTCGATACTTTTAATTGAAAGAAAAAGATGATTTAATTGTGAACAAAAATTTTATATAAAGTACCTGGTGTTGTAGTAGTTTCAGCAGTTGTGGTTGTTTCTGGTGTTGTCGTAGTTTCAGGTGTGGTTGTTGTTACTATTTTGAAAGAAAGAGATTTCAAATAAATTATTCGATATTTTATGGTGAAATTTAATAGGTAAAATTTTCGTAATAACAATGTATTTTGATATTTTCTTGCCCAGAACTCAGTTAATAGAAAAAATTTGGTTTATTGAACAAATTAAAATTTTAGAACTTGTAAATTACAATATTGGTCCTTAATTATAATTTTATAAAATAAAAAGGAATTTTTATTATTTCTATTCTCGAAATTATTAATTTCCTTGATACTTTTAATTGAAGCAAAAAATATGCTAAATATCTAAATTTTGAACAAAAATTTCATATAAAGTACCTGGTGTTGTAGTAGTTTCAGCAGTTGTGGTTGTTTCTGGTGTTGTCGTAGTTTCAGGTGTGGTTGTTGTTACTATTTTGAAAGAAAGAGATTTCAAATAAATTTTTCGATATTTTATGGTGAAATTTAATAGGTAAATTCTTCGTAATAACAATTTATTTTGATATTTTCTTGCCAAGAACTGAGTTAATTTAAAAAATTTGGTTTATTGAACAAATTCAAATTTTTGTACTGGTAAATTACAAAATTAGTCTTAAATTATAATTTTATAACATGAAAAGGAATTTTTATTATTTCTATTCTCGAAAATATTAATTTCTTTGATACTTTTAATTCAAGCAAAAAATATGCTAAATATCTAAATTTCGAACAAAAATTTCATATAAAGTACCTGGTGTTGTAGTAGTTTCAGCAGTTGTGGTTGTTTCTGGTGTCGTCGTAGTTTCAGGTGTGGTTGTTGTTACTATTTTGAAATAAAGAGATTTCAAATAAATTATTCGATATTTTATGGTGAAATTTAATAGGTAAAATCTTCGTAATAACAAATTTTTTTGATTTTTTTTGGCCAAGAACTCAGTTAATAGAAAAACTTTGGTTTATTGTACAAATTAAAATTTTAGAACTCGTAAATTACAATATTGTTCCTTAATTATAATTTTATAAAATAAAAGGAATTTTTATTATTTCTATTCTCGAAAATATTAATTTCTTTGATACTTTTAATTGAAGCAAAAAATATGCTAAATATCTAAATTTCGAACAAAAATTTCATATAAAGTACCTGGTGTTGTAGTAGTTTCAGCAGTGGTGGTTGTTTCTGGTGTCGTAGTAGTTTCAGGTGTGGTTGTTGTTACTATTTTGAAAGAAAGAGATTTCAAATAAATTATTCGATATTTTATGGTGAAATTTAATACGTAAAATCTTCGTAATAACAATTTATTTTCATATTTTCTTGCCAAGAACTCAGTTAATAGAAAAAATTTGTTTATTGAACAAATTAAAATTTTAGAACTTGTAAATTACAATATTGGTCGTTAATTATAATTTTATAAAATAATAAGGAATTTTTATTATTTCTATTCTCGAAAATATTAATTTCCTTGATATTTTTAATTGAAGCAAAAAATATGCTAAATATCTAAATTTTGAACAAAAATTTCATATAAAGTACCTGGTGTTGTAGTAGTTTCAGCAGTTGTGGTTGTTTCTGGTGTCGTAGTAGTTTCAGGTGTGGTTGTTGTTACTATTTTGAAAGAAAGAGATTTCAAATAAATTTTTCGATATTTTATGCTGAAATTTAATAGGTAAAATCTTCGTAATAACAATTTATTTTGATATTTTCTTGCCAAGAACTCAGTTAATAGAAAAAATTTGGTTTATTAAACTAATTAAAATTTTAGAACTTGTAAATTACAATATTGGTCTTTAATTATAATTTTATAAAATAAAAAAGAATTTTTATTATTTCTATTCTCGAAAATATTAATTTCCTTGATACTTTTAATTGAAACAAAAAATATGCTAAATATCTAAATTTTGAACAAAAATTTCATATAAAGTACCTGGTGTTGTAGTAGTTTCAGCAGTTGTGGTTGTTTCTGGTGTCGTCGTAGTTTCAGGTGTGGTTGTTGTTACTATTTTGAAAGACAGAGATTTCAAATAAATTATTCGATATTTTATGGTGAAATTTAATAGGTAAAATCTTCGTAATAACAATTTATTTTGATATTTTCTTGCCAAGAACTGAGTTAATCGAAAAAATTTGGTTTATTGAACAAATTCAAATTTTAGAACTGGTAAATTACAAAATTAGTCTTAAATTATAATTTTATAAAATGAAAAGGAATTTTTATTATTTCTATTCTCGAAAATATTAATTTCCTTGATACTTTTAATTGAAGAAAAAAATATGCTAAATATCTAAATTTTGAACAAAAATTTCATATAAAGTACCTGGTGTTGTAGTAGTTTCAGCAGTTGTGGTTGTTTCTGGTGTCGTAGTAGTTTCAGGTGTGGTTGTTGTTACTATTTTGAAAGAAAGAGATTTCAAATAAATTATTCGATATTTTATGGTGAAAATTAATAGGTAAAATCTTCGTAATACCAAATTTTTTTGATATTTTCTTGCCAAGAACTCAGTTAATAGAAAAAATTTGGTTTATTGAACAAATTAAAATTTTAGAACTTGTAAATTACAATATTGGTCCTTAATTATAATTTTATAAAATAAAAAGGAATTTTTATTATTTCTATTCTCGAAAATATTAATTTCCTTGATACTTTTAATTGAAGCAAAAAATATGCTAAATATCTAAATTTTGAACAAAAATTTCATATAAAGTACCTGGTGTTGTAGTAGTTTCAGCAGTTGTGGTTGTTTCTGGTGTTGTCGTAGTTTCAGGTGTGGTTGTTGTTACTATTTTGAAAGAAAGAGATTTGAAATAAATTTTTCGATATTTTATGGTGAAATTTAAAAGGTAAAATCTTCGTAATAACAAATTTTTTTGTTATTTTCTTGCTAAGAACTCAGTTAATAGAAAAAATTTGGTTTATTGATCAAATTAAAATTTTAGAACTTGTAAATTACAATATTGGTCCTTAATTATAATTTTATAAAATAAAAAGGAATTTTTATTATTTCTATTCTCGAAAATATTAATTTCCTTGATACTTTTAATTGCAGCAAAAAATATGCTAAATATCTAAATTTTGAACAAAAATTTCATATAAAGTACCTGGTGTTGTAGTAGTTTCAGCAGTTGTGGTTGTTTCTGGTGTCGTAGTAGTTTCAGGTGTGGTTGTTGTTACTATTTTGAAAGAAAGAGATTTCAAATAAATTTTTTGATATTTTATGGTGAAATTTAAAAGGTAAAATCTTCGTAATAACAAATTTTTTTGTTATTTTCTTGCTAAGAACTCAGTTAATATAAAAAAATTGGTTTATTGAACAAATTAAAATTTTAGAACTTGTAAATTACAATATTGGTCCTTAATTATAATTTTATAAAATAAAAAGAAATTTTTATTATTTCAATTCTCAAAAATATTAATTTCCTTGATACTTTTAATTGAAGCAAAAATATGCTAAATATCTAAATTTTGAACAAAAATTTCATATAAAGTACCTGGTGTTGTAGTAGTTTCAGCAGTTGTGGTTGTTTCTGATGTCGTAGTAGTTTCAGGTGTGGTTGTTGTTACTATTTTTAAAGAAAGAGATTTCAAATAAATTTTTCGATATTTTATGGTGAAGTTTAATAGGTAAAATCTTCGTAATAACAATTTATTTTGATATTTTCTTGCCAAGAACTGAGTTAATTGAAAAAATTTGGTTTATTGAACAAATTAAAATTTTAGAACTTGTAAATTACAATATTGGTCCTTAATTATAATTTTATAAAATAAAAAGGAATTTTTATTATTTCTAGTCTCGAAAATATTAATTTCCTTGTAATTTTTAATTGAAGCAAAAAATATGTTAAATTTCTAAATTTTGAACAAAAATTTCATATAAAGTACCTGGTGTTGTAGTAGTTTCAGCAGTTGTGGTTGTTTCTGGTGTTGTCGTAGTTTCAGGTGTGGTTGTAGTTACTATTTTGAAAGAAAGAGATTTCAAATAAATTTTTCGACATTTTATGGTGAAATTTAATAGGTAAAATCTTCGTAATAACAATTTATTTTGATATTTTCTTGCCAAGAACTGAGTTAATTGAAAAAATTTGGTTTATTGAACAAATTAAAATTTTAGAACTTGTAAATTACAATGTTGGTCCTTAATTATAATTTTATAAAATAAAAAGGAATTTTTATTATTTCTAGTCTCGAAAATATTAATTTCCTTGATACTTTTAGTTGAAGCAAAAAATATGCTAAATATCTAAATTTTGAACAAAAATTTCATATAAAGTACCTGGTGTTGTAGTAGTTTCAGCAGTTGTGGTTGTTTCTGGTGTCGTCGTAGTTTCAGGTGTGGTTGTTGTTACTATTTTGAAAGAAAGAGATTTCAAATAAATTTTTCGATACTTTATGGTGAAATTTATAGGTAAAATCTTCGTAGTAACAATTTATTTTGATATTTTCTTGCCAAGAACTCAGTTAATAGAAAAAATTTGGTTTATTGAACAAATTAAAATTTTAGAACTTGTAAATTACAATATTGGTCCTTAATTTTAATTTTATAAAATAAAAGGAATTTTTATTATTTCTATTCTCGAAATTATTAATTTCCTTCATACTTTTAATTGAAGCAAAAAATATGCTAAATATCTAAATTTTGAACAAAAATTTCATATAAAGTACCCGGTGTTGTAGTAGTTTCAGCAGTTGTGGTTGTTTCTGGTGTTGTCGTAGTTTCAGGTGTGGTTGTTGTTACTATTTTGAAAGAAAGTTTTTTCTAATTTATGGTGAAATTTAATAGGTAAAATCTTCGTAATAACAATTTATTTTGATATTTTCTTGCCAAGAACTCAGTTAATAGAAAAAATGTGGTTTATTGAACAAATTAAAATTTTAGAACTTGTAAATTACAATATTGGTCCTTAATTATAATTTTATAAAATAAAAAGAAATTTTTATTATTTCTATTCTCGAAAATATTAATTTCCTTGATACTTTTAATTGAAGCAAAAAATATGCTAAATATCTAAATTTTGAACAAAAATTTCATATAAAGTACCTGGTGTTGTAGTAGTTTCAGCAGTTGTGGTTGTTTCTGGTGTCGTAGTAGTTTCAGGTGTGGTTGTTGTTACTTTTTTGAAAGAAAGAGATTTTAAATAAATTATTCGATATTTTATGGTGAAATTTAATAGGTAAAATCTTCGTAATAACAATTTATTTTGATATTTTCTTGTCAAGAACTCAGTTACTAGAAAAAATTTGGTTTATTGAACAAATTAAAATTTTAGAACTTGTAAATTACAATATTGGTCCTTAATTATAATTTTATAAAATAAAAGGAATTTTTATTATTTCTATTCTCGAAAATATTAATTTCCTTGATAGTTTTAATTGAAGCAAACAATATGCTAAATATCTAAATTTTGAACAAAAATTTCATATAAAGTACCTGGTGTTGTAGTAGTTTCAGCAGTTGTGGTTGTTTCTGGTGTCGTAGTAGTTTCAGGTGTGGTTGTTGTTACTATTTTGAAAGAAAGAGATTTCAAATAAATTATTCGATATTTTATGGTGAAATTTAATAGGTATTTTTCGTAATAACAATTTATTTTTATATTTTCTTGCCAAGAACTCAGTTAATAGAAAAAATTTGGTTTATTGAACAAATTAAAATTTTAGAACTTGTAAATTACAATATTGGTCCTTAATTATAATTTTATAAAATAAAAAGGAATTTTTATTATTTCTATACTCGAAAATATTAATTTCCTTGATACTTTTAATTGAAGCAAAAAATATGCTAAATATCTAAATTTTGAACAAAAATTTCATATAAAGTACCTGGTGTTGTAGTAGTTTCAGCAGTTGTGGTTGTTTCTGGTGTCGTAGTAGTTTCAGGTGTGGTTGTTGTTACTATTTTGAAAGAAAGAGATTTCAAATAAATTTTTCGATATTTTATGGTGAAATTTAATAGGTATTTTTCGTAATAACAATTTATTTTTATATTTTCTTGCCAAGAACTCAGTTAATAGAAAAAATTTGGTTTATTGAACAAATTAAAATTTTAGAACTTGTAAATTACAATATTGGTCCTTAATTATAATTTTATAAAATAAAAAGGAATTTTTATTATTTCTATACTCGAAAATATTAATTTCCTTGATACTTTTAATTGAAGCAAAAAATATGCTAAATATCTAAATTTTGAACAAAAATTTCATATAAAGTACCTGGTGTTGTAGTAGTTTCAGCAGTTGTGGTTGTTTCTGGTGTCGTAGTAGTTTCAGGTGTGGTTGTTGTTACTATTTTGAAAGAAAGAGATTTCAAATAAATTATTCGATATTTTATGGTGAAATTTAATAGGTAAAATCTTCGTAATAACAATTTATTTTGATATTTTCTTGCCAAGAACTCAGTTAATAGAAAAAATTTGGTGTATTGAACAAATTCAAATTTTAGAACTTGTAAATTACAATATTGGTCCTTAATTATAATTTTATAAAATAAAAAGAAATTTTTATTATTTCTATTCTCGAAAATATTAATTTCCTTGATACTTTTAATTGAAGCAAACAATATGCTAAAAATCTAAATTTTGAACATAAATTTCATATAAAGTACCTGGTGTTGTAGTAGTTTCAGCAGTTGTGGTTGTTTCTGGTGTCGTAGTAGTTTCAGATGTGGTTGTTGTTACTATTTTGAAAGAAAGAGATTTCAAATAAATTTTTGGATATTTTAAGGTGAAATTTAATAGGTAATATCTTCGTAATAACAAACTTTTTTGATATTTTCTTGCCAAGAACTCAGTTAATAGAAAAAAATTGGTTTATTGAACAAATTAAAATTTTAGAACTTGTAAATTACAATATTTGTCCTTAATTATAATTTTATAAAATAAAAAGAAATTTTTATTATTTCTATTCTCGAAAATATTAATTTCCTTGATACTTTTAATTGAAGCAAAAAATATGCTAAATATCTAAATTTTGAACAAAAATTTCATATAAAGTACCTGGTGTTGTAGTAGTTTCAGCAGTTGTGGTTGTTTCTGGTGTTGTCGTGGTTTCAGGTGTGGTTGTTGTTACTATTTTGAAAGAAAGAGATTTCAAATAAATTATTCGATATTTTATGGTGAAATTTAATAGGTAATAAAACGTTTTGACCCTTTTTGTCAGTTAATATTTGGTTCATTAAAATTTCCAATTTGCAAATGTTCAAAATTCAAATGTTCAATATACATACAAATGATTTGGATTTTGAACATTTGTATATTTATAATTTGAATTTTGAACATTTTGATATTGAATATTTTGAATTTGAACATTTCTTTTTAGAACATTTGGATTAAAACATTTGAATTTAATTTGTATTTTGAAGCTTTAGGATTGTTTTTTGGATTGTGTCCATGATCCTAATTCGAAATGATCCATAATACAAATTATAAAATTCAAAGATCATAATCCAAATTTAAATATCCATATGTTGAATATCCAAATGAATCATAATTCAAAAGCTAAATGTTTACAATCCAAGTGTTCAAAATCCAAAGGTCCAAAATCCAAATAAATCTAAACCAACTTAATGAAATAATTTTCTTCCGGCGGGCGGCTAGCGGAAAATAATTTTACCAATTTGAATTTTTAATTAAGTGAAAAGTCTTTACAGATAGTTGTCTATTAATTTTCGCAGCGATTAATATTCTTTTTTTAATAGGATTTTCATCTGTTAGGATTTTAATTGATTTGGATATTAAACGTTTGGATATTCAAAATTTAGATTCTGAGCACTTGTTTTGTGAACATTTGGGTTTTGAACATTTGGATTTTTGTCAAAATTTGAATTTTGATGCATTAAGATTTTTTTTATTATGGGCGTGATCCTAATTGGATATGCTACATAATCCAAATCTCAAAATCCAAAGATCATAACCAAAATCTCAAAATCCAAAGATCATCATCCAAATCTTAAAATCCAAAGATCATAATCCAAATCTCAAAATCAAAATGTTAAAAATCGAAATAAATCATAATCCCAATAATCAAAAGATAAATGTTCACAATCCAAATTTGTACAAAGGTTAAAAAACAAAATCCAAACAAATATTTTTAAGTTGTATTAGATTTTTTGTACGGGGCAGGCGCAGTTATGTATCATACGATTAAAAGCGTTTAATTGAAATATTTAAAAATAATTTAAAGAAACAATTTAATGCTAAAGGTCGGTATTCAACTGGAGATAAAATCAACTTTTTCATATAAAATTTTATCTGAGATAAATTTTAGTTGAGTGAATTTAATTTATCGGTACCCAACTGAAGATAAATGGAAATTTATCTGAGTAAAAATTGTATGAAAATATTTTCACTCAAATAAATTTTATTTCAAAAATTTATCTTGCAAAGAATGTTTTGAACATTCTTTTCAAGATAAATTTTAACATTAGGTCGTGTAAAAAGAATTTGACGTTTGTTGTTTGACGAAAACAAACAAAAATCAGAAACTAAAATAATTTCTAAACTGAAATTGGTAAAAAATATTAAAATTAAAATAATTGTTTAATTTAATAAAATAAAATAATATTGGTAAAATTAATTAAATAAAATGGATGAAAGTTGGGAGATAAGTAAATTAAAAATAAAATTGTTGAGGTAGTTTTTATCAAAATATATTTAGTGTCAATTTTTATCTCACTCAATAATGTTCCTTTTCAAGATAAAATTTATCTTGTACTTTATCTTCAGTTGAATACCGGCCTTAATACCGCAAAGCTAATAACGCAAAGCAATTTTTGAAGGAATGAAACCTGTTCACAGCAAATGTTACCTGAACGCAAAAAAAATCTACTGCAAACAACTGCTTTTGTTTTTTCTATAATATGATTGTGACAGAAAAATGCCGCAAAACCAAATTTCGATGCAAAAAGAACGGAGTGAAAAAGAAACAAAAAAAATATTTTGTGATGTAGTCAATTCTTTCAGGAGCAAAAAAAAAAAAAAATTGAGTTTTCTAATTAATTATTTTAAGAAATTTTTTTTACAAAAAATCAATAAAATTAATATATTGCGTATTTTATAATTTTTATTTAAATTAATTAAGAAATAACGCAGAAAGTCGGTTTTCACGGTAGCTCTTAATTGCTTTGCGATATTAGCTATGATCGAGCCATAAAACTACTAAATTAAATAGATTTAATTTTATAAATTAAACATAAATAAAGATTTAAAATTTTGCCTTTCTTTTTGTTTTAATTCGAAAACCACAATTCCTAACCTCAACATAAACATAAACGTTTAACTTAAAATTTAGAATAAAATTTCGAAAAAAATTAAGAAGAATAAATTCTTCTTTTTTTTATTCCTACGATTAGAATTTTGTTTTTTTTTTTTTTAAATTTAGACATTGGAAAGATTGTACATCCCACCATCACAAAACAAAAGTCAGTAATAAATTAATATTTATCCCTTTTTCTATGAAATATTTATTTATTTTCTTTTTCTAAGGGAAACGATCTTAAATTTTATCTAGGCCTCAAATATAGTGTTTCCAATTCGGTTACGCGGATATATTTACCAGGCGAAACTAAAATTGGCATCAAAATTAGCTTCAATAATACAAAATTCAGTTATTATAGTCGTATCTTTAAATAAACAATACATAAGGAAAAAAGCAGCTACCTGACAAATCACATAATGGTAACAGTAAAAATCGAATCGTAAAACTCTGATTGGAAATGATGCAAATTCATTTCTAACGTATTAGATTTAGAATATGCCGCCGAGATGGCAAATATTATTGACCAAGTTCCTAAAAATAAATATCACCTACTTCAGTTTCTCACGAACGGAACAATAATCATTGTTTCAATAATAAAAATAATTGAAATCTTGATCAGTACAAAAAGTATTACTGAAAGAAGTTCAACTGGGCGATTATCAGCATAATCAGCTCAAGGCGTTTCATATTTTGATTTCCGTCTGTGTTCAATTAGCACAAATATCCAAAAACTTATAACAAATGTGCTTTTCGGTATGTACCGACACTACCATAGAAAAATAAGTTTCAACATAGTGTCATTGTGTTTTGTGCATCAATCCGTACCCAGAGAAAGGGTTTAGAATCAGCTTATTGACTAGTTTAATTTTATAACAATAAATTTTGAAAGCAAATTAAAGTTTTGTAGATTTAGGAACAAAATTCTTTCTAACGCAGAGATTAGACTGGATAGTAAACTGTCCGGATAGTATAGATCATTGTATGTGTTTTTCTTATCTGTGTTTCTAAGAAGATAGTTGATTGGGTGTCTTTTTTACTATCCTGATTTCTATCAAGATTTTTATCATTCTTTTTTTGTATTAAATTTTTTTGTTATTTTTTTTTTTTGAGAATAGTGATAAAAAAAAACAAGGTAAAAAAAAAATTATTTGTTTTTTTTCTGACTGTGACTATCCAGCAGTGACGGAATGGCACCAAAATTCGGCCCGGGTATTTCAAAAGGAACTAGGCTAGCGAGAAGAGAAAAATTTTTAAATGAAAAAATTCCCAAAACAGTAAATAATAAACTATATTTAAATTCCAAAAAAAAAAAAAACAATTCAAATAATTTTACTTTATATATAAAAATAAAAAATATTCCACTTTTTTGTTTTTTCAAATACGGTTAGCGTAAATATTCAAGACAGATATATACTACTCGGTTTTGCCAATTAAAATGGAAACAAACACTTATTTAAAGAAATAAATTTTATGAAATCGGCCTCAATAATTCAAATATGTAATTGCTTAATTTAGAGAATTTCTTCTTGGATAATTAAATTATTAATATATTACTTTGAATTCTAGTTTCGTAAGCTTGTAAAGAACATATAATATTAAAAAAAAACTTTCGGCCCACATTACTCGGTTTTCTTAATTAAAAAGCAAACAAACACTTATTTAAAGAAATAAATTTTATGAAATCGGACCAATAATTTAAATATGTAGGGGAGAGGTCTGGGTTGTAAGTCCTAAATTATCAAAATAAAGTATGTAGTGTTATACCTTGTTGGAAAGGTTATGTTCTTACGCAACTTTTCTCCGAAGAAAGTATAGTGATTCAAAAAACTCAAAAAAATTTATGACCATTTTTGTGAGCACTTGAAAAAATATCGAAAAAAAATAGTGGGTGGGTTGTGGGCAGGGCTGTGGGTCGGTCAACAAAATTACCGACTCCAACTCCGACTCCGACTCCTCATTTTTTTCTTTGGCGACTCCGACTCCGACTCCTACTTTGACTCTCTGTCTGATACCAATAGTCTAAGAGCTCGCAACGTTTTTGGCACGTGATTTTAGCAAGGCTCATTTTTTAATATATTGTTCCATGCTACGGTGCAGGACCCATAAGGGTAGTCTGGCTGTCAGATGACGTTGCGTTTACCCGTGGGAGCAGATCCAGGTGGGTCAAAGAAAAAATGCAAAATTACGTGATAATAGCACGATTTCTTTTTATGTCATTTGTTTGTGCTTATTATATGAAATGTTAATGCATCATTGCCAGACGGATTCGGAGTTGTTAAGACCGTGCCAGACCTTGATTTATGACAAAAAAAAAACAACAATTTCACGTCATTTTAGCAAGGTTGAAATTTTTATATGTTATAGATTGGATCTTATATAGACTACATCCAATTTGCCAGACGGGAATACCGTTGCTAAATGGATGCCAGACCTATGTCATTTAAAAGCAATCTGTTTTTTTCATGTAATTTTGCATTTTTTTAACCTACTTGGTTCTGCTCCCACGGGTAAACGCAACTTCGTCTGACAGCCAGACTACCTTTATTCGTCCTGCACCGTAGCATGAAACATTATATTAAAAAATGAGCCTTGCTAAAATCACGTGATTTCTTACGTTGCGAGCTCTTGGACTACAATGTTCTATACTTTCTGTACCCGCACCAGCAATTATAAAAAATAGTATTTTCCGAAATTGCCATAAATTTTAATATGAACATAAAAGGGTATTTCCCGTAATTTTCCCAGTAAGCCAAAAAATTGTGATAATATATTTTTATTGGATTTTGTTGCTTTGTTAAATTTAATTATAAAAATATAATTATAAAAATGTGTTATTTAATTTAATAAGTTTAATAGTTTTGGAGTCGGAGTCGGCTTTATTTTGTCGACTCCGACTCCGACTCTTAACAAGCAAAAATAACTACCGACTCCGACTCCGACTCCACGACTCCGACTCCACAGCCCTGGTTGTGGGTCACCTCGAATTTTTTGACTCGTATATCATCACAATATCATACCAATTCGAAAAATATAAGATTTAAACTAAATGTTAATGCATTCAATTCACCGATACGAAATTTTAATATCACTTTTTTATCGATTTTAACACATGGATTATGCATCTTGTATAACACATGGATTATGCATCTTGTCCTAAAACATACTGCCTCTGTTCTAGCTAAACCTCTGCGCAACCTTTTCTATCTTTCATATTCACTTGGCATTTACCCCACCAAGTGGAAAGTTGTGCATGTTCAGCCTATTGCAAAAAAAGGCGATAAATGCGATCCCTCTAACTACAGGCCCATTGCGCTTACTTCTATTCTTTCCAAAGTAATGGAATCCCTAATAAACAATAAAGTCAAAAAATACCTTGAATGCAACAAATTGCTAAATGACCAGCAATATGGTTTTCGTACGAATAGATCGACTGGTGACCTGATGACATATTTATCCCACAAGCTCAACGCCAGTCTTCACAACTCCGGTGAGGCTTGTGTTGTTGCTTTGGATATAGCTAAGGCTTTCGATCGAGTGTGGCACTCGGTCCTGATTTCTAAAGTTAAATCAATGGGTCTAGGATCAGCCTTTGTCAATTGGATCAGCAACTTCTTGTCTGGCCGTTCTATTCGTGCTGTTGTGGATGGATACCAGTCACATATTTTTAATATCAACTCCGGTGTATCCCAAAGGTGTGTTCTCTCCCCAACCCTCTTTTTAATCTTCATTAATGACCTTCTGCAATCAACACTCAATCACATCCACAGCTTCGCCGATGACAGTAACTTGGTGGCATGCTACGATTTTATTAATAGGAACTCAACATCTTCAAATGCTGTTACTACGAAACGAAATTTTCTACAAAGTAGCATAAATCACGACCTATCCAAAATTTCACAATGGGGTCTTCTCAACAGAGTTGAGTTTATCGCTTCTAAAACGCAAAGCTGCCTTATTTCCAGAAAGCTGTCAACGTTCGAACCCCAACTTTCTTTTCAAGGCGAGAGTATTGCAAAATCTGGAAACCTTGACATTTTAGGTTCGAAAATAACCAGCGATTTGAGCTGGAAAATTCATATTTTCGAAACGACTAAGAACGCAGCTAAATGTCTAGGTTTTCTAAAAAGATGTAAACAATACTTTCCCCCCTCTGATCTCTTAAACATCTACAAATCCTACATACGACCGAAATTAAAATATAATTCACATATATGGGCTGGTGCTCCTAAAACCCATCTTGAGTACCTGGACAAAGTTCAGAGAAGGGCTATTAGATTGATCAACGATCACCAAGCCACCAGCTCTTTAACATCCCTCAACCACCGTCGCAATGTAGGTTCACTTTCAATTTTCTATAAATACCTTGTTGGAACGGATACGTGTTCCCTGGAAGTAAAAGCCCTAGTTCCTCAACTTCAAGTATTCTCACGCCAAACACGTACCGCTTCAACGTCACACCCATATTTCGTCAAAATTCCCAAATGTGATAGAACGAGCTTTGGAGATTCGTTTTCAATTCGCACCTCGAGAATGTGGAATGCTCTCCCTTCAAAATTGTTCCCTACAGCTGGCGGACGTTTAATTTACGACTTGCGCCGCTTTAAGAAGAGTGTAAATGATTACCTACTGACTGTCCCACTTTTTAATCCCGTCTAAATTTCCTGTCCCCATTATCAAATCCGTACTTCTTTAAGTATAAAAGGTATCCCACCTAGTAATTTGGTAACTTTAATAAATAAAAAAAAAAACAATACGTTCATTCACTTCGGTGTTCGTTTAAAAACTACCTTGGATCAAAACAAAAATTTGACTGTAGTTAGATCCGCCAATTTACTTAGCATGACAGAAAAAAATACCTGACCCTCAACACAGCCCGACCCACAACCCAGCCCTCTCCCCTAATTGCTTAATTTAGAGAATTCCTTCTTGGATAAATTATTAAAATATTACTTTGAATTCTACTTTCATAAGCATGTAAAGCATATATATAATAATAAAAAAAAACTGTCGGCCCACCGGGCATTTAGCCGGTATGCCCGACTGCCAGTCGGCCGCTGCTATCTAGGTAATTATCTTCTCAACTGTCTTGATTGAAATCCTGCCAGTAGAGAAGATAGTAAATTGAAAATGAATAAAATAATAAAATTTCACTAATACATTAAAGTAAAGATAGTAAAAAATCCACTCTAACCTCCAAGTAATATAACACATAATTTATTCCAGTCACAAGTGACAGGATCAAAGTTGAATAAAAATTGAAATGAAGCCGATAAAATACTTTCAAGTTTACAAAACTAAAACACGGTCAGATATCGGTAAATTTGCAACCGCTGCTAGCCGTCTCTCCTTCGCTTATTTCAAGACAGTATTTTTCCAAATATTATTTTCTAATATAATTTCTGTTCACATTTATACAATAATTATTCAAAATAAATTTAAATAGCGCCTTCATTTAATTGGAAATTAATATCTTGACGCATTTAATTTAATTTTTTTCTGCGTTGATTCCTGACGTTGCTATGTGTTCATCAATCAATTGCGCAGTTTAATGTCTGAACTTGTAGTTTAGTTTAAGAGCTAAACTAACCCAACAAATTATACCTCAAATCCATACAAAAGTATTATTTAATTTTTCATAACTATTGTTACCGTCTGTTTTTTATGTAGAATAATATTAAAGTCAATTTTAGCAAAGAAAATATTTAAAAATATGTTATTGTATTATTGGTAAATAGAAAATATTTTTGTATTTTTCAATGCCGGGTAAGCCCGATAATGTTGTGAAATAACGAAATAATTGTTTTTTGTCTTTCTTGTTTTGTTTTCAATGTTTTAATTTAGACATTGGAACAACAATAATAACTGAATTTAAATTAAAAAAGACTTAAAAATAAAACAATGTCAAATTTGAATAGAAGCGTTATTTTATTTGATAGAGAAAATCTTGTCCAGGAAAATTAATTTTTTATTCAATTTTCCTTTAAAAATGTAGTATTGCAATTCACCTAAATGGAAAACGAAACTGAAATGTTTAATTTTCGATGTTTTTAATGTAGGAAATTAAATGCAAGAAATCTTCCAGAATTTTACTAAACGAGCACAATACAATAAAAGCATTCAAGGAGAAAAATGTATTAAATTTGAGAAATTGATGGTTCTTTACATGTACACGGAGTAAAATTGGAGAATATATAATCAAAGGCAGCTTAGCAAAAAATTTAGCTGCGAAATTTAAATACAAAATGTTGAGCCGCGGTAATTTATTAGAAAGGTAATTTATTAGTAAGAGAAATATGTGTCACACGGAGAAAAATTAGAGACTTATATATAACCATAGATTAAGAATACAGAAAGATGGGAATCTTCATACGACATTATTTTTGGTATTTTTATGTGAATGTGTTAGTAAAACAAAATAAAATACGTGATAATTATCAATATATGAAAAGAATTTTATTTAGTTTTACTAACACCTTCACATAAAAATACCAAAACAGACTGAAAAAATGTTGTATGAAGCTTCCAATCTTTCTGTATTCTTAATCTATGATATAACCGAAGAGCTTAGGAAGAAATTTAGATGCGAAGTGTTCAATTGTGGTTGTTGTATTTCAATTGTGGTTGTTGTATTTCAGGGTAATTTATTAGAAAACAGAATAAGTAGAATCAAGGAAAAAGGGAAAAAATATGGCGGAGGGTATGCCATCTAGGTGCTTTCTTCACTAAAATATTGACAAATTTTAATTTAAGCACAAAAAGTCAATTAGTTTTCTTTAAGTTTTTGTCTATAAAAAATTAAGAAATCGAATTTTTTGTTAATGTTTGTTTAATATTTATTGCCAATCACATTTTTTTGTTTTTAGTAACTAACTAATTATATTATAAACATAAATATATATTTTTACTAGATTAGAAAAACGATTATACGAACGATTAGAAAGGCGATTGAATGTAAATAATTTTATTACTTTGTCGCTGTGATGAAAGAAGTGTGTCACTTCGTTGAACGCACGGAAAACTGGGCAAATATACTGAAATCTGAAACTATGACTGTGTTTTTGTACATAATATTATGTATGTTAAGTTCAGTATTTCTTCCGAAAAGAGTAGTGGAATTTTTTAGTTATTTTCGAACTACAGAAAAGATCAATGATGATATTTTTCTAGGTCATCTGTTCTTGAACCGCCCTGAACACTTCCTTACCAGGCCTATTGTTTTTAAGTACAACGTGTTTAATTACTAATTTTGTTATTATTTAGGATTTAGTCAGAAATTATTCAAAAGATACCTGTTTCTGCTAATGTTGTAGTAACTGCTGGCGTTGTTGTAGTTTCAGCAGTTGTAGTCAATGCTGCTGTTGTTGGTTCTGAAGTAGTTGATTCTGAAGATTGCTGATATGAATTTTGCACAGTAAACAACAAAAGGAAAATAAATTTAAAAAATTGCATTTTGTCTATTGTTCTTCTAACTGTTAGACATAGCAAAATAATTCTAGTTATTCGTGAATGAAAATTTAAGCCTTTTATATCTTTTCATTCCAGTTGAAATTTACTTTAGAATATTAAAGTAAATAATTTTGGGAATGAAAATATTTGAAAATGTGTTATTTATTACTAGATAAATAACAATTATTTTTGTTTTTTTTTTTCAATTTTAATTATTAGGCCGAAAAGTAAACATTATTTTAATTATTATAAATGTGTACTAAAATTTTCGTTCATTCTCTTTGTAAGAACAAATAGAATCTTTCTATCTTACCAAAAAATTATTTAATAAAGACGATTGCAGCTTAATATAACATTACAATCTAGTATTGTAAAAAACAAATGTTTAATACTGCAGGTTTTCTACACAGACGATCGGATATGCTCAGTGGTGCGATTCAGCCGGTTCGCACCAGTTCGCGCGAACCGTTTCCTAAAATATTTAAGATTCGCTCGAACCGTTTCCTAAAATTTGTACGTTCGCGAAAATTGACTGTTTTAACAGTCCCTCCGTGTCAATTTCTCAACTACCCAATTTAAATTTACATTGAAATTTGTATTAAAAATAAAATTTCAATTATATAAAAACATGATGTTTGTCTTTCGATCTGTGTGTTATCATAAAGGAAGTATAAAATAGAAATAGAGGAACTAGTCCCATACAAAAAATGCAAATAAAAATAGTGAAACAAAAAATCTTTTTTTATATTTTTTGAGAATTCCAATCTCACAAATGCTCTTAAAACTTCAACAATAACAACAGTTCTATACAATTTTTAAAGTTTTAAAAGCTTTTGTGAGAGTGGAAGTCTAAAAAATACAAAAAAAAGCTCATGGGGTTGTTATATGGACTTTTTGTTTCACTATTTTTATTAGCATTTTTTGTATGGAACTAATTCCTCTATTTATACTTCCTTTATGGTGTTATCTAAAAATTTAAAAACTACTTTCACACGATGAGTATCTCGACAGGTGATGCGCGTACAATTTACAATAAAACGATTTTTTTCTTGCTTTTTTATTAATTTATAAAAGAAATACTGGAAAGAAATACTTTGTCAAGCGTTTTACGTATTAATCTCCTTTTTCTTTAACTATGTTATGTGAATACTGTGAGTAAAGAACTGAATAAGAGTAAAAATATGCTTTTACAAAGTAATAAACGTGTAACAAGCAAGTTTGTTTTGAAATTACAAGATTTGGAAACATCAATATAAAAATTTATGAGTTTTTATCAATGAGAAAGTATATATTTGTTCTGGAAAGGTTTTTAGAATCTAATTAAAAAAATTAAAACAACTTTTTAGAGGATTCGAAACCACAAAAAAAATTGTTTTATTTTTTTTTTTACGGGATGCGAACCGGTTGTTAAATATTTTGAATCCCACCACTGGATTTGCTACAACAAATTTCAAAATTCATAGTTCAGAATACAAAATAAACAAAGTGTTCAAAACCTACATGTTGTGGTTTCGAAGAATAATTTATTCTTTTTGAGAATAATTGAAAACAAAAATAAAAAAAATTAACATTTATTCCAAGCTTGCGAATAATCCAAGCACACCGAATTCTCTCCGTTAGGTTACACACAAAAAAAATTTTTTTAATAATTATTTCATAAATTTATGTACGCAATAACTTATTGAATGACACAAAATCGCTTTATTATTATTAGACTGCGGATTTATATGCAATTTTTTGTTTTCAGGTTAAAAAAGGAATATACTTTCAATATCGTCTTCTAATAAATAGTAAAAGAGATTTTCGTTAACATATCGAAATATGCCTTTTTTATGCAAAATTTATGCAAGTGCATATGCAGCAAATATGCACAAAATATGCAAATATATGCAAACACATGCAAAAATGCAGAAAATTCATTAGAGAAAAAAACAATTATTGAAAAAAAAATTATTATTTCACACTAAAATTAGTTATTCAATTGATAAAAATATTCAATTATAATTCAAAGCGATTCAAATTGTAGCAGCATCAATTCAACAATTCCTTTAAAGTAATACCGTTTCCAAAAACGTTTTAGTTTCTATTAAAACAAATAAGACCGATTCAAAAACATTAAAAAACAATTTTGTAAATTTTTTGATTAATTTTTTGGTAACTGAAAAAACTTACCAAATAATTCACTTTCACCACAAAAGAACTACAAATTTTTCTAAGTTACATTTAACATTTTCACGAAACTTTTCACAAATTTAATAAGAAATATCGCCAGAACACATCAAAAAATGTTACCTTTTCGACGAAATATTGACTACTACAACAACAAAATTTAAAAAACAAATCAATGCAAATTTTAGTAAATTTTTTTCAGCGAATCCATTTTTTATCGTCGATTTCGCGCATTATTTTTGATAGTGTGTTTTAAAATTCGGTAGGAAGTACTATGCCGTCGTACTCTATTATAATATTTATTACTACTAATGAAACAATAGTACTTAATTTCTTAACTTCACAAGATAGAAAACAAGATATCGTCCATGAAACAGGAATATATCCTAAAAAAACCAAATTTTGGCGAGCAAGCGGACACTTTGTTCAGAATATATCCTAAAAAAACCAAATGTAATTTTGGCGCGCACGCGGACACTTCGTTCAGAAGTAATTGGAGGTACTTAGTAGTTTTTCCCTTACAAAAATGTGTGTCAAATTGATAGTACATTTTTTAATTGTGCTAAAAAAGCATGTAATGGATTTTTTCTAATTTTTCTGAGTACGACTGATCGACGTGTCATCAAAAAGTACATAATAATGCATCATTACCTAAAAAGTGGCAAAACTTCGTGATAGGACATATTCCTGTTTCATGGACGATAATAAAATATACGTTGATATGCAAAATATGCAAATATGCAAAAATATGCAGTCTAAAGTATAATTTTTGTACAAAGGAAATTATTTCCATCCTCAAAAATATTAATTTCCTATATTATTTTCTTTGACACAAAAGAGGAGCTAAATCTTTAGTTTTTCAAAAAAATTATATATCGAGTAACTGGTGTTAAAGTATTTTCAACTATTGTGGTCGTTTCTGGTATCGTAGTAACTTCAGATGCAGTAGTTCAGTTGTTACTATTTGGAAAGATTAAAATTTCAAATAAATGATTTGATATTTTATATTGGAATTTAATGGGTAAAATAATAGTAATTAAAATATTTAAATCTTTTCTTCTTAAAAATGTCAGTTAATTCGGATTTCAGAGCTTGTAAATCAGTATAATTTTAGTACATAGCAAGGAATTTTTATTATTCCTATCATCGAAAATATTAATTCCCTTGAAAAAAAGGATCGCTAAATCTTTTATTTTCAACAAATATGACATATCAAGTACCTGGTGTTATACTAGTCTCAGCCAGGCCCAGATAGAAGGGGTCAGCAGGGCCATATGGCATTAGCCCCCGATTTTTGGGGCCCCCATTTTAATAAAAAATCAGCAAATTTGTAGCTTTCTATTAAAAAATCTGTTAATTTTTATTCACATAGCAGAAAAAAGTTCTAGTATTCTGTGTTATTGATTTTGAAATATCTGGATTGTCAAGGCAATTTAAATCATTGCATGAAAATTGCAACTTAATTAAAGTTATTTGGTTATTTGAAGATTATATCTGAGAAAGAAATAAAAGTTTCAGCGAATCGGTTGGTAGAAAAATACCCAAAGGAAATTTCTATTGAAATAATTGATGAATATAAATTTTTTTAAAGAATATTTATAGAAGTAACTTTGACATAGATCCATTACCTGAAAATTTAATAAAAAAAAATTCTTGAAACGAATTTAATACAGCGGTTTCCAAATTTGTCAATTATTGTTAGAATATTTTCGAGTCGAACCGTTGCTTTCGCTGAAAGAAGCTTTAGTACCTTGAAAAGAATATACATTTTTAACATATCGCCAATGTTTCCAGAAAGAGTAAATGATTTCTCAAACCTAAATATAAATTGTGACTATACACGAAAAATTGAATTTTTCTTAAATTATTAAGGAATTTGCCAATTCTAAAGCGAGGCCTTTTTAAAATTATTTTATTTTTATATTATTTTATTACATAATTTTTGGGATTTTTTTATGATTAAACTAAATTGAAGGGTATATGGCCCCGAAAAAATTTTGGGCCCGGGCCTCATTGAAGCTCTCTCAGGGCCTGGTTTCAGCGCTTGTTGTCGTTTCCGGTTTCATGTTAGTTTCGGGTTTTATTCGATATTTTATGATGAAATTTAACAGGTAAAATATTCGTAATAACAAAAAATTTTAATATTTTGTTGCTGAGAATGTCGGTTAATAGACCTTGTTAATCACATTATTAGTCCTAAATGTAATTTTCGTACAAAGAAAATTTTATCTATAGAAAATTATTTTAATAGTCGAAAATATTAATTTCCTTGAAAGAAAAGATACGCTAATTTTTTTTATTTTCAATAAAAATGATATATAAAGTACTTGGTGTTATAGTGGTTTCAGCTATTCTGGTCGTTTCTGATGTCTTAGTAGTTTCAGGTACAGTAGTTGTTATCACTAGCGGATCCAGGGGGGGGGGGGGGGGGGATTCGATGATAAACCCCCCCCCCCCTTCCAGAAAAAAGATGAGAAAATAACAAAAAAAAAACATAAACACTTACAAAATTAATAAGAAAACGCAAAACTTTTAACAATAATGCTAACTTGGATTCAATTCGAAAATAAACGAGTCAGTCAACAATTTTTAAAACTAAATTAAGTCATGTTTTTAGTCAAAGCTAAATTTTTAATGCAAACTTTTAACATAATATTAATTTATTTTATTAAATAACAAAATTCTTAGAACTATTTGTTTTATTTCGTACCATTGTAAATGTGAATACTTGGAAATGAAAGGAACTTATTAATTCAATAACATAAAATCACAATATAATACATATTATAAAAAAAAATAAAAATTTAGTTTTTGCAAACATTTCTTAATTACAGAATTATTCGTATTTAATAATTATGTATCCAAATTTGCCAAAAAATCTAAATCTTTATATCAATTTCAGAATTTATAGCGTAAGTTGTTCAATCATTTAAAAAAGTATGATCTTATTTTTGATTAAATCCAGTCAAAAAAAAAGTCCAATCAAAAATTGCAGTTAAAAAAATTCTCTAAAATTTTTCCTGTCAAACAAAACAATTTCCTGCCATATACCCTGAAACTACTATATAATATCTTCGTTAGTAAAATTTCATTTTTATGAAGATTTTTGTCGATGATTGTTCTTCTATTCTTAAATAATCAAATTGAAAATAAAACGTAGCTCAATAACAAATTTCTTTAGTAAAAAATTAATGAAAAATTGTATCATAATTTTCACCACGTCCTCGTCGTTGATCCTGGATTAAAGCTGAGATTGAAAATAAATTATTTATAGAATTCCTTAAAATAGTATAAAAAATAACCCTCCCTTTTACTCCTAGTCTAGATCCGTTAGTGGTTGTTATTATTTGTAGAGATAAAGATTTCAAATAAATTATTCTATATTTTATGGAAAAATTTAATAGGTTTTGGTATGGAGGAAGGAATTGTTTTTATTTCTACCCCAAAAATATAAATTGCTTTAATTATTTTCTTTGAAACAAAAGAGAAGCTGAAACTTTAATTTTTGTAAAATGACATATAAAGGAACTGGTGTTCCGGTTGTTTCAGCTATTAAAGTCGTTCCTGGTGGCGTAGTAGTTTCCGGTGCAGTACTTACTATTTTGAAATGATATTTAACAGGTTTTCGTATGTAGGAAAGAATTTTTATTATTTCTATCTTCAAAATCAAAAATGTTCTTTTTATTTTCTGTGAACAAAAGAGACGTGAAATCTTTTATTTGTTAAAAATGATTTATAGAAACTGGTGGTTTCAGCTATTGTGGTCGTTTTTTGTGTCTTAGTAGTTTCAAGTGCAGTAGTTTGATAGATAAAGATTTCAAATAACTTATTCCATGGAGAAATTTAATAAGTGAAATATTAATAATAACCAAAAATATATTTTTTTTATTTCTGAAAATATCAACAAATTCGAATTTTGAGAGCATGTAAATCACGTTATTATTGCTAAACTATATACAATGTATCTGAAGTTATAAACTTTTTATAGAACCATATCCACTTTATCGTTAGCTACAAAATTTTAATTTGTTTTCTTTAATGAAAAACCGTTTTAAGTCTTTAAATAAATCTTCAAAAGTTCGTCCGATTTCATTCAAATTTGGTATTTAAAAAGAGGAGCTGATTACACACAAATTTCGTAATAAAAATTTTGTTGACCTCCTACCATAGGGACCTCCCCGGGGGCGGACCTAAAAAATTTCGTCCGATTTCATTCAAATTTGGTATGTAAAAAGAAGAACTGATTACACACAATTTCGTAACATAAAATTTGTTGACCTCCTACCCAGGGACCTCACCTGGGGGCGGACTTTAAAAGTTCGTCCGATTTCATTCAAATTTGGCATTTAAAAAGAGGAAATAATTACAAACAAATTTCGTAACAAAAAATTTATTGACCTCCTACCCTAGGGGAGGATTTCAAAAGTTTGTCCGATTTCATTTAAATTTGGTACATAAAAATTATTAAACACACGAATTTCGTAACAAAAAATTTGGCCCCCTCTTCGAATATATAGAAATCAATTTCTTTATTACTAATTACAAAATATTAAAAACTAAACCACTCAACCGATCGTTTCGAAATTTACACCGTCTCTTTGTCTCGGGATCGTTATAGGCTATTTTAAATTTGAATGGCACCCTACCCAGAAATCCCTCCGCAAAAGTTCTTCCGATTTCATTCAAATTTGATTCATAAAAAGAGGAAATAGATAAAAACACAAATTTGGTTTGGTTTGGAAACCTGTTTAAGGGAAGGATATCATTCGATTTCATACAATTTAAGTGTTGAATAAGTAGAAATGATAAATAATAATTCTTAGATATTTTCCCAAATTTGTAAAATAACTAGCTCTTATAATTGTTCATCAATCTGACAACAAAAATTTCACTTAAAACGTGTGTTCCACAACAACGTGTGTGCGGGTACAGCTAGTATTATATAAAATGGCTAAATTAAAACGTCGAAATCAAAACAAAAATATAATACTTTTAAAAGCAGAAGGATTTATTCTTAGAAAGATCTATTTAACAACATAATCGGGCTTGTCTTGGCATTGAAAAACACAAAAATAATTTGTGTTTATCTAATATTACAATCACATTATCCAAATATTTTGTTTTCCAAAATTATTGAATTTAATATTGTACATCTTCACTATGTAGAATTATTAAGTAGAATCATTTATTTTGTTATTTAAAACAGAAATATATTCATATATCATATCATATATAATAATTATTTCGTACATATTTGTACAGGTACATTTTGCTGAGTAATTATCCACTTGAACTAAACTACCAGTTCATTTCTTTAAACAGCGAAAAAAACCCAACATAATTTTGTTTAATTTCACTGATTCAACGTTTAAGCTTATCCTGTCCTAGGTTTAAATAGGATGTTATTGACGCACATAAATTTTCATAAAAAATATAATAGAAATATTCTAATAAAAATATCACTTATTGTATTTTGTTAGTGTACTTAAATGTCAAAAATATTTCAAGTTTAATATTTTTAAAGACGTGTTTAAAAATATTCTGGAGAAAAAAATATCAAAGTTATTTTGACTTTAATGCCTTGAGCACAGCTAATACAGCAAAGCAATTTTTGAAGGAATGTTCCGGAAACCTGTTCACAGCTAATTTTACCTGAAAGCAAAAAAATCAACTGCAAACAACTGCTTTTGTTTTTTTTATAATATGATTGTGACAGAAAAATGCCGCAAAACCAAATTTCGATGCAAAAGAAACGCTGTGAAAAAGAAACAAAAAAATTATTTTGTGACGTAGTCAATTCTTTCTGGAGCAAAAAAAAAAAAATTCAGTTTTCTAATTAATTATGAAATAATTTTAAGAAATTCTGTTTACAAAAAATCAATAAAATTAATATCTTTCGTTTTTCATAATTTTTATTTAAAATAAATAAGAAATAACGCAGAAAATTCGTTTTTACGGTAGCTCTAAATTGCTTTGCGGTATTAGCTGTGCTCAAGGCATAATTCAAAAAAAGTTCATTACCCTAACTAAAAAAAAAGAACTAATTTTGATTCACGCCCTATCCGAACTTTAAAACAACTGGCATTGCACTGATGCCCTTCCACTGAAGGTTTTTGTATGTACGTTTAATACCTCCTCCGGAACGACTACAGAGATAAATAATGACCGTAGAAATGATTCCAGTTGATCGTTTAGGTCGTCACTCAATGTTTAATAACAATATTCATAAGTAAAGTTAGAATGTAATAATAATTAAAATAAAGTTCGACTACAACAGCAGAATTCATTTTGCTAACATAATAATTATAATTAATTACCAACTATGATTAGAAAACTAATATTAACTTAAGATAAGTAGGTTCAGTCGACAAATCGTACTCTGGACACATTAGAGAAAATATTAATTAATAATAATAAGAGCTACAGATCCAGCAACAACGCCAAAACTATTTATATCTGATGAAAACCAATGATTAAACAGAAGGATTGAATGAAAGGTCCCAACTACGAATATATATTGGAAGATTGTTCCAAAATCTAGCGACTCGCAAAATAATTCATCTTTTCATGTACACAGTATTGAATCGATGTAGAATTATTGATCCATTCCGCTCAAAAGAACTAAACCTAAATCTATAAAGTAAATAAGATGATGTTCCAATACAGATATTCTTGTGCAGAAGTATGATAGATCTTAAGTTTAAAATATCAAAAAATAATGATTTAAAATTTTTACTAGTATATGTAGAAACTGAGTCAAAAGGACGAACATTTATAGCATAACGAACCAAGTTATCAAAAGCAATTTTTAATCTATTTAAAGTAGCAATAGAGCTATCAGAGAAAATTTCACAAACGAATAAAATATTTGGTTAAATGTAAGCTAGATTGAGCCGAAATTTGACGGCTACAGGAAGTCACAAATTTGCTCTCTGTATGTGTAGGTAAAGTAATTCTTTTAATAAATTATAAAATCAATTTAGGAGAATTGGATTAAGAAAAGCTCTAATGGTTTTATTATAAGCGCAATAACTTTTTTTTCTCTATTATTATTATTCTACTGCAACACAAACATCATTTCCCATCATCATCATACTTAAGTGCAGAAGTTCAGAATTTCTGGAAGGTCATTGTAAGGACAAAAAAAAAATTAGGCCGAATAAAGATCGTTAAGGAACACAAGAATCAAAGAAAGAAAATTTGATGTTTGCTGAAGTTACTTCTCAATTTGAATCAAACGCTTTACTAAAAACTAAAAGTTGAAGCATTGAAAGTTTATTTTTATCAAAGTCACTTATTGATTCTACATATAATAGTTTGAACCTAAAGCAAGATTGACTGATGTAAATGAGCGAATTTTGAGTTATAAATCTCTCAATTTGTTTTTTTTTTTAAAGAAACTGCAATTACAATAGAAATGGACGAAGATCAGGACGGATCTCTTCGGATTTTTTAGGTAACGGAATAACTTTAATCAATTTCCATTTATACAACAAATTAGGTAATTATTATTTTAGATTAAGTCAGAAATACCTGTTGTAGTTATTTCTGCTAATGTTGTAGTAACTGCTGGCGTTGTTGTAGTTTCAGCAGTTGTTGTCAATGCTGCTGTTGTTGGTTCTGAAGTAGTTGATTCTGAAGATTGCTGATATGAATTTTGCACAGTAAACAACAGAAGGAAAATAAACTTGAAAAATTGCATTTTGTCTGTTGTTCTTCTAACTGTTAGACATAGCAAAATAATTCTAGTTAAACGTGAATAAAAGTTTAAGCTTTTTATATCTTATAATTCCAGTTAAAATTTACTTTAGAATATTAAAGTGAATAATTTTTGGAAAGTAAATATTTGAAAAGGTGTTCTTTATTGCTAGGTAAATAAAAACTATTTTAGTATTTTTCAATGCTAATTATTAGGCCTGGAAAATATAAATACTTATGATATGATGAAGGTACAGCCAAATTTTCGTTTTTTTTTTTTTTGTAAGGAAGGAAAATTTTTTAATAGATTAGGTTTCAATTTGAAACTAATATCTAATAATATTCACTAAATCATATAGTTTAAATTTAAAAGGCCAATTAAAATAACAAAATAATAATAATAATAATGAAAACTGGCAATTAGTTTTTTTTAAAGCATCATAAATATACTGACATATCGTACACGGAAAATAAAAAAATAAAATTTTCCAATGGCTTAAAAATATATATTTTATATTTTTGTATTCGTTGGTTAAAACTTTTGAAAAAAAAAAAAAAAAAAAAAAAAAAACACGAAGCAGACACAGAACTGCCGACAGAAGTTTATACTTAAACATTTAAACCATGAAATAACAGTGGCTACAAATGATGGGCTGCTCAGTACAAAATGTAAATTAAAATATTTTTAATTTAATTTACATTTTGTACTGAGCAGCCCATCATTTGTAGCTACTGTTATTTCATAGTTTAAATCTTTTAAGTATGTATAAACTTCTGTCGACTGCTTCGTGTGTTTTCGTATATTTTGCGTCGGCACGACCTAACCGTACCTCCCTGCCCAAAAATTTTACGGCTGGTAATCTTAATTTCACCGGAGCAACCTATTAAAAAAAAAAAAAAATTTCGTATATTTTGCTCTGACACGACCTAACCGTAGCTCCCCACCCAAAAATTTTTTCAGATAATATTAATTTGACCGGAGCTACCTATTTTGAAAAAAAAAATTTTTTTCGTATATTTTGCTCCGGCATGACCTAACCGTAGCTCCCCACCCAAAAATTATTTTTCAGGTACTATTAATTTCACCGGAGCTACCTATTTAAAAAAAAAAAAAATATTCGTATATTTTGCTCCGGCACGACCTAACCGTAGCTCCCCACCCAAAAATTTTTTTTCAGGTAATATTAATTTCACTGGAGCTACCTATTTAAAAAAAAAGTTTTTTCGTATATTTTGCTCCGGCATGACCTAACCGTAGCTCCCCACCCAAATTTTTTTTTTCAGATAATCTTAATTTCACCGGAGCTACCTATTTAAAAAAAAAAAAAATATTCGTATATTTTGCTCCGGCACGACCTAACCGTAGCTCCCCACCCAAAAATTTTTTTTCAGGTAATATTAATTTCACCGGAGCTACCTATTTTGAAAAAAAATTTGTTTCGTATATTTTGCTCCGGCACTACCTAACCGTAGCTCCCCACCCAAAAATTTTTTTCGGGTAATCTTAATTTCACCGGAGCTACCTATTCTGAAAAAAAATTTTTTTCGTATATTTTGCTCCGGTACGACCTAACCGTAGCTCCCCACCCAAAAATTTTTTTTCAGGTAATATTAATTTCACCGGAGCTACCTATTTTGAAAAAAAAAGATTTTTAAAATTAATTTGAATTTAAATTTTTCGCGCCAAATTATTTTGTTTTTATAAATAACAAATTATTATTGAACTACCTATTTTGAAAAAAAAAAAACAAAAATTTTAGTTTTAAATAATTAGTAAACGAAAATTTTTTAAAAAATAATTTGCATTTAAATTTGTCGCGCCAAATTATTTTGTTTTTATAAATGACAAATGATTATTGAGTGGACCACTAATTTTTTGAGTATTGAAACGTCAAAAACCATGTCAGTTCGAATTCGATTTCGAATGTCGAATGAGTAGAATGAAAATGAATTTTTACCCCCTACAGAATTACTCAATTATATCATACAACGCGCCTAAAGAAGTATAAACTTCAAAAATAAGTAAATAAAATTAAATTAAAACAAAAACAAATAAAAAAAATTTTCCTCGTTGCATTTAAAATTCTATTTTTTTTAATATATACCTACTTTCCCTCTAATAAACGCATAAATTTCATAGGCAAATTTGCACGCACAAAATAATTATTGGTATATGGAATGAAAAATCTATAAAAATCCGTTTC